>JANIJI010000064.1:4065000-4112500 GCA_024500535.1 Leptonema lineaticorne
AGTCACTAAATTTGTTGTACTCGTATATATTTGCATATGTTTTTCAGAGAAGACTCAAAGTCTACTGACTAATGTCGAAATTTGAATTTCAAATGTAAATTCGTAAACCAAAGTAAAGTCTGATAAAATGCTGAAACTATCAAAGCTTTATTTATGTCATCGCGAAGCTTATTTTGAATGAAGAACAAAAAAAAAATGCAACGTAAAGTAAACTTTAGTAGCGATAAGATGTGGAAATTATACCACTATTCTTTTAGATTAAATTTTATTGTAGAAACGTTGAATAATTTTCTTTATTTTATACGTGGATTGAAAATATTTGTATGATAAATTATACTTTTAAGGTATTTTATTTTATTGTTATTTCATCTAGAACAATTACATATATTTAAATAATGATCTAAGCATACGTATAAATAATGTTTTAAATGTCAAAACAAAATTCGTGTGTACTATATATTTATGTTAAAAAATAAGGAACTTGACATAGTTTTCAAGATTATGTTAATGAGTCCTTGAATATTAATATATATTGAAGAATGTTTTTGTTAATGAAGAATCAAATTTTAAAAATCATTTGTACAATATTTACATTACAGTTATTCTTTATTATAAACTTTTTATCTATTCGAAATTGTACGGACGTGTATATAACATTATAGGCATTAACGTTGCCCCGTTAGGAAGATTTCTCTTTTACGTTAATGGAAACGTTACTGAAGGATTCATTGGAAAAGGAGATCCAGCATTCGCTGGTTTAGCTGGTCTCGTGGAACGTTGTCGTCTTCTTCTGAGACGTTCGGCCATTTTGAAAGTAGACAAAACGGGCCACAAGTGTGTCGATGCGGACACAAAACTAAAAAAAAAAAAAAGAAAGAAAAAAAGCAACCAGCAGCATCCTTTATCATCGTTGACGTACCGTTATATAGCCAGCTAGACTTACTAGCTACCAACCAACCAAGCAGTGTTTCAATAGTTTGCTTCGGTCTAATGGCCTCCTCGACCACAAAAGGTTTTGTGTTCGAAGCACGCGTGATACAATGCAATGCTCCTCCTTTTACATAGTCATCGGAGACATTGTCGTTGTCCACCGACCAACATGGATACAAAACGAAATGTTCATAGAGAAGATGCCACTTTCCAAAACAATATCATTATTGATACACGTACACATACATAAAGTCTTTGTCATTCAATATATCTATCTTATGAAATTTCTAATTATCAATTCTCTTCATTATCGCATTTGTTCCAAATCTATAGCAAAAATTTCATTAAAAAAATGAAAAATTCAACGTTGAATCCAATAGGAACTCGGATGATGATATTTCCGTTAAACTATCAATACAGTTAAATTTTGAATGAGCGTTTATATCGTTAAATACGTTTCATATCTGACAACTATAATTTGAATATTGATGCATCCAAAATGAATAAATGCTCAAAGTAGAAAAAATAAATAAATAAATACCGTTCGTGTTGAAGAACGATTGTACAAACAAATAAAGAGCGTGTTGAGAGATTTAAATAAATATTATAAATAAGCAAAATATGTATAATTTCATGATTAATATATATATATATATATATATATATATATATATATATATATATATATATATGTACAAAAATTACATTATGGTATTGCGGTTTCAATAACGAGGAAAACATGTGGTTTTGAAAATTCCACTCTGATAATATATATATATATATATATTATCAGAGCACAAATTCTTAATAATTATCGTTAATTTGATTTGATTTTTTCTGATAATTGTTTTTTTTCTATTTAATTTTTAAATATATTTAAGAAAAATTAAATAAATGTGAGAAAGTTGTGAAACCACTGGCGCACATCACTTTCGATCTGAATGAATCACGTTCATTATGTGTAATGAAGGTGTTTTCAATAATACATTATTACAATTATAATTTTTTTTTCTTTTATATTTATATTTATTTATTAGTATTTTTTTAATCGTAAAAACTGATAATTATTATTTTCTACAAATAGAAAAAAAAATCGAATACTTAAGAATGTTAAATATAGTTTTTTTTTAAATAAATCGAAGACAAAAATATACAGAAGATAGATACTCATCTTCAGTTTATGACAATTGTTAATTAATTAACTAATTATGCAATTGATTATAATTGACTGCCATCAAGTTATGACCTTCGCGCGGAAGAAACAAAACGTGATTGAATCAGTCGTTCGCCAAATAACATCAGTATAACATCTTATCGAGTTTGTAAAACTGTGTTGCGTATGTGTATATATATTTATAATAAATATAAATAAAAATGCATATCGAAGGAAAAATGTGTAAAAAATATCGATTATAACATAACATCTGTGAAAAGT
The DNA here is from genome assembly GCA_024500535.1 of Leptonema lineaticorne. NCBI lineage: Eukaryota > Metazoa > Arthropoda > Insecta > Trichoptera > Hydropsychidae > Leptonema > Leptonema lineaticorne. Next base: position 4,067,366 of record JANIJI010000064.1, read on the forward strand.
TGTTATTTCCGATCGATTCTCAGATCTCCTTGCAGCTGTTTACCTTCGACGACGTTTCATTCGATATCATAATTGCAACTTAGCATAATCTAATTGCACTTAACAGTTGTTTGCAATCGATAAACCGTGGTCCGGTTTTGAAATTTTAAATATTTCAATTTAATATTATATTTAAATATCTCAATTTTATATATATAAAAAAAATGTTCAATTATTTAGAAAATTAAAAAAATATAGATTATTATTAAATAATTTTCAAAAATTAATAATATTTTACGTTAGAAGAAATAAAAGAAGATAAAAATGGTGATTAAGATAAATTGAATTGGAAGCAATACTTGTGAGAAGTTAAAGTTCGATTTAATTGATGTTGATAAAAGAAATAATGAATTAAAATATTTATATTATGAAATTCATATAAATACGAATATATCTATATATAAATGTTTAATAACGAAATTTATATAAATGATATTTCTATTACAATTAAATTTTATTATATGATAAAAAATATTATTACCTTAATGTGTGTGTGAATTTAGTGCGAAAAAAAAACTAGATAACAATTGTTTTCATATTAGACTTATCATAAAATTTAGACTGGGACTAAAATAAGACGATTTTATAACTTTTAAGTTTTAGTGTAAAATACACAAATTTTGAAGAATGTATCATTCTTTAAACAAATATAATCAATATTTTATTTATTTTAGTATTTACTCGTATTTCAAAAATCTCTATTTTTGCTTTATTCAAAAACGTTGATGATTTAATTTCATTTCAAGCATTATTTAATAAATTATTCAATGTGCGCGTAATTCAAAAAAAAAATAGAATTTACACACACACACACACATATATATATGAAAGACGTGATTATTTGCTATATTTTTAGCATAATATATTTATATAATAGAATTAACATAATTTTTAAATATGAATGATCGCGTCGAATGAATGTTAAATAATCACGTGTAAGGGGAGTGAATTATATGAAGATAAAACGGATTGTATTCAAAACACGAGCATTATTATCGTTTTTAGGGTGGTTGTGTGTTATATAAATGTCATATATTATATACTGTGTATATATATTACATATTTATATATATATTTTTCGTGTCAAAAGGGTATCTGGTCATGGAAAAATAAAGGAAAGATAAAGATGTTGACGGTGTTGTGTACTCGAAGTTGTGTCGCAAGTAGGATAACAAAACGTGTGCTTACCATGTAAAAATATCGTCATTAGATATCATCACGCGATGTCAACACAATTATAATTAACATTATATATACTTATATATATATATATATATATATATATATATATATATGTGTGTGTGTGTGTATATATTTTAGAAATTTTAATCGTTTTTTATTTTTTTTAAATATTATTTTTCATTGAACGTGATCAAATGTTGAGGTTCATTACAAGTATTTGTTGCAAAAATATGTCACGAAAAAAATAATTTGTATAAAATAAAAATATTAATAATTTTTGCTCACTTTTTTACGTTTCCTGTAAAAAAATATATAAATTTTCTACTAAAATTAGACAAAAAAAACTTTAAGCTGACACAACTTGCATAAATCGATTGCATAAATATTGATGACAATTGACATGAATTTTTTAAAATAATATTATATTCAAATAAAACACAATTCCATGTATTTGTAAAATTTATGCAGAATTATTTCACTTGCAAAAAAATATACATATAATTTTGCAATGTCCTAGTTAATGTGAAAAAAAAAATTAAATTTATATAAATTTGTCACTCGCACGTCTCGATTAAAATTTGATTAATGTGAATTGTGTAAATAATATAACAGACAAAAGGATTTCATGTCAAATTTACAATACATCAAAATTAAGTAATTAATACACTAACAATTTATATAACACTTTTTTCCCACAACAATTATTTATTTAATCAATAATTAGTACCAAATAACATAATAAAGCGATCGAAAAAAATCAACGTAGAAATTGATCAGTATTCAGAACATTTATATTTGATGTTTTTTTTTTTGATATTTTATTAACTAATATAGAACAATTATTCTACATTTATTATATAATTATATAGTAATAATTACAAAATAGCACATTAAAATAACAAGTGCACTAATTTCCTTTTTTCCTATATATATATATAAATTTGTGCAAATGATAATTGAAACGTTTCGAATGACATCGTTATCGATCAATGTATTTATATAGAATACAATAAATCACATGCGATGACAACCGTTAATTTGTATGTTTATTTTCGAATATGCGTAGACATTATTCGTGCACAGAGACGTGCCTATGTATGAGATTTAAAGTTATACGCCTCGGGCGTTGCAATCGAACGGGCGCTGAATTCAAACAATTAACACAGTGAAAACATTTTCTTTTTTCAACATTTATTATATATATATATATATATATATATATATATATATATATATATATATATATATATATAATGTTGTTTTAATAGTGGCATGTTTAAATTTTATCAATTATGATATACGTTATTTTGATCTTTGAGACCGAAATAATTATAAATATTAAGTGTTACAATTATATATATTCACTTAAATAATGTAATGATAAAATATGTTAAAATGTTCTTTTCTATTTCTATAATCCATGGTAACGAGATTTTTACGATTAAAATTAATAGTTATTATGTATTTTTAAAATATAAAAATATAAAATTTTATTATTTCATTTGTATGGTAATCAATTAAAAATTATATAATAGTTGCCCGCTCGTAATTTATAATGCAGCGGTTCTTAATCTTTTTCAAAATCATTAGAATAAAATAAATAAAATTATACAATAAGAATCATAGATTTTTTTCATTGATTCTAAACTTAAACACGCCGTTTAAATTTACGGAACACAGATTAAGAATCACTGTTATAACATAGTATTTGTCAAACTATTTAATGATAAATATTAAAAAAAAAGATGCAGAAGGCTTCATACCGTTCGCGCGCTATAGTTCATTTATTCCGAGTTGTGACGTTATTCATTTCGTCATGAGCATCGTCGTCGTTATATCGTCATAGTACGTAATCACCAAAAGTCTGGTTTGAACATCCTACATCTATTCAAAAAAAATATAAATTTATAAGTACATATATATATATATATATATATATATATATATATATATATAAATGTGCACATTGCTGCGTTTTATTCATTTGCAGAGCCAGTCGAAATATAAACAACCGGTTTTCAACTGTTTGTCCAATAATAGACGTTCGAATGGTGAATCGATGTTTTAAATCGACGTAAACTTTTACGTCGCCCGTTTTGCGACGTTACGTTATTAAGTTATGCAACGGTAACGAGTTAACGTGATCATTCAATAAACACAATGCTTAACGGTAGTCGTTCGATCGTATATGAGAATATTGTTCGATATCGACTTACGACTATTGAAACATATATAATGTACAATGTTTATTTTTCTATATGAAAAGTTTTCATTTTTATATCGTTTCATAATTATATTGTTTAGAACAGTGATGGAAAACCTTTTCCACGAGACACTTTTTAATCATAATTTTCATCGAAGCGCACCGTTGATTAAAAAAAATAATATAAAAGCAAATTAATAAAAAGTCGAAAATATAAGATGATTTAAACAGATATAGAAAGCGCTTATTTAATAAGGCAACTAAAGGTATATCTACATATTTATATAAGCCAAAATATATACATTTCATATTTAAAATACCAAAGAAAAAAAGAAGAAAAATTATACCATAATCAGTTGATGAATCGATGACCGTATCTTAAATTCAAAATTTATTAATAGCATCAAATTTATGAAATTAGTTCCGTTTTAATCTAGCGGGTTTTTTTTCTCAAAATATATATATAAAAATATATAAAAACAAAACGTTATATAGATGAAAAAATTAAATTTAAATAGATAAATTTAATTTTCTTTTTACTATACCATACACCATATTTATCTTTATAATCTAATTTATTTAGATTAAAGTAATTGTCACTAACAGATATATAATTTTCAAAAGAAATGTATCCAAACATCCCACTCATACGCTGTATCTTAAATGGATATGTTTCTATTTATATAATTCATAACAACGCGATTAATGTAGAAGAAAAAGAAATATGTTTTATTATATAATATTTAATAGTAGTCGATCCGTGATATATTATTATATATGTACAACACTTTAAGAAACATTTTTATGCACAGTGCTTATAACCGTTAAATATCTGGGCTCGATTTCTCGAATCGCTCGGATATTTTTGTAGTTAAAGTAGACCAATTAATAAATTTAATATGAGACCATTACGGGTGTCCTATATTTATTAAGAAAGTAATCGCTTAAAAAAATATTAAAATTAATATTGCGATTTTTCATAATAAAATTATTTTATAATTTAGATTATATATGTAATGTTTATTAAAAAATCGATCCAAAAATTTATTCATGGAATAAATAAAATCGATTTAAATAATTTTCAAGTGATATAAAAATCATCGTATGAAAACACATAATCATTATTTTTAATTTAAATTTAAATACAATTCACACTATTTTAAAGTTCCTTATTAAAATTTTCATTTGGTATTAAGTCGACGCATAACGAATACGCGATACAATTTAATGGAAAATTACTGTAGTATCAAAACAATAAAATTAAAAATTTAATTGTCCATTTAGTAGTTTTCTACTACTAAAATGAACACTATCAAAAATAAAAAAAAAGGGAATAAAATAAAAATAACATCATCTCTGGTGGCGAGCCACTCCCCGAAATTTACAAAACGACCTGCTTTACATCATACTTTCAAATAAACTCTGTGAGAAAAATCGTGTTTCATAGTCTTTTTGAAATTCGGATTCAAAACATAAAGTATTTTTAATCGTAAATATAAATTTCGTCATCATATATTATAATAAAAGTGTGAAAATTGAATTTTTACGATTTATATTATATTATAATATATATATATATATATATATATATATATATATATATATATATATATATTTAATCAAGCTTTACTAAAACGATATCTATGTTATTCTTATAGGCAACTGATGTATTATAAATTCACAACGTTTTACTAATTATTAAATTATACAATACAACCAGTTTTTATTCTAAACACTCTGTATAAACTTAAATTCTTTGATAATTAAATTGATATTAGATTATTCTACATATTTATATAAATATATAATGCAGTCGATTAATTAATATTATTGATATCGGATAATTCATAGAGAGAGGACATAATATATATATATATATATATATATATATATATATATATATATATATATATATATATATATATATATATAAATACATTCAGTCCTCGAGTTACGACCATTCGCACTTACGACGAAAAAAAATAAAAGTCATTATATTTGCTTATATAATATATGTCTATTATATTGCATTATTTTTTTATCTAATTTTTATATGATATTCGACTAGCGTCTAAAGTAACGGAATCGATCTTCGTCGTATGTCGAGAATTGACTGTAATAAATAATATATATATATATATATATATATATATATATATATATATATATATATATATAATATAAACTTTTATATATATTATCAGCCAAAGTGAACAAAATCGGTTTCATTATTCGGACACTGAAAAACCAGACGCTTTTCAAAAATAGGGTGAAACTCCTGAACTTTGGCTAACATCCAGAGATTTTTCTCAATTCCGCTTCCATTGACTATTTGGATGCTATTTATAAATGCATTATATAGCAAATCCTGAATATTAAACACCTGTGTTTAAAAAGGAAACTAGAAAATGAAAAATTATATATACTGAAATAATATTTTTTTTCAGTTTCTAAAACTAGTTTTAGAAACTGAAAAATTATATATACTGAAAAATAAAAAAAAAATCTAAAAATATTATTGAATAAAAATATTTTATATGTTGCAATTTATTTATAAAAATAAATGCAATCTTAAACAATATACTATATATACACATTATTTTTAAATAAATCGAAAATAGTGTTTAAAATGTTCATAATTAGACCTTTATTCTAGATAACTCATATTAATTTTACACTCCCCTATATTTTTTTTAAATTAAAAGTATGTTATTTTTATTACATTTTTATATAGAACTCTCATTTTGTTCGAGATTTCACTTCATAGATTCAACTTCAACATACATTCAATTATTTTTATTAATACATTATAGTAATATATCATATATATAAATTGTACAATATATTAAAAACAAAAAAAAACATTTCTAAAGTGAAGTTATACTGATTTATCTATTACCCTATGTATATGAAATTAGATAAAAATGTATTTTATAATTGTAAATATTTGTTATTTTTATCATATAAAAATAAGTACTTAATCAATGTTAATATTACATTGATCACAACAAAATAATATTTTTTTTATAATCAATTTAAGCAATAAAACTATTTTATAATACTATATAACAGAGGTATCTAACTTTTTATTGTATATAAGATCTGCTTTTTATCTAAAAAGTATGTCGCGATCGATTTGTTGTCATAGTCTACGGAGGAAGATTTATAATTATTTCTTTTTTTATTTTTGGGAACATTTTTTTATATCACTTATTAAATTTTCTAGGATCATGAATAAAATAAGTTTCCGTAAATGCTATATCTATATATTCGATTTTAAGACATTGTTTCAAATAGGATATTTATCTTAAAATGCAATTTATTTTTTTTATCAACTATGTATTGTACAAATTGTATGTACTATTTGTTGTATGAAATAAGTTATTATAAAAATACACAATATAACTGATATATCTCATACATAAATATAGATATACGACTTATCTATTTACGTGAGAAAAAAAAACAAGTACAATTATTTAAAAGGTCAAAAAACTCAAGTCCGCATGAATTAAAATAACATGGATAATAATGAACAATATTCACGATCGTCTCGTTTGCCACCCCTGATATACTACATAGTATTTCGTGTGTCGCATATCGCGTTATGGTTAAAAATAAATATTTTATTAAATTTATGAATGTATTATAATATAAAAAAAATTGTAATATGTTAGTTTAAAATGAATATGTTGTTATCCTCGAAGCGTCCGCCCCCGGGAGGCCGTGGGAGACCAAAGAAGGGGCCTAGCAAGTTATTATTGAACTATCACACAATAGACAAAATATATTTCAAACAATTCACGTAAATTTTGGCATAAATAGTATTTTTTTTTTCATATTTAAGACATACTATATATATTGTATAATACGTGTATAGAAATTTTTAATAACAAAAAAATATATTGGAAAATTCTCACTATTTAAAACCGTTTAATATATATGTTAAAATTCGAAATATTTATATTTTTATATTGATCATATTTTAAATATTGATAAATATGAGAGAATTAAATTTTAAGAGTTCATAAAATAAGGGTAATAATCTCTTATATATAATAGATAAAATATAAAAATATTTATTCATTTTTTTATAGATAGTAAAATCTGGTAAAAATTTATATTGATATTTCCATGAATCATTACTGTTTATTTTATATAAAAATTGTAACATTTTATATACTTAACTAAAGGGTAATCAAAATACAAAAAAGACAAATAAAATAAATTTATCATTATTTTCTAAAATTTATAAAATACCTTATATTTCAATTTACATATACATATATATATAATATACATATTTTTTTATAATAAATAATACCTTCATATTTTATACTCTAACGCGTTAATGTTACAAAAATTATAATTGTATAAATATATATTATGAAAATTAATTGTGACAATAAAATATATATATATATATTTAATAATAATACATTTTATAATCAAATGCATCTAAATCAAAAATTCGAACAATTATTTTCTTAAAACGTGCACAATTTTAGCAAAGGATTATTTCTAGCCACAGATTAGCCCATCACACACACACACACACACACACACAAACATATATATATATATATATATATATAATACACAAACAGACACACTATAACTTAAATACTAATAAAAAGCGAATATTTGACTTGAAACGAACCGGTTCGATGCGCTAGGAGCACAAATGAATTTTCTTGAAGGCTCTTTTTTTTAAAGATTTAAACAATGAATAAAAAACAATAACAAACGGGGCTGAAGTTCATTTTCTTATTAAAAATATTTTTGCATTACTTTAATCGAAAAAAAAAAAAAAAAATATATATATATATATATATATATATATAAATATATAGCTGGTTTAGATGTTTGTAAATGGTGTATTAAACAGGAAAATTAAGCAAAGTTTGATGCTTTGTGAAAATTTGAATAAAATTCTCGTGGATAGTACTTTTATAGTGACGCAAACTAGTCGAAAGGTCAACAACTAAACGTGATAAAATGTCCGTGGATTTCCAATGAAATTTTCCCGCTGTATCGATCCTTCGACACGTGTATATAGTTAAAAAAAAATCTAGTGAAAACCCGTTCAATACATATATAAATTAACAAAATTATTTAATAATTTAAAATATAGGATGTTTTTTTATAAGTATATAGAACTTTAAATTAAAATAAATTATATATAAATGATATTATTTAACATAAATTTGACTTAATTCGAAAGATAAATCTATGCCATTTTATTTGAATATAATTTCTAGCAGTGACCACTTTAGCTTATTCAGATGTTGTCCAATTTTTGATCATTTTTTGCAGCAATTGAAGCTGTATGTCAGTGATAACGTAGCAAATTTTGTCTTCCCAGGATTTATTGATGTAGTCCAGAGATTTTATATAGTCCCAAAACTAAAACAAAATAATCCAATGATATCATATTGAATGATCATGAAGGCCAACTCACAGGTCCATTTTCACCAGCAACTTTGTTTTGAACCTATTCATCAAATACACGGCAGTCTGGTGATCGTGTGGCTTCAATCCTTGCACGAGTTGAATTTTGTAAGCCTTTAAAAACCCAAAACTTTCAAAAAATGAATGGACATAGCTCAAATACTTGAGCACCATGCCGTATGGACTCATTTGGGTCTATCTCAATACTATTGTTCCACATTAGCAATAGCTTCGTCAGTTAAAACTGTATGACGTTTCTGACGTCACATATTATCCTTTAGTCTATTATATAATATAGGAAGAGTATGATGAGTTTCTCGAACTGAACCGTGATTTTTGTAATAAAAAATTCACAATTTATTAATTATTTGATACATGATGTAATGGCATATTAAATTAAATACAAAACTAGTAATGGCTGTCAAAAGATTATACACATCAAAAAGTTTATTCAATTATTAAAAAAAACATCCTATATATATATATATATATATATATATATATATATATATATATATATATATATATATATATATATTAATTAGCATATGTTCTGAAGATATATGTGCTGTGCTCTTTTAACATTTCCAACATTATATTTAAATAAATCTTTTGATATTTGTGACTGAAAATAACCCCTAAAAGTAACAAAAGAAACATCTCTGTGTATTATAAAAAAATATATATACTATTGGTAAGTCGCCAAAAAATCCTCGATGTAAACGACCTAGTCATTGAAAATGGAATATATATTATATTATTTCTTCTACTATTAATTTGTCGGAAAAACGTAATATATAGTGGAAAATTTTTAATTATTGAACGATATAAATATTATTTTAGTAAAATATCATAGAAATGTGTAATTTGTTTAATTTTATTACTTTTTTTATTTAGAATTATTCTATATTTTATACGTTATATATATATATATATATATATATATATATATATATATATATATATATATATATCTAACGAAGGGAAATATTAAATTTATGTCGCAATATTTTTTTTCTTCCAAATTCATTCTTAGTATGAAATTACATCTTGAAGCAAAAAGAATGTAAAATCGATGAATAGAACACTGTAAAAAAAATAAATTTTTCACGAATGAAATTTATGAATAAAATTAGAAAAGATAATCGATATTATTTCAATAAAAATTTTACTCAATATATAATAAATAAAATACATGATTATTTTTTAAAACAATAATTTCATTTTAAATATAGAAAATTTTTACAGTAGAAATAATTTAGAAATTTTATCAATGTGCGGCCCGACAGATTTTTCACAAATAATCGCGATGAAAATTTTTCGATTATCACTTATCGACGCCGCAATTGAAAATTATAAATAGAAAAAAAAGAGCAGAATGAAAAAAAAAGAAAAAGAAGAAAGAAAGAAAAAACATGAAAATTTCTCGTACGAACGACCCTAATGTGGGTCACGTATATACGAAGGGAAACCAACGGAACAGATGCGATCGCAACAACGTAAAAAAAAAACTTCCACAATTTTTCTCAACGTGAATTTTTATTTATGTATTTATTTATTTTTATTATATATATTTTTTTTCACGTTCCATATTTTCGTCACATTCGAACGGAACATATTACGAACGGACCAGAAAGACTAGATACGGAATAAAGATTTCTATTTTGTATTATGCTAGTCGCGTTGTCCATATGGTGTATATATATATATATATATAAATACGTCTTTACCTACCTTAGAGTGTTAAGAGTTTATTGTTCGCTTGCTGGTGAGTCTTCAACGCCATGGACTCGTTCTCACCTGTCAATTCAGTACAGTAAGTGGAATAATGCTCCGCTACGGTTAGAGATTGATGACTTGTTCCGCGATGCGAAAACACCACAAAAATTACAAAAAATAAATAAATAAAAAAAATAAATAATAAAATAAAAATGGACATTACGATGGATGCGGTTAACGGACTATGATGTGTAAGAGTGAACTTCGTCTAATGCTCTCGTTTCAAAATCCAAAATTACAATAATAATAATTTGTAGTTTTTTTTTTCGTAATCGATCTATCAAATTATACAAAAAAAATAATAAACATTTTTTTCATAGAATGTGAAAATATGAAAAAAAAAGATCGTGTGTGTCTCGTTATCTTATGTTCATAATTTCTAACCATTTTTGAAACAAGAGAAGACTCATATCTTAAATAAATAATACGTTTTAGTAACTTTTGAAAACGAGAAGAGAAAATGTATTTCAGTCTAACCCCGACCATTTTATAATTTAATAAATTGATGGAAAGAATGAAATTGCATCGGATATTTCATTTCAATTTTTAAAGTACATTGCCTCGGATGAAATACATAAAATTTTCAATATTCTGATATTTTTGTAACAGAATAAACAATTAATTAAATTAAAAAAAAAACACTAGATATCGCTTAATATCAAAAATTAATTTAGGATTATAATGATATGAAATGATAAACATTAAAATATTATCGAATTGAAACGTTTTATATAGATCATAAAATAATGATTAATAATATATTAAAATTATCTTCAAATATTTTTTCTAAATATAATATTAATAAAATCGATCACCTTTGATCTTCGATTAAAAAAAAAACAAATAAACACATTAATTAATAGATGCTAATTATAAACGCGTATGTTCTACACGATAATAATAATATAAATTTGTAACCTTTACTCATCATCTTAGACGATTTAAATTTGCCCCCCAACAAGTTATTCGCATCATGGATAACAATTCCAAGTGGAATTTTGGATGCTCAAGATGATCCATCAGAATGATAAATCATTTTTAAAAGACTAGTCCGAAAGGGTAAATACGGTTCGACCTTTACAAGAATGAACACGAAATTTGACTCAAAAGTTCTTATATATTTTTATTATAATATAATGTAAGGAAAATGTAATCATTTTAATAAACGATTGAGAGTGATTTGATAAAATTATAAATACGATTTTTCACGGATAATTATTAGATCTACATATCAAGTTTATAAATCAACTCGTTCGATATTATGTAAACTTCATATATAATATTTTTCATTTCATATATTGTAAGATTTATAATAATATATTTTTTTTAAATTTCCAATTGTGCCTTTGACTCAAATAATAATGTATATAAAAAATAAATATTTGTACAAAAGCATTCTTATATATATATATATATATATATATATATATATATATATATATATATATATATATATATATATATATATATATATATATATATATATATATATATATATATATATATATATATATATATATATATATATATATATATATTGTCGAATGGTACATCGATGCCAATAAAAAACCCTAAGCAGAATAAACTCGTATGCAAAAGCGTGGGCATGAGCCAAGGGCATCACATTTTTTCTACGTAGACATTAGTGAATCTATCCGATGTTTTTCAATATCGCATTACATAAAAGGATGTTCGAATGTCGAAACGGAGTCAAAAGGTATGCAAGGCAATTCGGCTAGTGGTGAAATTAATTTTGGCATATTTTTTAATATAAAATTATTTGTAAACGTTTATCTAATGTCTATAGGGGCATAAATTTAGTTATCTTTTTGTATTATATTTCCCTTGTTCGTTTAACATTACAGCAATGCCTCGTTTATCGCGGGTGTTGCGTTTCAGGATCGCCCGCAATAATTGAAAATCCGCGAAGTAGTGAACGCCACATTACACATTATTTTGAGTCATAAAATATTTAATATAATCTTTCTCACTCTATTCTATACGCGTACTGCAGCTGTTTTATTTTAAATATTAAACTTAGATATGTAATTTTAAAATTTTGATATGGATACTTAATAAACCTACGAAAACGTTGCAGTATATTTTTAAAACCGCGAAATAGAGAATAAGCGATAATTGAATCGCTAAATATTTGTGTCAATGTATACATAAAACGCAATAATTTAATCTGCATTATACAATATTTAAAAACAGAAATCGTTAAAATATAAAACACCATTTTATGCAATATTCAAAATATACAAAAAAAAAAAAAACATATTTAGAATATTTTTCTCGACTTTATTCATGCCGCCCAATTATCTTCCACGCGATTTCACCGACCTGACGATTATTTAGAAACGTGGGAGTGCGGGTTAACACTTTTTTTGAACCCCTAATACGTTGGCCGTGTGACATTTGCTTGGGTCTTTTTTTTTACGAGTTCGTCGACCTAGGAAGTGTTTGTGTATATACGTTTCGAGAGAGCAGCTCTATCTCGGTTCGTTTCATCGGCCACTATTTTGCTGGACTATCTTGCAAATAGAAAATAAAATAAAAAATAATACAAACCTGAACAAATCCATCGGAAAAAAAATATATATATGGGAATGCATGCACGAAGTTCACAAGTGGAAGCGTTGGCGAGTATATCCACATATAGATTGGTTGTGATACAAAATCATCGACAGAACAAACAAATTTATATTATGATGCATTCAAAATCAACAATGCAATAGTTAATTTAAATAACTTAATAATCTCGTGTGGATATGGAGAAAAATTCGTGAATCAAGATCATGGTGCCTCATCGGAAGGGTGTTAGCATCAACGTTTGCTGAATGTTTGTAAAGCAATTACCTACAGATAAATAACAGCACAAGGCCAACGTCAACTGTCAACCGTAATAGACACACACACACATATATATATATATAGAATACGTTAAAATTCGCTTTCAAATACTATATAAACGAAAATAAATATGCGATTTTAGTCTGTAAAAAAACTAAAAAACACATAAAGCGAAAAATGGCACCACTGTATAAACAGTCAAAATTACAATGAGCATAAAAAAAAAGACTTGGTCGAAATCGCGCAACGTACGACCGTCGTCGCTTCTAAGAAAAATGGAGGCATCTCGAGGACTATTGCTATGCAATGGATGTCCGTTGAAGTTTTTGGACACGCGGTTCCATGACATCATCGTTGCCTTCCAGCAGCCCATGCATAATATCGTACTTATGCAACTGAATAAATATAATAAACACGCTTTATTAACCACCTGTTTCACTATATAACTTCCCCCCCAGAAATAAAATTCATTCTAATAAAACGCGTCAATGTAATATTAAATATTTACATATCGAGTGGTCGGTTCAAAATATTCTGCGAACTTTGGAAACTTATCGTTTTGAGGAGTACTAATGATATTTTCTTGTCTATATGGTATTTCTGTGTTGAATTACGATTAACCCAATTAATCGATTAATTGAATTAATAGTTGTGTTTAGATATATTTAAATATATGTATAATTGTTACCTGGTCTTTTTTTTAAATGACTTAATATTTATTTACAAGCGAATTAAAAATTCACATTTATTTGACTATCGAGATAACAAGGACGAGCCGCTCGAAACGTTCAATGGGAGTACAAACAGAAGTACCACACAGGAAATTGGAAAGGCGCGCCAAAACAAACCGGCGCACCGGTTATGCAAGTTATTATATTGTTTCCTGTGGACAGGTTTTTAATTCATGGCTACTAGCCGACCCCATTCCGGCCAGTGGGTGTCCACTAACAAACAACAACAACAACAACAACAACTGCATCAGCAATAAACCAGCGAAGAAGTGTCTTAAAACCAGGGCTGGCTAATGTTTTTTCGTTCACTTGGTTCTTTTTCTGCGTATTGAAAATGTGACTAACGTATAAGTAAATCCCTTGTTACTTTTCAATTATAAAATTTGAAAAAAGTATTAATGTAAAATATTTACTGTTTCGTGAATGTTTTTTGCTAAATTTTTTTCTTTTTCTTCGCGTCCATATGGCTAACGAAACTTTCGAAAGAGTTCTATTGACGAACAGTTGAACCAACGACAAAGATCTTTAAGCCATAAGTTTTGACGTCTTTCTATTGATCTTTTCCCCTGAATTTTTTTATTCCAAAAATATCTACAAAAGCCTGTATTTATAATTTCTTAAGATGTGACCTGTATTTATAATTTCTGCAAAAGCCTGTATTTATAATTTCTCAAGATATTTGCTACATAGTCTGTCAAAGATATTCTTAACACTCTTTGGTAGCACCACATTTCGAAGGCTTCTAGACGTTATTTGGTTTCGAGGTCTAATGTTCATATTTCAGCACCATATAGAAGAACGGGAAAAACGTAACATATAAGCATACGTATTTTTAACTGTTTTCTATTGCTGAGTACCCATATCAAATTTTTCAAATGATATATTTAGGTTTTTAAATGTTATCAGTGTACGTATGAACATTTAAAAAGAAATGTTTTTAAAAAAACATGCACTGCATATGTATAGAACAATATGGGACAAAAAAATGAGAAATGGTTATGTGGCACATATTATAAATAAGTAGAGAGGGTTAATAAAGACTTAAAATAGTACACAACTACTAAAATAGTGTATGAATATTTAAATAAATATAGTATTTCTACTTCGCTGATTTTTACTTAACCGCAATAAGTGAGAAATTAGTATAAATAATGTATATTTAGAATAAAATCCTTGTAAAATTATAATCCTTTATAAGGATGATGGCTTCATATTAATTATAATAGAATTACCAACACATAATTTTCTTAGAAGAGATATTTTCCATTGTTTTATTACATTTTAAAAACATACATCATATATGTTATGTGTCAGACCGAAGACTTGTATTGAAATTTTAAATGTAAAATCAAGGTTTTTACTAGGACCGCGAACCGAGCTTTGTAAACGCTGGCTCATTTCCTCGCACGGATTCAGTCCTAATAGGAATCGGAGCGGACGGCACGATTTCTCTCACAATGACCGTTCCTTTTCTCCGTTTCTTGCGACGAATAACTGTAAACGCGACCGCCGCTCCTATGGGAGAAAAACGTCACTTTCGTATCGTCATCTCTTTCTAACTCGAGCGAACGCCGTTCGAACGTGCGAAAGAGACAAACGCCTCGTTGTGCGTTCCGCGTGTTGTGCTGTCGTTTTTTTTTTCTTCTTCTCTTGTGATCTTTTCTAGTGAATCGGTTGTTGCAAACATTTTTTTTTCTACGCGCGTCTCTTGCGATTGTTCACTTGAACATATTCGCTAACATAAATCTAGTTTATTTGTCTAATTTAATATTATTGTACATTATTTATTAATATTTTATATGTGTAGAAAATCTACTTTATAAAAATTTATAACGATTAAATGTTCTACAATATTATTTTAAGATGAAAATTATCAATCATATTACCAATTCTCAATTTATGGAATAAAAAATTTGGAAAAAGCGAAAATATAAAATAAAAATCATTCTTGTTTTATGAGGAATGTGTGTGTCGAAAAGCAAAATAATAGAATTTCCGTAATAATTTCGTGATGAATGAAAGCAAATATCGAAACTGTATCTTTTTTTCAGTCACCTGCGCAAACTTTTCATTTTCATTTTGCGTTATTTCTCGATTCTTTCATCGCCTTTCTTCTTTATTCCTATAATAATGACTTTATTTAGCATTTAAATCGAGTTATAATCAATTATTAATTCAAATTAAATCTATATATCGTGTCGTACAATATACAATTCGATTTCAAAAATTAAATTAATTTGCCAATTGTCCCCTTAGCAATCGTCACCTTTCTACGCCACTGAAAATTTGCCAATACGAATATTTTATCTAACTATAAAAAGGTGAAAAAGTAAATATTGAAAAATAATATTCCTACAACCCTTTTAAGACATGAAAATCTTTATTGCATAAATAAATTAATTTAAAATAATTAAAAAAATACAACGTATACGTAATATATATTTAATAGATCAAATAGAATATTATACATATACGTATATAATAATGAAATGAAAATTTTTTAATATGTATTCATTAATAATTTATTTTTCATAGTAGGATTACCTTACGTTAATACGCGATATCAAACACGAATTTTATAACCCTAAACGATGACACGTACGAATTCCAATATTTTATAAAATCGTTATATAAAATAGTAAAGTGTTATATATATATATATATATATATATATATATATATATATATATATATATATATATATATATATATATATAACGAGTACGTTTATATTATATATATAGAGAGAGGAAAAAACGGATTTCCATAGCAACAGTCCAGATTTGGCACATGATTCCGTTTTTAGCATGTGTGTTACAAAACCAGGATCGTTTCACCCGTTGGCCAGGCAAGGCCACGACGACGTGGGGGCCTGTTTATATGGTTGAGGCCCTAAAGGGGTATCTCGGAGGCTCGATGGGGCCGGTTCTCGTACCAAGAAAAACCTTCAAAACTGATTGACGATCGAAAATATTTCATACGAAAACAACGAGACCCCAAAATACCTATATATACATACATATATATATATATATATATATATATATATATATATATATATATATATATATATATATATATATATATGTCACGATATATTATTGTATATATAAACCTGACGTAAAATAAATTAAAATAATATTTTAAATATGTTATAGAGGTCAATATTTCGATTTATGCAAAGTATAAATTTTATATATATTAATTTTACACCAACAAAAAGATATTAAATATAAAAATATTATTCGATTTTCAATAAATTATTTTATTGTAATTAAAATTAATTATTTTTAAAACAATATTTAAAATAATTAATGATATATAAATGTATTTATTATTTAAAAAGTTATTATAATATATTAGATTTTAGCATGGAAAACGTCATAATTTACAGTGGAAATTGAGTTAATAATAACAATATTTACATGAAATTTCAGATGTTCATTTTATTGTTGATAATTTTTCAAAGTTGGCATTTCATATTTTATAAATTAACGGTTGTAAAATAAAACTACGTGTAACATTATATAATGGTATAAATTAATGATAAATTTAAAGATATAATTGTAGCTGCAAACGAGTGGTGATTAATATTTTATATTATGTAAAAAGTAGTTTTTAAAAGCATCTTCATGTTTTTTCAAAAAGATTCAACGTTTTTATTTTTTGCAAAATTTTAAATTTGAATTATTAATAAAATCGCAATTTTGAATTAGACTATTTTAGCATTTTGTATGTGAAATTTCAAGTGAAATGTATTCTGAAACTGTCAAAATATTAACAATTAAATATAAGTCAAATAATATCAAATTAAAATCGAAATAAATATAAATAACTTTTCGCATATCATATATGACTTATTTGAAATTTTCGTTTTAATTTTTCTAGATTTTTTTTAAAAATTTCAACTTTAAGAAAATCATCAATTATAATTTATAATTTATTTTTTCTACTGCAAATTTTTGAGTTCAATGCGATGCACTTCGTAAAATAAAGAAATAAATTGTACGATACGAGTATGCGGCATAATAAAAATTATTACCTTATGAAACTGATAATTCTAAAATTACACCCTTATTACGCTTTCAAATTTACATCAAAAGGCTCCAAGCATTAATTATGTATCAAATGTTTCCTTTCAATTTTCTCTACGTTTGTGTTTCAATAGAATCAAATGAACTATATATTATTTTAACGTGTTATACTTTCATTTCATTTCCAAAACAATATATATATATATATATATATATATATATATATATATATATATATATATATAATACTAATTTTATTTTATGAAATTAAATCCAATTTAAAATATAAGTATCTCAATAGAACTACAGATATTCTAAATAATTATTTATATTTTTAAATTAAGAAGCACTGTTAAATTTTTCACGAAATTAAATTTTTAAACCTGCCTGAATTATAATTTTTATCTTTTTAATAATCAATATTATCGCGATATATGAACAATACAATAGAATGAAACATTAAAAATAAATAAATGTTATATTTCCCTAATGGTATTTTATAAGTTCTATTATTTTTCTACATAAATGTAAATTCCTCACGTTTGAAAATTCATAGAAACAATATTACAAGTTATACTAAATATAGAATAAATTACAAAGGGTTGCAAAGTTGAAATAAAAACGTATGAAATATATGAAAATGAAACGACGCTGAACATTAAATAATGCAGTGAATATCAATTACAGGCTTCTGAAGTAAATAAAGATTCCGTAAAAGACAAACGACATATTTAAATTCTTTAGCGTTGGTTTTCAACTTTTTTAATTTTATTATTAATAAAAAAAAAATATTAAACATTCACAAAGCAAACCAAATTTATCTTTCCACTTAGAAAAATAACCGAAATCACGTTACACTGATAAATATTAAAAAAAATTGATTCTAATAGAATCTATTTTTATTCAAATATTATAACAGGGGAATTCAACTTTCTTATTAAACGAAACCTTTAAAAAAATATTTTTAACGCTCCCCTGATATTTTTACAATTATCAAAATATAAATAGTGATGTGGGTGAATTATATGTGCGCATCATTTACTCAGTATTATTCTAGTAATTGTGCGCCACTGTTGTCGATCTGCGCATGCGCATTAATACTATGTACTAGCGCATCGTACATATATTTTTTTTTTCATATAAATCCGTCCGTTGGTAGAAACAACGCATCATATGACCAACGCCTACTTAAATATGTGGAGCCACTCTTACGTCACACCGCATTAGAATACAATACTTTTTTTAACCCTTTATGCCAAAAAATACTATTTTATGTAATATATATTTTTTTTATATATTATATTATGTTTTACGTGTAATGCGATAATTCGTAAATATTGATAAAAATATATTTCGATTTTATTGTTGTCAATTATTTATAATGTATATATATATATATATATATATATATATATATATATATATATATATATATATATATATATATATATATATATATATAAATTTTATACTCTAAAATTTATATTGGACTAAATTTTAAGGCATATTTTGACTATTTAATTTTATTAAAAAAAATATATAAAACTCTGCTAAAAACATAAGATAGTTTACACATCATAATTTTCATAAAAAAGCGATATTTCAAAATATTTTTTTGCAATATAATATATTTAAAACATATTTGTAATTTGTTCCACATTCGTATATCAAGTATTTAAAATTATATTATTTATAATTATGAATATTTTATACGAAAAAGGATTTTATTAAAATGATTCCGAAGCAATTATGTGTTGTGAAACATTCCAATTGACAACACAAGAAAAACACGTCATCTATTGTCGATCATTAATGATGATTGGTAAATAGCTTCATTATTATTGTTTTAATATTGCCCATAAATCGCAATGATATCGTTAAAGTTATATGAGAGGGGGTCAAATATGCTCGTTATCGTAAAAGAAATTATATTTATAAATATTTAATGATTGAAATCATAATATATTACAATATATATATATATATATATATATATATATATATATATATATATATATAATATTACATATACTTTTCAAAAAAAAAAAATATATTTTTTTTTAATTAATAAATTTATATGAAAAAAGGTTACGAATCAATGTCACCATCAACTTGTCATATGTTCATCATTCCATCGTATTATGTGGAATATTTTATAATAATTGCGTCCAGATCAAAGTGCTTGTTTATAAATAATTTATTATAATGAACCTTTGAAACTGGAAAACCTAAAGTATTTTTTTATTAGTACTTCCGGTCTTATATAATATGAATGATGAAAGGTTAAATTATGTTTTAATTAATTAAATATTATGAATTTAAGAGTATAAAAATAAAAAATGACAAAATTTTATATTACTTCCACAATTTCAAATTCATAAATCTTCATTTAATACTATTATATTGTATTTCAATATGAAGGCATTTTTTTCAAATTTTAATAGTAAAAAATAATTAACAGAATTAAAATAAATTATATATGTTTATTTTGATTTTTCATAAATTATAATAATTTCACAATTTAAATTTAGCAACCCTAGAGGCGACTGCCCCATAACAAGTATTCGATAATTCGTTTCGCAGAAATAAAGTGAAATTCAATGACGTCATCACAAGGATGTACTAGGATGATAAAAGTCATGACTAAAGTCATTACTAATTATCAGTAGTAATCGGTTTTTCTTAGAGGGTGGACGAGTGTTTCTTTTATATAATTAGTAAACGGTGTATATAAATTGTACTTTGAACTCTCATTATAAATGTAAGAAATATTTATTTTTATTTTCTTGTAATAAAATTATGATTTATTTATAAAATTATACATCCGAATTACATTTCTTATATACGTATTGCATATCGAATCGTCCATTAGAAAAAAATAGCAAAAATTCTATCGGGTCGTCGCTTTTCAAGCGAATATGCTTACCATCTGTCGACAAATCTGTATGTGTATTAAATTTATATTAATCGTGTATATTAGAATAGTATATATATATACATATATAAATATATTAGTAAGTTACCAAAAATATGTGTACTAGTAGATTTACAGTAAAAATATTTACCAAAGAAGTACAAAAACTATAAAAGTACGGTAAGTCAGACAATTCGTTATGATAAAGTAAATCTTAAATAAATTAAGGAAAATAGTAAATTATAAAATATATAAGAACATATTTCAGAAATTTTTACTTTTACTATTTTAATAATTAATACTGTGATTTATATTAATATAATATACTAGGATAATAATGTCAAATACACGTGTCTTTAGTGCTTAGTAAAATATAATATTTTATTATTGAATTTTAAATCATTTAACGAATAATATTTATCTGTTTTATTAATGGAAACAATCAATAAACTAAAACAGAGTTTTTTAAACCATATATGCGACCTAGGATAAATTTAACTAAAAAACTTTTTTTTAATATATAAAATTAAACAGTCACACTTTCTATTTCATATTTCCGTGAAACAATTCATTTGAGACATTTCCATATAATATATGACTCAGAAATGCTGAAAGATTGAAAACTCTTGTAGAAAATTTTTAATATTTATCATTCATTAATATATTAAAAATGTATATTACATATTGATTTCATTGCAATAGCAACATTTTTAATTGCAAACATTGTCCGTATGACCTTCTCGAATATAGTAAATAATAGTTATATTTTTTGGAATATCATTGATAAAATAATTTTAGTATTTTTTTTTAATTAAAGCATACATATATACATATATGGCTTATAGAGCATGTATATTTCGAACATCAAATAATATATAAAAGTAAATAAATTAATATAAATATACATAATAAAAATAATTTTACGTGATAAAGTTTGCATTCAATTTCCGTTGAATGTTATACGAAGTTTGGTCATGAAAACTATTTAAATGGCTCGAATACTTAATTTATTTACGAAAAACTAATAGTATTATTAAAAATATATATAATTTAATAGACATATTTATAATTAAAAATTTAGAACGCTGTCTGTTATGAGAATATTTCAATTCATATTATAGATATTATTATTTAATATAATGAAAGTGAAACAAATGACGGACATATTTATATAATGCAGTCTATTAATATTTTCATATTGATTTATAAAAGAAGCAATTTTATCAAAATATATTACTATTTATTTTATTATTATTATTTTTAATAATTTTGAAACGTTCGATTTTAACAAAATAATAATAATAATAATAATACTATTTCAATATAATAAAATAAAAAGTATAAAATTTATATAGTAGCCACTAGATTTCTAGTTGAATATTGAAGTAGTATATTATTACTGCGGTATAATGGTATGTCCTTGCTACAGCAATTACGCCTCTTGTCATGTCACATTGAATGTCAATAGTAAAAACACACGTTACCACAATCGTCGAACGAAATTATCATTATCCTGAACACTGTTTTTTTTTGCTCTATTATTATAACTATATAACGAACTGAAAACGTTCGTATTGACAGTATTTTATAATCGTGAAAAATGCATAATTTTAGTTTTTTTTCAATATTGTACGATTAGAAAACGAGATAACGATTGAAAATATCTCTGCGAATTCGGTCTGTATTTCGGTGTTAATCTCGGTTTAAAAAAAAAAAAAAATATATATATATATATATATATATATATATATATAACGATTTTTTATCGTTAAATTTTATCTATATAATAAATACTGTTTATTTTTATAACGTCGATATTAATTTATTAATTATATAAAAAAAAATTCGAATACGTCGATATGTGCATTAGTTAAGTTTCTGTTGAAGGTTTGAAAATAAATCCTTTTTTTTTTAATTAATATATACTTACTATTAAAATAAGAAAATAATAATTATATACATTCTGATATAATAAACACATTATAATATTTTTTTACGTAGATATTCATATTATTTATTTATTATATACGTATTTTCAGCAAATTTATTTATCTCTATCAATATCAATATGCATATAAAATTTAAAATATTTATTTTTAAATGAAAAATGATTTTATTCATACGCGATTATCTGTTTCAATTATCGAAATTATAAATTACTTTTCTGCTCGAACTGAAAAGAGTAAGAATATCGAATAATCTTTTGATACTTAAACCCCTTTATCGAATTTTTATAATATAACGATTTATTTTATTTTGTACTAATTTAAAATAAAATATATTTATATAATCGTAACAAGTGCTCAAAAAATAAATAATAAATAGAAGAAACATTTCTCTCCGAATTGCTGTAAATAAACACATAAGTCAGAAAAAACTGTTTAAAATTTTAGTATTTTACAGGTTTAATTATGATATAACACAATTAACTATTATTGCGAGTTTATCATTATACAGTTACCAAAAAATAGTAATAATCAAAATATGTTTATAATAATAATCGCAAAAATCGTTCGATGTAATTATCAAATATTTTGATAAAATATTCTCTTACGTAATTAAATCTCGTACAGATTTAATTAGGTAAAAGAGAACTTATATTAAATCAGTTATTTCCGACTTTAAATCTATGTTCTGATTAGATTTATACTGATATTTTTTAAATATATTCATATTTAATTAAACTAGTGTTTATTTATAACATTATTATTATTATTATTATTATATATTTTGTTCATTTTGAAATAATATTTAAACATTTATAATACAATTATATAAGATTTTTATTGATTATTGCGATTTTTTTTATAATTTTAAAACCTTTATATATATATATATATATATATATATATATATATATGTGTGTGTGTGTGTGTGTATATAAAAGTTCGTTTATGTCATGTGCTGGTGTAACGTTATTCAGTATAATATATACTGAGCCGTTATCTCAAGTTTGTAATCAAGCAATGTAACTCTGGGGATTGAACATAGAACCGGCAAACGATAACGGCACAATGTTGAGAGAAAAACCTCACTTGGATTTCGACACTGGTCCATAGTATTTTAGATGCAGATGCACACAAATATATACATATAAATATTATACATAAATGTGAAAAAAAAAATTGTGAAAATGAAGATATAAGTGTTCTTTTCCTTTTATAATATGCGATATTTATTTTATATAGTATAAAAAAATCCTTATTCTTCAATACTACGAATTAAATTAAAAATATCTTCGTCATTAATAAATAGCATTATCAGTATTGAATATAATATATCAAAGCCTTCATCATTGATTTAATATACTAGAGAAATAAAAGAAACGTGCAAAATACTCCGAAGTCGGTATAAAAATAAATTTAAAATTTAAACCACATAATTCTGAAATCGCATAAAATGAGATTTAGTGATAATCTTTTTTACAGCAAATACTTTTTATGGAAAACCTCTATATATTGCTGTAGCACGTTTTCAATCGATATATATATATATATATATATATATATATATAGATAATCTAATGAATATATTTATAATGAA
Source organism: Leptonema lineaticorne (assembly GCA_024500535.1). Lineage (NCBI taxonomy): Eukaryota > Metazoa > Arthropoda > Insecta > Trichoptera > Hydropsychidae > Leptonema > Leptonema lineaticorne. The sequence continues at coordinate 4,092,095 of JANIJI010000064.1, forward strand.
CGAAAAGCACACATAATGTATATAACTTTATACTGTGCACATATATTCGGCGAAATGTAATCGCTTCGAATTCGTATGGGGCAGTATTATAGGAAAAAAAAGAAAAAGAAAGATAGAAAAGATAGAAAGATAGAAAGAAAGAAAGAAAAACCGGCGAATGTTGTTAGACACGCGTGTGGCATATAACCAAAACACCCACGTGTCAGCGCAACTAGGATGTCTATGAACCCGTTCATCCGTGGTATCTCTTTCGTTCTTGACTATGGAGTCAGCTCAAGTATGCTGACCATCTGTATATGCTGAACGAGATACAATGAGGTGCGGCCGAATCTGCCTACGTTACTTTCCAATATTTTATTATTATTATTATTATTTATCTATTATGTATTTATACATTAAATATATATGTAATAAAAATGAGCAAGGTGCATTCCTATTAGATATTTTAAATAAATTGTTTAATAATTTTTGTGACATTTTCTTTTAATTATATAGTCAGAACGCGGCTTAATATTCGCCCATAAAAGGTGAAATTTCAATACGCATATCGCTTATAATCTTTAATATCTTTATAAATTTAAAAAACATCAAAATGATATTTATAATACACTATAATAATTTAATTATCGATTATTTTTTTTATATTTCATCAAAAATTTAAAAAAATGATATGTAGTAAAATGTCTCCCATTATTTGTTATATATATATTTTATATACGTACATACGTAAATACTATTTAATAATATATATATATATATATATATATACACACACACACACAAATATATATATATATATATATATATATATATATATATATATATATACTTATTCAGATTCCATGTTATAATTAACATATTTCTTATAAATATGCACTATATTGTTGAATTGCAAAAATAAAGTTAACAAATTGAATTTATAAATTTTGCTTTAAAATCGAATGAAAATTTTTAGAATATAATCGACAAAATCAAATGTCATTTTCCTAAATGAAATATCGCATACAGAATGGAAGAATTAAAGGAAAAATCCTTCATTAATTCAAGGAAAAATCCCTTGGTTTATGAAATTCAAGAAATATTCTCAATTTTGTTGAAAAATCTTTTAATTATAAATGACACAAAATCGTAAAAAAATATTTTTAATTAAACGAAAGAAAGTTTTTCATTATATTTGATTAGTCATTGACGAAATCATAAAAATGAATTTAGATAAATCGTAAACCAAGACAGTCAATATTAGTTGTGATTTCACAAGATTGTCAACTAAAAACATATATAATAAGATAAGAAAAGAAAAACGAATGGAAAAACATCTCACATTATCAAAAAAATATTTCATGAATTTTATTAAAAATATTACTTTTTAAAATATCACATTTTAGCTAGATAATTGACATTATATAATATGTAATATTCATAAATGAACTTTGGTAGCGATGTAAACCGTTGTCAGAATTCATTTATAAATATTTAGTTAATATAATGTTTCAAAGAAATATGTTTAAAAATAACGTAATCGATATTATCTTCAGATATATTTTTTTTTTATTAAAGAGGCACTTTTAAATTTTAAAATGTAGAAAAAAATAATCGATTACTATAAAAAAAATAAAATGGATTAAGTGCATTGTTATTAAATAAAATGGTAATAAAAATAAAATATAAATCGAATTTACTTTATTTTTATGTAAAAAAAAAATCAAAACGTTCACATATCGAACAACATTAATAAAATGACAATATTAAGTTTGAACATTGATCCTTTACTCGACTTTGAAATCATTTTTAATATCGTTTTAAAACCATTTTTTTAATGATATACGTAAAATTCTTAATTCTATGTGACGACGAAAGTAGATATATATATATATATATATATATATATATATATATATATATATATATAAATATATATATACATACATATATATACATATATATATATATATATATATATAAATATATATATATATATATATATATATATATATATATAAATTCGAAAATCTCATTAATGTAAATATACTTTAATTAATAATAATCTAATAAATAAATAATCGATAAAACATGATTTAATTTTAATTAAAATAACAGCATTAGTAATAATTTTAATATACAATATATTAAAATTAAAATAAAATAAATAAAGTGGCTAATGTCACGTGCGAAGTAAACGTTTGATAGAACTCATTGCTATATAATCTTGTGTTTATATTTCAGTGATAGTCAAATATTTACGTTTTACGGGCCGATGATGTACGCACAAACACACGCACACGCGTTTATAATTCACTTTTGATAAGTTATCTTTAAGTTAAATTGCCAGCTGATGCGATAATGGCTTTTTGTTCGATTAGCGCAAATTAAAAACGACTCATAGCAATCTTTAAAATGTCTATAGTGTGTTTAAAAATTTCATTTTGTAATAAAATTTATTTATTTGTATATTGTACTTATTTTTTGAAACATTTACAACGTCTATGATTTGGTTATATATATATATATATATATATATATATATATATATATATATATATATATATAGAAAAAATAATAATACACAATATATACCAAATAAATTATTACATAAAATTGATTGAAAAAAATACTATTATAATTTATTAATTAATTAAAAAAACGAATTTTCGATAATATAAGACCAACTTCAAAGTTATATTTTATTTTAGGATTTATATAATAAAAATATTATTTTCCAATTAAATAAATATTTAATATAATAAAACAGAATTATGCATTATCAATTAATTATATAAAATGCGACTGCTATATACATTCACATTAAGTGATAAAATTTATAAGTTAATTATATGTAATATAAATAAATAAATAAATATATATATATATACCTGAAATAATTTTGTATATTATTATTTTTGCATAAATTCGCGTTTTTTGTTGTTAAACCTAAATTTTCTTATTTTCCGTCAACAGTAAAATGGCGTAATACAGAAAAAAATATTACTTTTTTTATTGCATTATTTTTTATAGTGAAAATAGATAGATAGCACGTTTTAAGTTTGTCGGAAAACTTATTGTTATTTTTTCACAATAACGTGGCGCCACTTAATGGAAAATCGCCAATACTTCGTTCGATTCATCGATGATAATATTGTACGTGCGTTAAAAATATTGTTTACCAATTTATTTTTTTAATTATAATAACATTATGTTTTCGTATATTTTTATTTTAAAAATGAATATTATAAAATTGAATAGTTTTTTTTTGTTTGAAAAATTAGATTAGATATACCTTAAAATATTTTCTTTCAGAATGTTTTTTTTTTATAATACACGTGTGATATTAAATTATAATACTCGTACGTATTTTAATATACATAATCGTATATCAAATTGTAACCATAAAAGAATAAATATCGTATTGAATTACCAACGGAGTGCTAGGTGTTATAGCGGTAATTATATCACAATTACAGGATATATAAAAACGAGAATAGAAATTCTAACGTTCTCATGCAGTCGCGTGTGTTTTCTTGAAAGATGCGAAACAGTATTTTATCACGTGATGGATAAATAAATTTATAAAATGATAAAAGCGATTTAAAAGTATGCCATGCTATATATTATATGAAGATTTCGATTCTGATAAATCAATAATACTATACATAACTCTAAAAAGAGAGTAAATTATTTTTTTATAATACAAATACAATTTAAGTGTAAATGCAATTGTTTTATATATTATATAAGTATAAATTTGAGATATTGTTTTATCGATAATTTCAGTTCGTCTATCTTGATCAACAATAATGCGTCTGTTATTGTTATATTCAGTACTACTGAGTTATATGACAAATTAAGAATTAGAAACCTTTATTTCTATTCTTATAAAAAAATTAGGTTTTTTTTTTGTGTCATCCTAAGTTGAGTTAAATTTGATCCGATTAAGAAAATGGTTGAGTATCACTAATTTAAAACGAAAATTTCTTATTGAAATTAAAAAAATATATTGTTTAGTCATATTTGTATCCATGTTTTGGTATATTTTGTAATGGAAAACTATTTATATATTTTATTTCAGAAATATTAAATCTGCAACTATTCGATCTGTTCTATGAATCATCTTTTAGTATTTAATGTGTATATTTAATAATAATAAATATCGAGTTGTATTATGAAATAACGATATATTTATATTAAAAATAGTTATATTTTTATACAATATAATTTATACCACTCAAATATAATTTTAAAGTACTGAGTAAAGTAATGTGCATAAAAATATTAGTTGTTTTCCCAATTTCTGAAGATTGAGATTTTCATGTTTTTCTAATTTATAAAGTTGTTTCAAATAGAGAAAATATCTAGATCTTTCTGATCTTCTACCTACTTCATTTTTATAGAGATGTTCCTTCCGTTTATCGAATAGTTCCGGTTTCTATATAAAATCGAAATCAAGATTTGGGCATTATTACATATATGCATTATTATGTATTTATTTTCTAAATAAAGTCATTCAAAAATGAGAAAAAAAATCTTAATTAATCTAGTATTAACATTTTTAAAATTTATACTTAATCGATTTTTAAGTATAGCTTTAATTTTATATAATAATTTTCATTTTTTTATTATATCTTGTATTAAAAACACTTTTAAAATGATGACTTATTGTATCTATAGTATAACTTTTTATTTTGAATAAATACGATTTTTAAATAATTTTTATCTTTTAATAGAAAACAATAAAAAAAAATATTTATATTTTAAAAAATAATTTATTTAAAAAAATATTTGAAAAAAAAATATTTAAAACAGCTCCGTTTACGGAATCGATTGCTAAATTTTAAACATTATTCTACCAAATATTTACAATAATTTTCTAAATTTATCATTATTTACTATGTTTATTACCCAAATTCATCAATAAATTGTAGTTTGTGTACGTAAAAATAATACCGATACAGAGAAAAAAGAAACTTGCGTAAAAAATCGGTAATATCACAAATAAGGGTTAAATGAAAAATCGGAACGTCTCTCCATATCAAATGCTTGTAAATGGCGTAAAAAATACGATATAAAATCTTGGAAGATTCTCATAAGATTCCATCTTATATAATATTATATATTTTCAGGGAAAGGAAAGAAAGATTTCGGATTTTTAGATGCGAAGAAGGCACGTGTAAAATATTTCCAAAAGTGAAAAAAAGTGCAAAATATACCTGAGATTCGATTGGGTTAAAGCTCATCCCTAAAAATGGGTGCAATTCTATATATATATATATATATATATATATATATATATATATATATATATATATATGCGTGTGTGTGTGTGTGTGTGTCTACAAGTATTGATTTTTCTTTTTTAATATATATTTCCTGTTTTATATCCTTGTTTTGGATAAATAGAAATATTATTAAATATTTATTATTCCTTTCCCATTGTTATATTGTGAAAATTACATAATACAATATCTTATCTTAATTTTTTTATTGCAACGCGTGTTTCAAAGTGTTTTATTTTAATAAACAAATACACAAATTTATAGAAAAATTATCAAATTACTCAAACTATTCTATATCTATATCTAAAAATAATATCTAAAGATTGGCAAGGAAAAAAATGATCAATCGAAAATTTTTAAGAAAATCGTTTATCGAAAATCGAATTTAAATTACATTAAAATTCCTCTCGTACGAATGGGCAATAACGTTTTTTTTTTCAGGTATTGCTATATAATAAATAGCTAAAAATATTTTAAGAAAAAACGTATATAAATCGATTTATATTTCGAATACGAGAGTTTAGCATTCCGAACGCAACATTCTTTAATAATAATTAACGAAAGGATCAAAATCGAAGCGCTTTTAATCGTAATCGAATCCGTAAAACGAAATCGGAATTGCGACGGAAGTTTGTTCGACTATTTTTACGAAAATACCGATTGCATCTTTTTATATTTGAATTAATAATATCTTAGATAAGAACAATATCGAAGACGCTTTCGTTTTAAAACCGCGGTGACGCGAAATAAATTTACGTTTCGCGCATTAATCGAATCGATCAATTTGAGATCGATTTTTTAAGAAATATAATTTAAAAATAGCGCCGCATTTTTTTTCCCGCGATCGCGCGTTCTCGACAAAATATTGAAATCGAACATGTTTCGCGAATCGTAAAGTATTTTAATCGTCGAAATTTACGAATCGTCGGCGATTCGAATATTATTTTACGAGGACGCGTTTCCCGTTTACGGTCGGATAAGAATATTTTTCGCGAAGAAAAGTTTTTCGACGTTCGCTACGATTGGGAAGAGTCCGCATAAAGGACGAAGCGAATCGGAGACGTCGACGCGCATTACGGAGGTCGTCGCGTCGCCTATTTTTTCGTCGGTGAAAACGTACGGGGATTCCGATTGCGAAATATTTTTCGACGCGCGTGCGACTTCCGATTCGGAAATCGCGCGTCGGAAGCGCTCCGATCTATTTCGACGGCGCTCTATTCGTTACGAGCACCGAGTCGGGTTGCGTCCGTCGTTTTCTTCGACGCGCGGACTTTCTAACCCTCGCGGGGCGGGTGGCGAAGGGGGGCGGAGGGGCGGCGGCGCGGAGGGCGTGCGGTGCGGGGGTGAGCGAAGGGGTGGGGGATCGCGCGGGCGGGGGAGCGGCGCACGACCGCCGGCCTCATTGGGTCTCCTGTCGCCGGCCGGGAGGCCACGTCGCGGTCCGCATCGCCGCCGTTCGTTCGTTCGTCTTCGCCCACCCTCGGGTCGCGTCGCGCGCGCCCGCCTTCGCTCTCGACCGCTCTCCCGCTCTCCCGCTCCTCCGCTCCTCCGCTCCCGCTCTCCGTCTCGCGCCCTCCGTCTCGGGACGGAAACGCGACCGACCCCTCCCTCCGGCCTCCTTTCCCCCTCTCCGCGTTTCCTCCGCGCCCCGGGGCGACTCACCCCGGCGTTGACGTCGCCGACATGGCGCCGCGGACCGCGCGTCGACCACGACGCCGATCGACGCACCAGGTAAACTCGGCGACGGGGTTGGATCGTCCGCCGTCCGCCGTCCGCCATCTTCTTTCCGTACGCGCGGCGCATTTTCGTCAGGTCGCGTGCATATTTCGTCGCGCAAACTTATTCGTAAACGTGTGCGTGTGCGTGTGTGTGTGTGTGTGTGTGTCGCGCCCCTCTCCGACGCCCTCGATTTCCAACCTTGACGTCGCCCTTCCCTTCGGTCGCAGCGTTGCCGTCGTCGCGACTCCGACTACAAATTTTATGCGACTTCTGAAAATTGTGATCGCGACCCTCTTATAAGAATCCGATTCGTTCGAATGTGGACTCGATTTAAATTAAATAGCCGTAGTCGCGGTCCGCTCGATAAACGTTAACGTTCGTCTCTTTTGCGATCGGCCGCACCGATGCGAGGGCGCACGTGTAAATATCTTTCTATCGATTTTTATCCGTTTTATTACGTAAAAAATGCGCCGTTCCGAGACGTCCTTTCCAAAATATTTTCGAAATTAAATCGATTTTAATTATTGCGCGCGTTTATGCCGCTTTTTATAGTTCTAACTTATTCGCGAACTAAAAATATTTCCGATATGTGCATTATTATATTTTTTGAATCGCTTTTCGATCGTTTCTAAATAATAACGTCAACAAATATTGCGAAATAAATATTCTATAGAAAGACGCGTTAACTTGTGTCGAAACCTCCGATTCCGATATCTGTTTAGTAACCGTTTAACGAAAGTAAACAATTAGTAAAGTTCCTTTTTATTGAAAATATAGACGATTTAAATAGGTGAAATTTTAGTTATCTACCGTCCTTCAAATATTACGATCGTAATTTAGGTTTAATATTGTGTATTCTGATCGTTACAAAAAACGATTTAAATATAATAATGTGTGAAGATTAAAGTTGCGTCCGAATCGTAAACGTTCGTTTATAGTGTCCGAATAGACGTCGCTTTTAACTCGAGGAAAAAAATGTTTCGAAAATCTCCTTTTATATTTTTGTCTTTTTATATAATGTTACGAAATTAAACGTTTTAAAATTTAGAAAATCCTAAAATTTGCTTTTCGTTCGATACCGCCTTCGACTTCGATACGACTTTATTCTTTAATAAGTCGTAGAAAATCGAAGCGCATTTTAATTCTTGCACAATTCTTTTAATTGTAAACGTCAATTCCGATAATCGAGAAAATAGTTTCGATCGTCAATTTGAACGATAATATTGAGTGACAATATTCATAATTAAAAATAATTAAATGATTATTTTCGATTATCAAATTTGTAATATTTGGTGTATATTAAAACTCGATAGGAAAAATTATTTAATATTGAGCGCATAATCGTTATTGTGAAAAAATATAAATTTACATTTTAGTTTCGTATGCGTATTCGTAAGATTGAATTAGATCGATAGCCCGTAACTCTTCAAAGTTTGAAATTTTTTTAAATACTTACGCTTGGATTTTTCATATTATTTTTCAGTGTGCAAGTTATCATTATTAAAAATGCGTGTACACTATGTAGTGTTGTGTTGTATCATAAAATTAATACTAGTTGAGATTGTCAAAATGTCGATACGGTAATTGGACTTAAAATAAATATATATATTTTATGACGAATTCGCCCTTCCTACTGAGAATTCGCGTACTTTGCTATCGTCGAACTGTGTGTGTATATGTTATATTTTAGTATTGTCACCATATTCACTGTCATTTGTTTTTATGTAAATTAATAGAATACGCATATATCTTATATCACTTTTTTAAATAATAGTAATTAATATTTCGTTATGATTTGTTTTTATAAATTAGTTTTCAGTTAAAATGATGTTTTTATTTATTCTATTGTTTACTCACTACAAAAGTGTAATTTTTACTATTTTTTATTTGAATTTTACCATTATTAATTTAAATTTATTTGACAGTGTAACATATTAAATTGTACAAAATAAGTTTTACTTTTACATAAATTGAAATATTAAAACCATATATTTTCATTATTTTTCTTTTTTCATACGAAAAGTTGATATATGTGTTTACATTTATTATTCATGTTTTAAATCTGTAGTTATTATTTTAATACTATACAACTTTGAAACAAAATTTTGTAGCATATAATTGAAATGAACTTCATATTTATGTTTAAAGTTTATCCACATTGTTATGCTAATACAAAATACTTATATAGTAGTTAATTATTTTAATCATAAAATATAGCGGTTTTTTTTTGCTTTTGTTTTCAGGGTCCATAAATGTGTTTTTCTACTGCAAACATCACTGGCAAACACCAACAAACCAAATATACTTATTAAGCACAGTAAATGGGAAGTAAATAAATATAAAAATAATTGAAGAAACATTAAATGAAGTTTTCTGTTCTGTGAAATGAAAAAAATATATTTATATTTACACCTGTTATCTATATGAAGAGTTATATTTTTACATTATTTGTATGTCAAGAAATATTTGAAAAAATTGTGCAAATTAAAAGGGCCTAAATGACAAGTGGAGGAACATTGTAAAGTATTAAAGTCCAATATTGTTAAAGTTTTAAACTAAATCAACATTCGTTATGGCATCGCAACGTTTTTGCCTTCGATGGAACAACCATCAATCAAATTTACTTTCTGTATTTGACCAGTTACTTCATGCTGAGACTTTCACAGATGTGACGTTAGCTGTGGAGGGACACTTGTTGAAAGCGCACAAAATGGTTTTGTCAGCATGTAGTCCTTATTTTCAAGCTCTTTTTGTAAGTCATCAAGAGAAACATCCTATTGTCATATTGAAAGATGTTCCTTATGCTGATATGAAGAGCTTATTAGATTTCATGTATAGAGGGGAAGTAAGTGTAGATCAAGAAAGACTCACTGCCTTTTTAAGGGTAGCTGAAAGTTTAAGAATAAAAGGTTTAACCGAGGTTAACGAGGAAAAATCTGAAACTCCCACAGCATCATTAGGACCACCTCCACAGCTTCATAGACTTCACAGAGGTGGTAATAATAGTGGACTACCAATGCAATCAAATTATACTTCACCACAAAACAGTGGACTATTATTGCCATTGTTAGGTGGAGCTCTTCAACCAAAGAGAAAAAGGGGTCGTCCCCGAAAATTAAGTGGAGGTGAAGAAGCAGAAGCTGCAGCTGCAGCGGCTGCTGCAAATGCTGCAGCTGCTTCAGTTGTTAAAGGGGAACCTGAAAAACTAGAAGTAGCGGTTGGTGCAGAAGGATTCGCTCAGGATGAATTGGCATCAGGTGATGAAGAAGCACTTCTCATAGATGAAGGTGATGATCAAGCGCCTCCATCGTCTCCACCTAATCATTCTGACTCTACAGGTACCTATTTTTTTATGAAATATTTATCCCAATAACGCCATATACACAATTTAACATATACGTAATTCTATTCTAAAAGGTATGGCTAAACTTACGTTTAAAATATATATTAGTTTTGTATAGAAAATTTCTTCCATGATTTTAAATAATTAATATCCTCTCATATGAATTTTATTTTTGAAATCCTTTCAATATTTTATTAATGATGAAGAATGCATTTTTTTCTTTTATAATCACTGTGGTGTGAATTTAATATACACATTATGATAATAAAAAGCATTAGTAAATTTAAAATGATGATATAAGGTTTTTCACTATCTTTTTATCAATCCATTATTAAATTTTCTTCTTTTCTAATGTTTAGCCAAATTTCACTATCTATATTTTAACTGTTCATATAATATGACCTAGGTACTATTAGACTGTAAACTAAAATCTATTTAATTGTCATATTTGTACATTTTATTGTTTTTATTCTTCAGTGATAGTGATGTTTTTTTGCAGCAATAAAGATCCCTTTAAGTAAGATATTTGAATCTGACGTTATATGATTATCGTTTTATATCAAAATAAATGACAATTTAATTTATTATCATTTTGTACTATGTAGTTTTTACTCATTTTTTACAAATTATATCCATGTTCGATTTATCATATTCGCTCGTGACCTTTCATTATTATATTTTTTTTATTTAATAACTTTTATTCGCATTTAAAACTTTATAAAAGAAATAAATTCAGGGGAAAATAACATTTCAATTGTAACATTTTTTTTGTTTTTACATGGATTTTTTTATGTTATCACCAATTCTATCTTATCAAAATGCTAAATACTAATTCATTTACTTTTTCAGTAATGTTTAATAGTTTTAAAATGCATGACTTTCTGGTGTTGTGATATATATATATATATACATTTCCATTTACATATTTTGAGAAATGGTCCCCTTATTTTTCGCTATTTCACTTTTTATTATATTATTCGATTTATGCATTTGTACAACGCATACGTAATTATCGAAATTTTCCCCAATACGTCGTTACAACACTATCAATATTTCGTTTGTTTACCAAAACAAAACAAAATTTCTCACTTTTCATTTATTGAAGGAGTATATAAAAAAAAGGGAAAAGCTAAAGGGACATAAGCGTTTATCTTCTTTTTACATAAGAAAGTCGGAGTGTCGTATTTAAAAGTGCTGTAATATTAATTAGTGCTGTAATATTTAAGAAAGTCGTGAGAAAACAATTCAGAAATCAAGATCCATGATAATGCATTGTTTGTTTTATCAAGAGGGGTAAGTCGAAAAAAGCTTTACAAGCTGAGAGACTTTTATTCTGATATAATATTTAGTTCCTTGACAGTTGTTTTAGAACTGTTACAAAGGGAAGAGCTATAGGGAAATCGCCAGAGGGGTTCAACTTTTTATCAGTAATAATCAGCATCAGTAACATTTTACAGGTGCTTCGATATATATTACATGTTCTCTTTCGAATCAAAAGATATGTATTGATAATAAATAGGCTGGCGGAGATTTTTATACTTTTCGGTTCATATTGAATTATCAAGGCTTATTCCCTAAAGCTTTTCCTTTTGTTTTTCAATTTTTGCGAAAAATATATGAGCAGAGTTGGGAAGTTTCTATACGTTATACATTTTTATATTTCGAAATGAATATTTGTGTCCCTTACACAATATTAATTCATGAAATGTAGTCGCTCGATTCTATTGCAATTCTGTTTTTTATTTTTCGTTTATTGCATGCTAATATATTAATATTATATAAATGTGGTTTTCGCAAATTGTATTTTTATAATATAATTTCAGAGCCTGAAAAAAATTCAACAAATTTAAATGGCCCTGCTGAAAATGGTGCAACTAAAGTTGAGCCCGCCGATTATCCATTACTAGATTCCTACAATGATCCTCTTGAGTACAAATATACCCCTGAAGTGTTAATGCTTAGCCCTACACCGAGCAGAGACTGCGATGAAAGAGACTCACTAACAGGACACCGAATTAGAATAAGCAAAAATCTAAAACCAAAGAACAAAAAATTTCTTACTCATTCTGCCAAATTAAGGGCACAAAATCTTTTTAATCAATTATCTGGACTGTCATCTATAAATAATTCTATTAATAATTTTGAAAAATACCCACCTGAAGGAGTTCTTATGCCAACATTGGCTTCTCAATTATTTACATCAGAAACGGAGCATCGAAATACTCACGACTCTGATAATTCATTGCCAGGATGGTTCCCACCTCCAAATGTAAAAGGTCCATCGGTTGACGAATCTAATGAATCAGTTCGAGATTATTGTATAAAAGAAGGAGAAAATGTATTTAGATGTAAAGTGTGCTCTCGTGTTTATACGCACATTAGTAATTTTTGTCGTCATTATGTTACTTCTCATAAAAAAGATGTCAAAGTTTTTCCATGTCCAATATGTTTTAAAGAATTTACGAGAAAAGATAATATGGTAGCGCATTTAAAAATAATTCATAAAAATCAAGATTAGTTTTTCTGTTACATCTTAAAGAAACAGGAACACGATTAATTAATATTAAATTTTTTCGTGTTACTATAATTCGGGATATCATCTATTTAGTAAATATCCTATAAAAATAGTAAATTTTATAGGTTCAATTGTTTATATTTTCATAAATTTTAAAGGATATTTTTATACCCACTTTTATTAAACAGACAAATTCAAAGTTTATTTCCTGTTTTAAAAATTAAACCGTGAATTTTTCTACTATTGAAAAAGATACATATTATTAATGTGTAATATATATAGTTTATTTTCATAATTTTCAGTTATGATTGTTGATTCCTATATATACTCGTGCATACATATTGAAGTTAAATAACGTTTGTATTGCGTATTTTGCGTTGTTTAATGTTTTCTGAAATTATTTGGTTTTAATAAAATAGAATTCATATTTTCACCCATAGGTTTAGATTTAAAATCACATTTATTAGTATCAGGAATATAGTTTTTTTCCCTATCGTTTATATTTTTCACTGCAATTTAAAATATTTCAAATTAGAAAAAATGAATTTTACATTTATTGTATTCACTGATCATCGTAAATGTCGTTGCATATTTTAAATTCAGATCATTCATTATAATTTTGTTTGGTGTTCTTCATTGATATTGTGTGATTATTTTTTTTATTCAGTTATGAAAATGGAAATTTACATATACGTATGTAACTTTTTTTTTTGTTTTGAAATTTATGTAACGATATTTACGTTGTTAACATACTGTTCTGAATTAGATATTTAGCACAGATTATTATAATAGATAACACTCTTGCAATAGTTCTGTTTATATATAATTAATTAATATATAAACGAGTCATAGATTTTTTTAATATACATGATATAAAAATTGCAATTTTAAACTACAGAGGAGTAATCACATAATTATAATTAGTAAACGGTGTCCTTCATTTTTGTTTAGTTTAGTCAGGGTATATATGCGAATATTAAAAATTATATATATATATATATATATATATATATATATATATATATATATATATATATATATATATATATATATATATATATAAAGAAAAATAAATATATAGTTATTAAAGTTTATAATATAACATTTATTAGGTAGGTACTGCAAAATTTCATGGCCTTATATGACAACAATATTTAATTATGAGAATTGTTGAAAAATATTTGTTCGAGAAAAATTATTAGTGATGATAAAATATTATATATGTAATAAAATATTATATATATAATGTAAAATTAGCGATTCAATGGTTAAAAACGCTTGTAAAACAAGACTCGGCCTTAGTTAAAGGCTTTAATTATATATGTTTTTGATGCCTCCTCTATAGTGTACTTATTTTCAATTAAAAGTAGAGTTATTTTAGTTTATATTGGTAGTCTAGTTCCAAATCTGACATTGTTTTAAAAAAATTTTACTGTTACATTTTGAAGCTCTATATTCAAAATACTTTTAAAAAAAAATTTTTGTTTCATAATTTTTCTACACACACACACACACACATACATATATATATATATATATATATATATATATATATATATATATATATATATATACACACACATACTTAAATTGTACTTAGTTGGAATCATCGAAGTACTTATCATTTAAATGCGGTTAAAAACTTAAATTATGTCAGATCATTGGAACAGCATATGTGCAATAAACCGTTTCAGTGCTAACAATCTATCAGTTTACGTATTTTTTTTGGTTTTCATATATATTTTACATTTTTCTTAATACTATTATAAAAATGATTTTTAAGTCTTTATGTAACTATTTAATTCGAGCACATACGTGTTATTATCATGCAATCAATTATATACATATATTGTATTTTTGATTTGTTAAAATTGAAACACTTCATTTGATTAATATACAAAAATTTAAATTTGTAAATGCTGAAGAAAAATATATAAAATTTATTTAACTTAATTTTAATAACCTTTAAAGGACCAAACCCTGAATATAAAAGATTGATGTTGAAAATATAATACATATATCCAATATATAACATAAATTGAAAAAAACAAATTCTAAGATATACAAAGGTTTTAGTATATTATTTTTGTTTAAAATATTTTTTAAGTATTGATATTTTATTATCAAAATTTAATATAATTAACCATGATTTTTAGTGTTGATTTTTTATATTCACAATAGTTAGTTTTTATTAGTTATCATATTTAGTTACATAAAGGCTTTTATAATCATAATATGACTATATGAGCTTTAAGCACTGATGACGTTAAAAGTACGAATATCTGATATTGATGCATATTTACTTTATAAAATGTTATTTTATTTTGGTTACAAATTGTTTAAGTTGTCTTATATATTTATATACATTGTTGACTTTTAATACAATATTTCGTTTTGTTTTTAAATGAATCAAGTAGACATTCATTTGCAATTATTAATGGACCTGGAGACTACTTGATTTTTCGCTAATTAGGTAGCTATTTGTATATTTATTTGTTTTTGCTCATGCATACATTTATATATATGTAAATATATATTTGTAATCGTGTGCAAATTAAATAATCACTTCAAAGGCTTCCAATTCTTTTCAGTTGTGATATAATATGTGAGAATCGTATTTTCATCATAAGTTTATATTCAATTTCTTTTTAATTTGATATGACATTTGTAGTATTTCACTTCTAATATTGGTTTTTCAGTTAATTTTCTCTATGCAATAGTGAAGAAATTTATATTTTAGTTATTTTTAAATTATTTCAAAGGAAGATAGGAGGGACCAAATGTTTTTATATAGGATTTCATTTGGTATTTTAATATATTTGTATTATTTGAAAAAAAGTTTTTTTTTAACATAACATTTTTTTTATATATAATTTCACTATTTTTCTACTAAAATTCTCATATATTGAATCACAATTGAATAGAAGGAATATTTTTGGAAGGAGATTCTAAGAAGACTTAACAATTTCTTCATTGCCTTAGTAAAAAAAAATTTTGGAAATGCTTAAAGAAATCCTAATATTAAGTGGGAAAGAATCAATGGTGATATTTTTTAAAAAGAGAAGATAAATCTAAATCTAAAAGACTGTAGTAATCAAAATATAATGGCATATATTATATATATATATATATAAAAGTGAGTAGATGAAAGGGAGAAAGAGAGATAAATTATATTGAAATTATGCTATTCTAGTTGATCCATGTTTTGTATGTTTTGAAAAGGACTTATCTCTCCAGGAGTAGTAGAATAAATAATAAGAGAGAATTTAAAATACTAGTACACAATGTGCCCTATCTACACTCATTTTGTAGTTTTATGATGTATTTTATTCTTATTTGATTTATTTATAAATTGAGTGAAAAAAAAAATGTTAAATTGTGTTTTTAAGTAGTTATATTTATGTATTTGCTTTTTCATCCATCATATTTTTATTTATGTAAAACATACTTTGTGTACCTAGGTGGATGAATTTTAATGTTAAATAATGTTAAATTTTATTTGGGGTTCGGTGTTTTGTCGAGGTGTGGAATGATAACATTCATTCAAATTTAAAAAATATTAGTTTTGTTATTGTGATTTTTCACAAATGCAACTATATTTGTATATTGAGTTTTGCTTTCATAATAATTAGTATGAGACTTTGGGATTAATTTAATTATTTATCATTAATTAATTTTCAATATACATCAATCAATATAAATTTTTAAATATTGAAATTTTTTTATTTAATTTTGATATAAAATATTATATGTTTTTGTAAGATTAATTGTTGTACATTTTTTCTTATATATACACATCTCTACTTGACTGAACCCTTATCTGTGTACTATATTATATAGATAAAATCCCATTTAAATAAAAGCTATTGTTTAATAAATGATAATATATTATATATATATATATAGGTGATTGGAAAAAGGAAATAGAGTTTTATTTTACAAATGTTAATAAGTGTCGTTATTAATCATTATTATGATTTTATATTTTGTTATTTTTTTCCTGGGCCTGTACTTTTAGTTAAGAGTTACTATTTATTTTGTTTTAGCCTATTTTTATTATCTTTTTATGTTGTCCTATATATTCATTTCTTATTGTTGGATTTTATATTCAAGCCAAAGTTGCCCTAGTGGACTCATCAGGATATTTCATATAATTGTTGGTTTTCTCTTAATATATATATTTATGACTATTTAACTCATGCATATATATATATATATATATATATATATATATATATATATATATATATATATATATATTAATATATTCCAAAGAATGCTAATACAATTTTATAAGAATACTTATTATTTGCATCAGTTGAAAGTTCTTTTTTATTTTATTGAATTTCTACAACTTAAAGTCTTGTAAGTGAAATTTTAGTTTGATTTACTATACTTAAAGACTTTCGATTGATGTATTGAAAATTTCATTAATTTTATCGAACAAGTAATGGTAATTATATGATTTAAAAACACCTATCTTTAGAGATGAAAAAATTCATATAGTCAGTTTTATAAAGATTTTATAATTATTATTTTGTTTCATTATTTCTTGTTTATTTTAGTAATATATATATATATATATATATATATATATATATATATATATATATATATATATAATTATTTTCAGATTTTTTATATATTTTTGTTGCTATAAATTGATGTTTATTTCAATTTTATAATAAGTAATCGTTCTAGAAATGTTGATTAAAAACAATATAATTATATAATACTGTATATTTTCATATTCTTTACGATGATTTTGCCTTAAATTTTGTACTTCCTTTGTGATTTCAAATATTTCTTGCCTTTAGGAAGTTAAAAAATAGTTGATCTCAATTCATCGTGTTTTATTATGCACTATTATTTTAACAGATTGTCTTTTTAGCTAATTAAGACAAACATTACTTGTTCGTTTTAATGAAATAAGTTTATGATAGTAAAAACAAATCTTGCCAAGATACAAGTATTTAAATACCTCTGGATATTTTAACCAAAACTTCTGTATTTCCTTTAACTTTTATGAGCATTATAGTTAAATTAAGTTTGCCAAATAAATACAAAGGTACTTATATTTAATATTTATTTATTAAATAACTGTTAATACTTTTAAGTTATTAGTGAGTTATTTGATGTGAATATAATCGTATCATTTTTACTAAACAATGGCAGCTTTTCATTGTTTATATTTTTTTTATACAAGTGTTGCAAATTAAAACATTACATTTGTGATCCAATGTGGAGGTATGTTAATTTATAATATTATCGTTTCATCATTTTTTTTTTATTTTAAGCTTGATTTTGTTATTTGTTGCCAAATTCCTCATACTAGTGTTAAAAACTTTATGCGAAATTTCCCATATTTTTTAGGACTTGTGGACTTGCTTATATTTATTAGTGATCATTAAAGGTGCTTCGAATGAAAAGTATATATGATTTTTAATGATATTGGTGCTATTACTTAATCATATTTTCTAAAAGAATGTATTTTTCTTCCTCGAATTTGAATAATGCTGTTCACTATAAATTATGAAATTATATGGGAATTTCATGTAAAATTGAAATTAGTTTAATTATCTGACTGTATTATTTGTAGTAATTCGTATTATTTATTTGTTTCTGACATGATGATACAGCATACAATACATCATTTCGAAAAAAATATATTTGATTTTATATTTTAACAAGTTTAATTTTAATAAAATATTTTCAATATAAAAAACTGTATCATCCTGTCATTATTTCGTGGATTTTTAGAAATTTTGAGGCTATATTTTTATTTTCTTATAGTTTTAAGTGTAGTTTATGTTATATATGATTTTTACAGCTCCTTTTTATTTTTTGTCATTATTATTTTATAACTTGTTGAATACTTTAAAAGAATATCCCTCGTACAATTTTCATGTAAGTGATTGTGTGTATATGCATGTATGATAGAGGTACATGTTTTTTTTTGTATTTATGCAACTATTAATATTTTTGTCTTGGATTATACCCAAGAATGTCCTATTACAGATATTAAGCTTATTAAATATCCTCATTAAAAGCAATATTTAGAATATTTGTTGTTTTGTTTTATGTACAATTTTTATTTTTTTTAATTGCAAAGTTTCTTTACAATTAAAGAAAAACTATTGATTTTTATGTTTATGGGTTTATTACGTTTATGTCTTTTTATTTTTAGTCGCTTCTGGATAAATACATGAAATTATTTTGGAAGAAAGTTCAATTGTCATATTTTTTGTTACTATTGGTATTGCCTTATTTTTATATAGTTTAATATTTATCAATTAATATCTGTTATGATTTATTTGTTCGATAGATTTCACATATTTAAAATTGTCAAATAAACAATATATTTTCCGAAATACGCTTTTATATTTTTTTATTAGTTTTTTATCCTTTTTCCTCCCTACAAATATATATGAACGTTATGCTAAATTTCATTGGTATTTTATTCTGTTTTAATGCATTACTAACATAAAGGAATTTAAGGTAAAGTAAACACATTTATAAATGATAGTGTTGTTTCAAAATTTATGTTTTTTACTGCGCTGAGATTTTATTTTGCTTTTTTACTTTATTTTTAGTAAATATCCAACAAGATTAATTCTCTTTATATATATATATATATATATATATATATATATATATATATATATATATATATATATATATATATATATATATATATATATATATATATATATATTGTTTTATTACCAGCATTGCTTGTTTATATATAAATATTTCTTTACATTTATTAGAAGATTATCTGTAGTATGTTGTTAGATTATTGCAGAATATTGTTTTTATTTTAAACAAAATTTGATTTATTATATTGTAATGTTTCAGGGAAAACACCTTCAATTACTACGACTCCTAAGTTGGAACAAGGAAACGATGGAAAATTGCAATCGGCTCTCACTGGCGAATTGCAAGGAAAAATAAGAGTTAATCCTATAACTCAAACTGCTACGACTTCAAATGCTAATGCTCTTGAAAATATTCCAAATTTCCAATCAGATACTTTAAATAATAATACATTACCATTGTCAAGACAAAGTTCACCTCGACAACCAGTTCGACGCAGAGTTCGCAGAAGAGCAAATTCAGCATCGAACGATCCAGCAGAACATCTAACAGAAATGTCTGTTCGTGGATTAAATTTATTTCGATATGCATCAGTGAACGAAGGCATATATCAATGCACGGAATGTGCAAAAGAAAATATCCAAAAAACATTTAAAAACAAGTACTCGTTTCAAAGACACGCATTTTTATATCATGAAGGTAAACAAAGAAAAGTTTTTCCGTGTCCTGTGTGCTATAAAGAATTCTCGCGACCAGATAAAATGAAAAATCACATGAAAACGACACACGACTGTTACATGCCCAAGGATTGTGTCTTTCCTACTGATTATTTATTAATGGGAGGCGAATCTCCAATACCACCTGGCATTAAAGTCGAAGGTTCACCTATATCACAAATAGGACTTAAAATTGAAGGACAAGTGGAGTCTTCCCCTGATCAATTATAATTATAAGTAATAAATTTG
>JANIJI010000064.1:4117500-4180000 GCA_024500535.1 Leptonema lineaticorne
TAATTAATAATATTACTAAATTTCTAAAGTTACTATTATTTGTTTATTACTTGAAAGTTAGAATATTGTAAGAACAAATTTATTAATTACTTTATAGGTTATATTGGACATATAGCTAGTAGACATCCTGATACAGATAACAATATATCTGAACCACCTTTAAGTCCTAAAATAATATTAGACCATTCCAATATTAAATCAGAACCGATTGATGCAGAACTTGCTATTCCTAGCTGTGAATTACCAAATATTAACTATACAGGAACAATCGCGTCAAATTCTCTAACCACAGATACAAATTCCAATGGAAATTGTGTAAAATCCGAAATGAAAAGAATGACAAAATTAAGCAAAGGTGAAACAAGTAAGCAGATACGTAAAAAATAATATGAAATTAAATATTGATTGTTATATTAAAAAATAGTGTTTAATTTTTATCAAATATTGTATTTATTAGGAACGGATTCGGTGATAACTGGTAGTGCAGAATGGGAAAAACAAAGATTACACGAAGAGCAACTTGTATCTGACATTATCGCTAGAGTTAGAAGAGAATGTGAAGCTGCTGGAGCACCTGGAGGCACACGACGAGGCTATTCAAGGCGTTCAGCACTTACCAATGGTTAAATGTATAATTTTTCGTAATAAATATAATATGTGATTTTTGGTGCAATTATCACAATTAAAAACTAGATGTAAAAGGGGTAATTGTGATATATATATATATATATATATATATATATATATATATATATATATATATATATATATTTGTGTGTGGGTGTGTATGCACCAATCTATTCGATTATAATTTCAATTTTAAACTTTTGAATGTATAATATGTCAAGTGTTAAATATGAAATTGTATATATTGTAATATTTTGACTGTATACGTGATTTTTTCACTGAACTTTCGTTGTGTGATAAGTTTAGGTCATAACATGTACGACTGAAATATGAAAATTAATTTTTGAACGTCGTTTTAATATTATCAAAATTATATTTTATTATACAAAATTAAACTGTAATCCTGTAATTAAATAAAAAAAAAGGAAATTCATCGTTCAGAAACCTTTAGAAAAGTATGCTTATATTCAATGCTGTGAATGTAAAATAAAACGAATAGGAACGATACCACTATATATTCTGTTCGGACTTTCACTTCAAGTCAAAAAGTTAAAGTTAATAAATACACATAATTGATACAAAAGTAATGAAAATACTAATATTATTTATTTTTCATTAAAATCTGTTATAATTACTCTTTCACAAATATTTAAGTAAAAATATGATAATAGTAATTTTCATAATAAAGTTTTGTTCACAGTACAAATAATACATCTAAAACATGATTGTATATTTTATGTTTATTCGATTATGTAATATGTGTCATATAAATTTATTTAACATAATATAAAATGTAATTTCATTTTTTGAAATTTATTTATTAACAAATATAATTATATATATATTTAATTTGGTCGCCTATTTTACGTTCTAAAATAAGAAACACTTGTTCCTTATAACTATGTTCAGAAAATTAATAAATTTGTTTATGATAATTGAAATTTAAATGTATTTATAGTTCCTGTAACAGAAACGAAGTGCCACGTTTGTGATGAATTATATTGTGATAAAATATGTCAGATCATACTTGAAATTTTCTCATGGTGATTATATAAAGCGAAACTTTTTGTTTTCAAAATTATACAAAAATTTGATAGTTAGAAATTGAGTTGTAAGAAAATAATCTAAATTTTGAAGTAACAATAGAAATGAAACGTTTTAATTTTTTATACTGTACAGGGAGATTATATTTTAAGTAATAAAATGGTTGATGTAACATTCAAACTATATTTTTAATATATTTCTTATAAAATATTTTACAAAATATAAAACTTCTCGTTTTTCCAAAGAAGTAATAACATATTTCTTTTAAATAATAATTTCGATTTCTTTTTTTAATATATGAAAATTAAAGGAAATTACATTATTATGATATCATCTTCACTTAATAACATAATCTTCACTGCTGAGTATCGTAACACTTTTTCTTTTATATTTATTGTGAACCTGATTTTTTTTCAAATATTATATATTGTTAAAATTATTTAATAGAAATATTTCATTCTACTAATCATTCTAACATTTTTTTGCTTCGTACTATATTTTTTATTATCGATAATATATTCAGAAATTATCCAATCAAACATTAAATAATTTTAATACTAAATGCCAGCAATTAGCTCCTGTTTCTTTTGAAAATATCCAAATTATGAAATATTACTTCCAAAATCACGTAAATTCTATATACACAAATTCAATATATAAAAAAATCAAAGTTTAAATTTTTTACTGATAGTGATTTAAATATGAATGTGACTATCTTTTTAAAATATTTGTTAAATTTTCATAAATATCAGTATTTGTCATAGAATTAGTAAATACGAATTTAATCATTTATATTTTTTTCTTAACTTATTATTACGTATATTTTACTTAATTATAGAATTTTATATAAAAAATAGAAGATATTTATCTGTCAATATTTCATTATTATTTTTATTGACAGGTCTCTTAATGTGCATGTGGTTTTTATAAGCTTTTAAAAAAATATTTATGTTCATGGAATTATTAATGTGAATTATCTTTTTTTTTAACTAAAATATAAGTAAAACTTTATGTTAAAAATTGCTCAAAATACTATTTTAATATATATATATATATATATATATATATATATATATATATATATATATATATATATATATGTATGTATGTATGTATGTAAAAATGTACAATAATTCTCTTATTGAAGAAGTAAAAGCGTGACCTGTTTGTTACCAAGTTTGATTACATATACTTATAAAATATTTTAATATGCATGTATGTATTGTTAATATTTTTATACCTTTTATTTATTTTTTAATATTTGTTTACTAAATGTTAAGTTTGCTCAACATGGTGAAATAGACATACCTTTTCACTAATAATTAATAACACTTAATTTGCTTCATTTTCTTATATTTTTCAAACACACTATGTATGTAAACTGCATTTTATATTATTTTTAAAGTATAAAAATGCGTTACATAAAAAGATAATTTAAAATTTTTATAATTGCACTTATTTTTTTTCTGTCTTACTAATTGTTCTAAAAACCATATATATAATTATTTTCACGTTAATTATGACGATTTCTTTAATATTTTAACCTTTAAATTAAAAAAAAACTTATTTTCTCAAATATATATTCATTCATATGTATAAAATAAAAACTTTAAATTTGCATGCCAAATTAGTGTTATAGGTATTCATTCATATCTCTACTATACGATATTTAACTTCCGTCTTTATTGAGACATCCTTCCGTTATAGATAATTGTAATTAATAATAACATGTTTTATGGATTTTAACTAATAAATAAATACTGAATAAAAATATATTCTTTTGCCTAAAATGTAGTTTAATTATAAATGTTATTTATGTACGAAAAAAATAATTCTAAGTCGAAATGACGACCGATAGAGTTAACCTTTGGTGTACATCGATTGGGTCAAACATAAACGGAACATATGAAAGATCTATTATTATATAAGTCAATTGTGCTATACATTAATAGAAATCAGTACCGGAAGACTTTAGCAAATATAAATGTAAATGTGGATTATTATTTTTTGTCATTATTATATTAACTGAATTTTTTATTCTTTATCAAAAATAGATTTTGAATAATATATTGAAAAAAAAAGGGATCGGCATATTATAATTTATAAGGGGCAAAATGTTTTATATATTTTATCATACGAAATTTCAATAATAAATATGAAATTATTTATTTTAGTTTTATATAACAATCAGAGGTTGGCAACAATGACCGGCGACAGACGTCAAACGCGATGCGGAGTCGCCGTCTCGTATCGTAGGACGTCTCTTTGGTAATTTCGGTGATAATCTCGTCGAGGCCGATCGCAGCCGCCGTTTAATCCGTTCAGGTAACAATAAAACATTATTTCTATCGCTATTTTACAACGCTAAATGTCATAACGTGCAGTTTCCGTGATTCCGATACGATCGCTCTTTTCTGCAGCCATTTTAGTTGACAAAATATTTTATATTTTTCGTTTCACTTCTCTTTCGTTTTATGCATGCGACGATTATACTTCTCCGTATATTTTATTTATTTATTTTTTATATTGTTTTCTATTTTATTTTCATTACTTCGATTCGTAATTGCGTTGTCGAAACGTATTAAATGTGATTCATATTTAGGTTATGTTACCTCATAAACTGTATGAAATCCATTAATCTTTCGCTTGGCAGACTTTATCCGGTTTCTTAGTAAAATTAAAGAAAAATAACATACTTAGTTAGATTACCGGAATTAATACTGCGCAACGTTCTTTTGCATATTTAAATAATGGAAAACAGTATGACATAATGAACTTTTGACCTCTCTTAGATTTAGAAATTATTAAATCAACAATAAATCTTTATGCGGCGTTTAAATTTTTTATAATGAAGATAAAATGTTTTATTCATATTAATTTTGATAGTGATGTAAAAAAGAACCTATGAAGAATTTTCTTCATAGAAAAATATATAATGAAAAATCAACGCAAGTCAATCGCTTCTTTATGTTCTTTAACATAGTGCCGATCGTTTTGCAAAGATTCTTTTCGTAGGTTTTTAGGCTTGACAAATATTCTCTCCGTTTTTAATTTTACGCTTTTTATATGTGTTTGTTCACCAATATCCACGTTAGAGTTACAGTTATTGTTTAATGAATTCTGCATAAATAACGATTTTTTCTGTAGCAAATATCTATCAATATTATTGCCGCTATTTATTACAAGGACATGTTCAACTTAAAACTTTGAATATACTATCGCTTGAGAATTGAATTTTATAAATGACATGCGGATAGAAATGTGGAGGATACGATATTTCTGTTTGAAATGATGATATAGTTGGCGACTTAAATGATACGGTTGATTAATATATGATTGAAATGGCTGAAATGAAATTCCAAGGCAAGCTCTTGCAATTTCAAATATATTGGACGATGTTGTTTCAACCATTAGCCAACATTATCAATTTTACCTGAAAAAATAATAGATATCAATCATAGATAACTATATAAATACAAAGAACGCTAATATACTCAATTTTCACAAATTAAAAAAAATCGATTTATGTTGATTATCTGTATTTAACTCTTAGCAAATAAAAACAAACTCCAGTTTTCAGTTCTTTCAAATGGGTAAAATAACACATAAGAAATGTGTAAAGTATTATATATTATATTACATCTGTAAATTAATACTATATTAATTACTTAGCCTTCAAACAATAAATAAAGGATTTAAATTTTCAATGTAAGCCTAAATTAATTTACGCGAAGAACATTTGCTTTATTAAATTAATAAGTAATTAAAAAATAAGAAATATAGAATATATATTTATTTTGTACACATACAATTTCTAGTTTTCGATCTTTATTTTTTTTTAATTAATCACCAAAAATTATTATTCAATTATATATATATATATATATATATATATATATATATATATATATATATATATATATATATATATATATATAATTTTATTTATATAACATACTTTAGCAGTGTTGTTTTCCTAACAAGTCTTTGTTTTATTTACGTCTTCTATATTTAAAATGACAAATTATTATTATGATAATTATATTACTATGGAATATATAATAATGTTGAGTAGTCTTATCTAGAAATTCTATAATGAATTATATTCTAGTGTTTTCAAGATTATACTAAATTTGGTCGAAAAAATTTGAAAATATTTTTCATTCGATAACTTTTATTATTAATATTGTCTGATTGACACTTTATTATTATGTTTATATATTTAAATAAGTTTGAGAAAACAAGAGAGGTGATTAATTATTGATTCTTTGAGATGTAATATTTTAGTGGTTTTTCTTTGTTATTTTCTCGTTCGTTTGCGTTAGTCATCTGTATATATTATTCGAATTGAATATGTTTTTATTTTCCAAAAATCTAAAACTTTTGTGTAACTAAGTAGGTACATTTACATTTCATTTATATTTTATTTATGTTTAAATGTTCACTACACATGCATATTTACATACGTTTTTTATTATTTTTATTATTATTACTTATTTTCTCTGAGTTTAAAGAATGTGTATTGTATTACCATAAACTGGACAGGATTCCGCATTGAAATAATGTCTTCTAAAACCTCAGAAAAAGACAGAATAAAAGCGGGTCGAATAAGAAAATCTACACAGACATGCAAACATACAGAGCGGAAGTCAGGTAGGACGAGCATGTCTTTGATGGAAAATTGATCCTTGCTGGCTATATTAATGTAAATTACTTGTTGTCTCAATAGTATTATATTTATTATTCAAGCATGTCGCTACAATATCAATCTTATAATCATTACCAAGTTAAATCAGTAAAGCAAAATCATATTATTCTTAACAACAATTTTCTATTTGCAAATAATATTAGTTGTATATTAGTCTTGAATATTTTTGATTAACTATTGTGTATGCTTTGTAAAGCACTTTTTATATTATAATATTGATTATTTAAACGCACTCACAGACGCGAGCACTCGTTTACTTATGAATTTTTATCTATTTTATTATTATTTTAACTTATATATTGATATGTATATATGATATTAATAGGAGTTCTAATTTGGTGGATTTTATTGATTTTTGCGTATAAATAAATTAGCAAGGCACGGGATTTCCAAAATAACCATTTCTACTTTAGATTATTAATCCGAAATATCTTTTACAACGGAACACTATTATTATATTTTTAATTACAATTATAATTATTTTATGGCAATTATATGGAAATAATCATTTTGAATTGTTTATGCTAAATATTTATTCAAAAGTAAAATTATCTCTATATTATTTTTGCATTTTATTTCTTGCTTGTATCATAATTATTTATTTTTATCTTTTACATACCAGTAAATGTAATAAATCAGTTTTAACTAAAAATAATTAATAAGCTTTGTATTTTGCATGTTTTTTTTTGCTAATGTAGTTTCAATATATTTTTAGTTAAATATGCTTTATTTATTACACACCATACTATCTGCCATTTGTTATAAAATTATAATATTTAAATTCTTGAATTCTTAAGTACAATACAAATTCTTAAAAATTTAAAGAATATTTTATATTTGATTTTTTTTCTTTAGTATGTATTTTGTATATATTATTTTTGTTCCGCTCTATATATTGTATACATTTTTAAATATTAAGCATTTCATCTATTATTATTGTTCATAAATAAATAAAAAAAGAATTTGATTTTACATTATACATTAAGCATTTTTTTATCACCTACATAAAAAAAAATAATTTAATTTAGACTTATCTGAAAGGTTATTTATCTCTTTCACCTCCACTAACTAACTATCTACTAATGATATATTTACCCAAATAAAAGTTCACAGTTGGTTTGCGTGGTGCATTCATTTTGTAAAATAATATAATTATTAATGTTTTAAAAGTATACTCTTCTCCGGAATCAAAAGAAATTTAAAATAAGATGAGAAAACTAACCTTTTTCTTACATATTTCATGAAGAGTGCACTCTTGAAACTATTTTAATAGTATTACTTTTGTTAATATTTGAAATTATTTCATATTTTATAATAGCTTTGAAGATGATGACAGTGATGCAGCGACAAGATTCATCACTGCCAACTGAATTCTTGGTTACGGGAAGAACAGGCCGAAGAAATGCAATGCCAGATATTCTTGATCCTCCACACGCTGGCATGACAACAGCTGGTTTGCCCGAACGATTACAAAAATTAGCCACATCAGGTGAATTTTCTTTTAATTAACGTTATTTTTTTATTCTCTATTATAATAAATTTATATAACATATTAATTGTATTTAGATTCTGACGAAACACCGAGTTCTTCTTCAACAAGTGATGTTGAAATGAAAGCTGAATCCAAGGAAAAATTACAGCCAAAAAATAACAACAGTTGAATAAATGATACTTTACAATATGAAAGTGCATAAAAGTATATTGCAAAGATAGGCATTTTAGATATCTTGATATGATCATCATATTTTGATGTCAGAAATCAAATGAAAAAATGCATCATTTTAACGTGGTAGATGTTTTCGTTTGTGAACAATTTTTAACTGAAAATTTGATGTTGTTTGTTTTATTTAGTCACAAATTTATTTATTTTCTATAGCATAAATGCTAAATATATATTAAGACATTGTGATTATGTAAATCAGTAATATATATTTTTTGTTTATCCTTCAATTAAATTTTGTAATTTTAATCTTTTTTAATAGTTGTTGGTATTACAGCGTACATATTCTATAATAATATATATTTTATATGAAATCATAGCATCCTTAAGGATGTATGTATAATATAATAATTATGAAAAAGTTACGGTATTTATATTTTTTAACCCACCATATTAGCACATGCCTGTAATATGTTTGTTTAGGAATTATGGTTAAATTTTATGTTTATATTTATAATAAAAATAGCTTACAATAAAGTTCAAGAAATGTTTTCATATTTATAGAATTAGCACTTGAATTGTGTTCTATTTGCACCTATAATGTATTTTTCTTTTTTTTTTTTAATTTTAATATTAAATCGTGCCACTTTAAAATTCTGTAACAACTACAAATAATTAGTAGTTTATAATCTCCCATAAGTGTTTAATATTCAGTGTCGATATATTAAATGGATATTTCTTTATAATTTACTTTTAGTTCTTAGAAGTCACAAATAACATACTTTTAGTGGCACTAGTGTGAAAAAAATATGTAAGTGTGTATATGTTTAATATATATATATACCTATATATATATATATATATATATATATATATATATATATATATATATATATATATATATATATATATATATATATATATATATATATATATACTAAATTTAAAACATGACCAATAACACATTTTAGAAAATTCCTATTATCTCATGTTATATAATATATCATCATCTCCTAGCGTTTTTCCTGCGCAATTGCATGTTTCTCTACTCTGCAATGTAGCGGATCATGTTATATATATATATATATATATATATATATATATATATACATCTTAATATGAGGTTTGTGGGTATTAGAGGATGCTGAATGATTTTTAGAATGCCCTTTCTTTGTCTCAAAAATAAATCAACATTTGAATAAATTTCCTATATTTTCTTATAGGAGGTTTGTTAGCCTTTACGTTAATGTTGAAAGGTTCCACGGAATAAAAATAAAAAGAAACCCTACTTTAGACGAATATTATTTTTTCACGTATTATACATGTCAATTATATAAAATATGATTTTTTCTTTTAAATGACATTATTATTTCACAAATATTTTAAATAATGTGATTGTAAAATCAACAGAATAGAATTTGATCTCGATTCCTTTTTTTTATTCTAATATAACTTCAAATAGATCTGAAGTGTATTGTTTATATTTAGAATTAAAAAATGTTTACCAATATAGTGTCGAATATAAATAAGTTGGATTGTTAAATATATGTTCTGAAAGAAATCCTTTCAGTGTTGTGTATCTTTGATATATTTCTAATACAATTTGTTTTATAAACTTTATATTATTTGTAATATTGCAATGTTTTACCAAAGTCATTCAAAGCAAGAATATTTTTAATTGTCTTTTGTCCATTGTTGTGAAACTTAAAAATAGTATTTTTTTGTATTAATAGTTATTATGTGGCGATTTCTTTAAACGCTTTATCGAACTAATTTATCTGCTTTACATTTAGTTTAAAGTATTTCATAATTTTTTCAATAATAAATTTTAATTTCTAATATAATTTATTCGATTTTATATTATTGAGTTTAAAATAAACATAAATTATATACTTTAAAAGTATATGTGAACAGCAGTATTAATTTGAATTAAGATATGCAAATAACAATCATTTTATAATATAAGAAAAAAGTAGAATTGGTATTTTTTCCTTTTCAGTTGTGTTTAATTAATATACAAAAATTATTTCTTATAATTGATAATTACATTGATCACATTAACTTAACGAGGTGTAAAGTGCCTGTATTAAATTATAAAAGAAATATTACTTTAATTATAATGTTTTATCACTTTTTTCTAAAAATTTCTTGAAAGTAACAAACATTTCAATTTTTTTGCTTCTAAAGCCATGTGATATTTTTTACTAATTAAAAAATGAAAATACTCAATGTTCTTATTGAAAAATATCTTGCTCTATTTTATTGTATATATATATATATATATATATATATATATATATATATATATATATATATATATATATATATATATATATATATATATATATATATATCGTGACATATAAAATTGGAATATGATAAACCAATGATCATATAGCTGGTTGGTTATCATATTCAAATTTATTATAATAAATGTGACCACTTCTAATTAAAATTTTATGCTTATAAAAGTGTTTCAATAAAATTATATATCAACCATTTTTGTGCAATACAAATCAATATTAAATTGAATATAAAATGTTTAGTATTCAATCTGCTTCTATATTAATGTTAAAAATTATTCGTGTAACCATTTATAAACTTTTTTTGTGTTAAAATACTTATGTGATCCAAATTTATTACAATTGTGATTAATGTTCACTTCATTATTTGTACATACATGTTTTATTTTTGTTGATTGGCTGTGTTTATGAATGTTCAATTGATTATTTATAAAATGTTTTTTCTTTTAGATATATATTATGGAATGTGGTTTACATATAAAAGGTGGCAAGAAACTTATTATTATTTTTGGTAATTACACTTCAATGTTAAAGTTCTATATATATATAATGTAGCATAAAATAAAAAAAAAACAGAATTCATTGTCACTAAAGGAATTTTATTTTACTATACGATTTTTCGTTGTGTGTACAAACAATTTTTTGATAATAAACGACTTGCAAATCAGTTTCAAACAAATAGAATATATAAACACATGAATATAAAAACAAAGTATTTTTACTTTAATTACATAATAGTTTACATTTTATATTCAAAAATGAAAATAACATATTCACAAAATTTTCTTAAAAATATCTAAGAAATTACTATTATTTTAATTCAATTAATGATTCATCCTTTATAACTTTATATTTTAATAATTTTGCATATTTTTTTAGTAATTTCTTCCAATAACATTTGACATCGGATATTTTTAAATTGTTCCATATATGTTCAAATCCTCTATTAGCTATCGTTTGTGAAAGTTCATCGTGTTCTTTAAAAAATTCTATCATATATTGTAATTCATCCTGTTTTGCGGATGAAGACACAGGTATGTAATGTACCCATGGTTTTAAAGAAGGGTAGAAAAATTCTAACCATTCGTCTCCGACATGGAATACAAGCGACTTACAAAGAAAAAGATGCTTAAAACGAAAACTAGCAGCCACGCCTCTATAGTTAAAGAGGTATTTATATTGACAATGGTCTTCTAATGCAACTTCTTCAGCTGGAAGAGCGTATAATGTATCCTTAAAAAAAAGATGTATATATTATGCTTTTTGACAACTTTAAAAATTCAAATCGCAACGAAATCTTAGTAAAGTGCTGTAAGGTCTCGTTTTATGCGGTGGATACGTTCTACAGAAATTCGCATATAAAAAAATTGCATTAAAAAAGACTATTTGTCTTAAAAAAGTAGGGATACATTCCGTAATTTTCTAAAATTGCATAAAACCAAAACAATAATAAGTTAAGATTAACTTAAAACCGCATAATTTTTTTTACAGAAATTAAAATAAATAGGTTGTTTAATAAATGACTTTGAATATCTGAAAAAAATTCATATAAAAGCTTAAAATAAACTTGTATTCAAACTTAGTTCATTTTATTTTACTGAAAAGAAAATATAGTTTTTAGATTTTTTAATCATTATCGCTACCTGATAGTAAACATCTCGTTCCGTGTAGTTCTTTCTTTTCTGACAATGTAATCAGTAATTAAACTTTACCGTAATGATTTTACTAATTTTTTATGTAGCCCACGATATCTAGACATGCAGTTCTGCAGCTCACGTTATAATGTAAAGGTTCGTTCAGAATTGGGGTCATTAATAAGAAAATAATTTTCTAATTTACTGCAAAGTTAACGACGTAATTGTCCTTTACATTGGGCATGTCAAACCAGAGACCCGCAGGCCGCATGCAATATTTTTAATAATGTATAAAATTGATATTTAAAAATAAATTTTGTTTTTTTTTTATTTATATGTAGTTCCGTTTAATAAAATTTTAGTGTGCAATTTAAATAAATTAAAAGTGATATTTTGATTATCCAGCTTGTAACGCCTTTCTTTGAAACTTGCAACTCACGACTAAGTACAAAAAACTCAGGTGGCCTGGAATATGCTAAGTTTTGACACGCCTGCTTTACATCCATAAACGTTAAATATCAGTGGAACAAATAGAACGAGCTTTAAGCATTTCACGATTTTTAAAGACTATACGCGAGCTTCCTAAACAAGCCTATATGTATATTTGTCTAAGATATTTTTGGATGAAATACAAACCGCATAACTTCAAAATCGCATAAAAATAATCCGCATAAAACGAGACCTTACAGTATATTGCATTTCAACACAATATTTAACTAATGTTTTTACAATATAAAAATTCAGCATATACTGAAAAATAATAAATACCGCTTCTGATTTCCATGCTTGATTTTTAGTATACTGAGCATCCACTAATTCCGGATTTGAACGTGACAATAATACTATAGGATCTCTCTGATCACTTGTACGAGATCCACGAAAAAATGCCTTTGACATTTTTTCTTCCCATGGCCACCTATTGAAAATCCAATAATATTTATTTAAATTAATAACGAAATACTTTATTATCATGTCATTTAAATTTACTTCTCTGCTGCTTTAAACATTGATTTTCTATGTTGATGCCACTTCCCCAATCCAGTAGGATAAAGTTTTATTGCAGGTCCACCTTCCCAAAAACTCCACGCTGGGTACATAATATCCCAATAATCACTAGTCTGCAGATATAATAAATAAGTATCGTAATAAGAACTGATGTAAAAGAATTATTAAAATCAAAGTACCTTACTAAACGAAAACACAGGTCCCAAAGGGTGACCCCATTTTTTATTTAATTGTGGCCAGTCTCTAGTATTTATTATTAGTTCCATATCAGGTAGATTTTTAGCAAGATTTAAAATATAATGCTCGATTCCTAAGCATCGTGCTGGGAAATGACAATTACTTTGTCTATATACTTTTCCTGATATTATCTGATATTTAGTACCTCTAAAAAAAATAATTAATGGTATAAAAAATAAGTTATAGAATAATTTCCAAAATAATTTAACAAAAAGTATATTATAGAAATTAAATAATAAGAGAAAGAAATCACCAATTTTTTTTCATAAATTTTAATTATTAATTGAATTCAGTTTACTTGCAAAAATAAACAGCTTTTGATATCTTTTAAAGGACTTTTTAAGAGTATCAGTTACCACAGAAAAAATGATGAACAAATATTTTGTAAATGAATAGTATTGAATTTCGTGAAACATTAATTAACAAAAGTTCAATAGATACAAATATATTTCTATATATTACTGAACTATGAGTCTCTAAGAATTAAAATCTATAGAATTGTTTTTTAGCAATATTTTGAAAGAATAACATACTTATCTCTTATTGATTCGAACATTGTTTTAGTAATACCAATTTCCTTAAATGGTTTTAGATCATTTTTAAGCGTAAGTATGTGGCAGGTACAATTTCCTGGTATGCATGGAACATATTTGGCAAGGGCCTTGTTAATATTTTCAGTAAATTTTGAATAATATTCATTGGTTACTAAAAATATTAATGAACAAAATTATAATATTTTTGTTAACAAATTGATTTTTAGTTTTACTGTATTAATTAAAATTTCAAAATAAATATTAAATAATATATATTTATAGTGACTAAACAAATTAAAGCATTATTAATACCTTTTAAGTATTTGTTTTTTAATGAATATGTCGCTGATTCATGTTGTGAATAATCACAATCGTTTTCCAAACATTGATCATTTGGCAAAATTAATTTTATATTATAAAATACAACAAACAAAATCAAAACAGTATTGACAGACCAATAATCCATTTTAAACATGACAACTGTTACTACATTGTCTTAATACATTATAATACGACCATAAAAATCATATTGTAAGATTTTAAAATTATATATATTTTTGCTAATATATATAATTATATATATTAGCAAAAAAATAAATCTAAATTTTATATTAACATTAATAAATTTTAAAAATATTTTAAAGTTTAATAACTAAAATATATTATATAAAATTAAAAGAATATCCCATATATGGTAGTGTAACGAAATATTCTTTTTAATATGTAATATTACAAAAATTATAAAATATATAAATATTATTATCTGATTCAAAAAAAAAATATTGAAATAGATAAAAATATTACAATTTTAACTAATAAAACAAAAAATAATAGAAATTAAACTATAATTTTAATGCAATTTGAAAATAGTATGTACGAAAACATTTATAAATACAGTTATAATAATAAAGAACGACTTTATATAATTTGAATGAAATTGTGAATTACAATCAACAGGTGACTGATTTTGCGCAGACGCGCTGCCGTCAATTGAACTGTTTTTTTTTTCATTCATCATACGGCACATCAATATTAGAGACTTAATATTTTTTTTTTATCAAATATACACATATGCATTCAATATTATATACTCTTAATTAGTAA
This sequence comes from Leptonema lineaticorne, assembly GCA_024500535.1. Classification (NCBI taxonomy): domain Eukaryota; kingdom Metazoa; phylum Arthropoda; class Insecta; order Trichoptera; family Hydropsychidae; genus Leptonema; species Leptonema lineaticorne. The sequence continues at coordinate 4,132,356 of JANIJI010000064.1, forward strand.
ACAGCATAAATATGTGATAAATTATGATAAAAATTATATATATTTAAAATAATAGAAACAAATATTTATTTAAATATAAACGAATAAAATTATAAATGAGAATATTCTTTATAAAGTAATCTTTTTTGTTTATTTCATTGTAAATAAAACTAGAATAATTACATATTTGAATCCTATTAAAAAATAATTAGTTTTATTTTGAATATGGCCATCGGATTTATTAATTAGGGCAAAATTAATCGAATTCAAAATGTAAATATTCAGAATAAATCAAATTCATTTATAATTAAATTTTGTTTTTGGATAAAAATGACAGTAAATGTATTTTGATATATATTTCGTACTATTTTGCTAATTTAATCATATATTAGACTTTTTTTTGTTTATATTATATTAAATTTAAGAAGTTAATTTAATGTTTTATTACATTATTACTCATAACTCAGAGAATTTAAAGCTACAACACTTGTTATAATTCATCCTTCACTTCTCACTGCTAATTCATGAGATCACTGATTCTTATTAAAAACGAAATCATTATTATGAAGCTATTCTGCGTTTCCACTTTTATTTAATATTGGAAATTCTGAAAAAAAATAATACTCGGTAATTTTTCATACATTTTCATTCTTTGTCCATCAATATGTGACGTTTTGATTCAAAATATGAATCATCATATAAGGATTTTCCGAACAAAATTAGAAAAAATATATCAATAATTGTAAAACCGTACATAACTTCAACTATATATTATATAATGTATAATAAACCTGCTTTTTATTTTTGATATAATAGGAGAGTGTATTGTAAAAATCTTTATGTTAATAAAAAATAAAAATCAAAATGTTATAATTATTTTTATTAGATATAATGAAGAACTGAATTTCGATATAAATGTACTTTGTACTGGAATGAATTAAATTTTAATGTCATGTATGCTTGTGAATAAAGCACATTAAATATATATATATATATATATATATATATATATATATATATATATATATATATATATATATATATATATATATATATATATATATATATATATATAAGATAACGAATATATATTAACAATTAAATTTATTGTATTATCGATGACAAGAATGAACATTTATGAACTTTTTTTTTATAATTATCGATAAATATGGATGAGTTCATTTTTTATCATTCAGTGAATAATATTTATATATGATCAACTATAAAAATATGTATATATCGATTATACTGCTTCAAGATGATTTTCATTCTTGAAGTTAAATATATATCATTAAAATGGATAATAAAAGTTAAATTTTGACGTGTTCCAATTAACTGAAACGGTATATTTAATAGACGAAGAGTACGAAAATAGTGAACCAGTTTCCCTGAAGATTATTTCTTTGTATTCAAAAACATCATACGGTACATTTGATTCGTGATAACTTCCATTGTGTGCTATTATAACTCGTGCGTGAGCACGCATTATAACCATTCGCACGACATACATTCGTGCAATTTTATTTATTTATTCTTTTTTTTGTTTTTTGTTTTGTACGACAATACGTTTTGTTTATTTATATAATATTTCAATTTTTATGATACTATTATAAAGATTGAATTATTTTTTATAAATAAAAAAGATCCATTTTGCAACTGATTACATATATATATATATATATATATATATATATATATATATATATACACACACACATATATATATATATATATATATATATATATAATAAAATCGATTCGATTAATAAAATAATGTTTTTTTATTATGCATATAAATCAATTTTAAACTATTAGTGATGATGCAAATCCGTTAGAAAATTGTTAACTAAAACGATTCTTAATTTCAGTGAAAAGAAAATATAAACTTACAATATAAATACATCAATATACACAAATCCATCTCCCAATTTATAAAATTAAAATCTTATAAATAAAAAATAAAGTAAAATTAAAAATATATCTAAAATAAGCGATAAATATTTTTATTTGTTGTTTTAAATTTCATTTAGCATAGTACACTACTAAAATTTTATTCATATTAGATAATAAAACAAAAACATGAAATTCACATTTTAGATCGATATAAATGGAATTTAGAATAGAATTCAGAGAACCGTGTAAAAATGAGATAGTGCAAATAAAGTGCGATATAATTGTAAAAACAAGATAGTATATATTTATAAAGATTATTTTATTCGTAATTAGAATTATCATAATTTGGAGTGATTCTTGATCTGTTTCCGAATGCATAACAATTTGTTAAAACACTGATCGAAAAGAAAGATGATTTGAAAAACACACTTTTGCCAAAGCTTTTTCCAATCCTCGAAACAGTCAGAATAGTCTTTTTCCGATATAGCCTTCAAGACCTTCTTCGATTAGAATTTAATCTACTTGATCGTGTCAAAACGTTGTCTTTATATTGGCCTTTTGAGTTTGCTAAATAGTCAAAAATCACACGGAGCCAAATCAAGCGAATACGGTGGTTGCTGAACAATATGAGTCGGGTTTATGCCAAAAAAGTCGCGAAGAACCAATGCAGTATGACATTATAGTGATGAAGGAACCAAGATAATTAAACTCGTAGATATTTAAACCTTTTGACAGTATGGCAGTATGACAGTCCTACCAACTGAAGAAAAAAAAAATACAATTTACTTGCCTTCCTAATGCCCGGGAATTTAAATTGATAATTTCACCTTACTTTTTGATTACAGTGGCATATGAAGAAATTACACGTCTATTTTTATTATTTTATAATTTCAATGTTTTCCTAAGTTTAATATTCCTTTTTATTTACAAATCTCTTAAAAATATTATTATAATTCATAAAAAAATAATATTTAAAGCACAGTAATCGGTTTCGTTGGTGTTACGGATATGAATATCAGTGTCACCTATCGGTCTCATAAAAGTGAACACAACTAAAATTTATGAATTAAATCGAATTTAATCGATCAACATTGCTCATTCAGTTACCAGTGAATTATTATTGTTTAGTTTACGTTATCAGGAAGTGCTGAAGCTGTTCGAAATTTCCAAAAATAAATGCTTACTCAATATGCGAACTCCTCATTCTAGTTGTTGGTCGATGCGCAGCAATACGTTTACCAATGATGCTTCATTTGCACAAAAATCGTTCATTTTTGTTCATATCAATATAAAAATATTAAAAATTATTTTGTCGTAGAAAAGGGAAAGATAATTTTAAATGTCTTAAATCGAAAAATTAGGTCACAACGTAACTTATAGTTTAAGAATCCCTGTTATATATATAAATCAATGTTTTTGTCGAGTCGTTAGCTTTACGCTTAACCTTTATAAAATATCTATAATTTACACATTTTATACGTTGACCTTTTAATAGGTTACCGTTTAGGAATACATACTTGACACGTTAACAGTATAATATTAATTTAAGAAAAAAATATTTCTTGTCATTGTTTTTCATTTTTATTATATGCTTTTTATAATTTATTTTTATTTTTACGAAAATTTTCACAATCATATATAAGTATGAAAATTAAAATAGAAAACAAAATAATAATAATAATAAATAGTTAAATTGTATATATTTTTTTGATTCAATTTCGTGTACGTAAAAACATTAATCAATGCTATGTTATAAATATTATAGAATGAAAAAAAAACAGGATAAAAAAATCTGGTTCATTTAAAAATGTGTGAGGTGAAATGAATGCGCATTCGATCAATTAATAGTTAAGGAAAGAGGAGGGATGAAGGGGTGTGAATATTTTTATCCATGTATTTGTGACATATATATATATATATATATATATATATATATATATATATATATGCGCGTATATATAGTTGTGTATACGCATACACTTGGTACGCTTGCAATGAGAATATCCGGTCATATTAGGGTTGTCACATTTATTGACCCGTAACAGATAATTACAGAAAGGTTAGTGATCTGCATTTGCGAAAATATCAGAAAACATATTATTTATTTCCTGTATGCACACACACACACATACACGCCTATATAAGTGTACTTTATTATTAAAATATACGAGATATTTTGATATATTTATTTTATCATTAAATTAAAATTACATAAAAAAAATATGATGTATTAGGTGTGATATTCAAAAATTGCAGAAAAATGACAGCCCTGAATGGGGGCGCACGCCCGGGACACCGCCTTTTGGGAAGGAGGGGGGATACTTCCTTTGACCAAAACTCACACAAATACACGTCTGAGTTTCCCAATCCGTGCGTCGCGACCCCTCGTATTGGACGATGAATGAAACGATATCGCTATTATACCGTTACGCCAATTTGTTCTTCGCTTTCATTCAACATTTTACGCTCGTCCGCCTTTCCAATTATGCAACATAATATTTTCATTTATTAATTATTAGCAAACGAGTAAATTGCAATTATATAATTTGTAAGTATTTATTATCATATCTACTCGATTGTAAAATGCATTATAGTAGTTTCGATGCAGGAAAATATATATACAAGTTAATATTTTCATTATATATATATATATATATATATATATATATATATATATATATATATATATATATATAATGAAATGTTAAATAAGCAGGTATATTCCTTAGTCATTCCCTAGCCTTATTTATTATAGTTCAATTCCTCTATATTTTCGGTAAATTCGAGGTAGTTGTTTATCTACTTCCGCGTGGTCTACCCCGATTAGTGCGAATGAGCAAACGACCGGCGCTTCTATACAGTAATGACCGTACAGAACCATAGATAGAATTATTGTTCGTATCGACGATGACATTTAATCAAAATTACTAATTACGGTCGCACGTTCGTTACATAATAGTATACGTTTTCGATAAAGAAGATATATAAATTCGTTTTTTAATTTAGCATAATCGAATAGAACTGCGGACAGTTTTCGACCGCGATTTTGATTTCAATAATAAACGGGCGCTAATGCGTCTTTCGTTTTGTTAAATTCGATGCGATAATTCTTTTATTGATATTTTCCAATAGAACTCGTCGGTCGAACGAATCGAAGCTAAAGATCGCGCGCCACAGTCTCGGAAGCGGCGCGCCGTTCGTTTGAACGTGTGCGTTAGCGTAAACGCGTGCGGTCGCGAGTCGCGTTAGTGTGTGCGCGCATGAATCGAGAGGAAGCGGCGCGAAGCGTTCGCGTTCGGCGTATAGGTGGCGGTAGTGGTGAGCTCGCGACAGTGTAGTGGTGCGACGGCGTGCACGTGCATGCGCGCCCGCCCTCGTTGCGGATGTGTGAGTCGCGCGCCGCGCTCAGTGATGGGCTCAACATGGCCGCGGACGCGGGCGGCGTTCGCGTCGAGGAGCAGCTCCGCATTAAAATCGGTTCGATTTCGTTGATTTTACGTTCGGAACGGGCGCTGCGCCCTCCGTTCACCTTCGCGATCGCGCGGTAAACGTTACGACTCGTCCGTTTCGCTGCGCGGTCTCGCCGGCGCGCCTTCGCCTTCGTCTCCGCCTCCGCTTCCGCCCTCCATTCATGCGGTCGCACCGTAAATATGGTGGCCGTAACGGCGAAATCGACGACCGCGTCCGGCGAAGACTGCGCCCCGCGAATCCGGACCGTTTCGTCTCGTCGGTCGCTTTGTGCGCAAATTTGACGGAAAAACGGCACAACATCGCGATGCGACGAAGCGACGACGCTACGCGCTATGTGCGACATGCACCGTGCATCGTGCATCGTGCATCGTGCACCGTGAACCGTACGACGGATGCGACGAGACGTCGTGCGATACGCGTTCCCTTTTTTAACGAAGGTCGACACTTGCGCTTCCGACCTTTTCGCGATTACTCGTCGTCCGTTTTTGACGTTTACCGAAACGAGCATATCGGCGATGTGTCGTAACGAGAACGTGTCAATGTTTTGTTCGTTTTTTTTTTCTCTCCGAATGTTTTTCCGACGACGCATTCGCTGCGGAAGATGGACGCGTTTAGAGCGTATTTTCGGCTTCAGATACGAAGGAAGCGTTCGGATATACGCGACCGTAATTAAAAGTGCACCGTTCTAACGACGAAACGTTTATCGTTCGGTCGTTCGAATCGATCGCTCGCCGATATTCATTCATAAAATGAAGCGTGCGACGCGCGCTCATTCGTAACGCGCTACGTCGTCGTCCCAGATATATACACACATATACATATAATATATATATATATATATATATATATATATATATATATGTGTGTGTGTGTGTGTGTGTTTACGTTATAACGTTAAACGAGTAATATTTATCGGAATTAAGATATTTTTAAAAGTGTTCGAACGCTCTTCGGGTCGTCTTATCGTACAGGACGCAGTAAGAAATTGTCGTTCGTTCTAATAAAACTTTGAAATTGCGATAGTGAGACGACGATCGTTTACGACTTCTCGTGTGACCGCTCTCGTATTATTTATTCGTAATATTCAGATTATTTTATTTTTATTTATTATTATTGTTTTTTTTTTTTTTTTGGTGACACGTTTTTTAGTTCACTCGGTTGCGGATTTTAAATCTGTCTTATCGTTTCTTATCTGCGAGTAATTTTATGATGTGGATATATCTTTTTTTTTTATCATTTTCGATAATGTGCGCCATTCATAAAATTATGAATGAAATTTAACGTTATGAATTACAATGATGAATTGATTATTGCCGTTGTTATTATGCGGCGTATTTTTTATTCTTATTATTTTTACATTGTACGGTAAAAATGCGTTCGTATAGAGCAGGGGTAATCAACTTCTTTTAGTTTTTAAAATACCGCTATGAATTTTTTAAATGCGTCGAAATCGTCATATATATATATATATATATATATATATATATATATATATATATATATATATATATATATATATATATTTCAATCTATCAAATATAAATTTTAATATTCGATTACAAATTTAAATATTGTTTTTATTTAAATTCTAATATATTAACATAAAAAATGTAATTTTAAAATTGTGCAAAGTATTAAAAAAATAAATTATAATTTAGAAATATAAGAATGCGCCATCGATTTATACGGTCCTCTGAGAAATTGATGCTTCCTGATTTTTTTGTATGAAGATACATTATATGTAGTAAATTTTGAATTAAAACTGAAACTAAAATTTTATTAAAAAGATATTTATCGGACGACAAAACATAAATCTTAGTTTAGATTATTGTGTTTTTCGATATGATTATATCTTAAAAAAATAAATGAATAGAAATATTACAAAAAAAAAAATTCTCTTACTGGTGGTGAATAAAAAAATTAAATATTTCCAATTAAAAATTATGTTAGTAAATATTTATAGATTAATATATCCGAGACAACACATGCATATATTTGTGTGTGTATGATTCACTAGTTGACAATGAATATATTTGAACCAAAACTTTTTTTGCCAATTAGTTTTTTTTGAAAATTTTCTAATGTTAATATTATTCTGAACCTTATAAATGTAAAAATTAATAAATAAAAAACTGTAAATCAAGTGATTTGTCGTAGTTTTTTTATGCTATTTTATATAGTTTTTCTGTATTTCTAAATTAAACATTGTCCTTTATCAAATTTATATTTATTTTAATATTTGTCAGTATTTTTTACATAAAATGGCTTTCGTAAGATGTAAAAAAAAGATTTTTTAATTAATTTCGTATAAGATTTATTAATATGTATGCAACCTTTTCCAAATTTACGTATATTGCTTCAAAATAAAAATAAGTCAGTCTAATAAAATTTTAATTATATAAATTTATATAATTTTGACACAATAATTTTCTTACATCATGAACAAAAAAAAATGTAGATACATATTTTTATTATTTAATTTGAGAAAAAAATATTTCTTTTATATTTAATCTAATTTTATATTTTCACTTTACATTTTAGTTAATACCACATTTTTTGGTATCAATTCTGTTAACTGTTTATTTTTGTAATTGTAAAAGTATCACTATATTATGAACTCAAGTGATACAAGGGACACCGTTAATAAAATAAATAACATTTTTAGTATCAACTAGTAATATCGATGGGTTATTTGAAGTTTGGGTGTAGCTTTGAAATTGACCACAAAATGCATTAAATTAATTGATTTTTTTAGTTTTTTTTAAATTAACACTTATGGTATATTTAGGAATCTCTTAAATTATTTATGTTTAGGAATTTAACTACATATTTAATGGATAAAGTGGTTATATATATATATATATATATATATATATATATATATATATATATATATATATATATATACATACATACATACTAATTAAAAAATGTTAAAGTATATTCAAGTATGAAAAAAATATTTATGGTTGTATTGTTAGCGTAAATTAATTATTTGATTTTGAACATTTCTAAGCCTTTTTCCATGGTTTCTTGTATAGTAAATATTTTTATTGGTGAAAATCTGTTTCAACAGCATTATGTACAAAAATATAAATAGAAGTAAATAAATATCAATTTATACAACGAGAAAAAATGACTTGTTTTTTGTAAAGAATTAGAATGTTACTTCACAAAATTACTTATTTTCACTTATAAATTTAAAAATAAAAATTCATTTCACGAAGATGATCTTCAAGCTAATACATATAAGATAATACAATAAATATTACATATTTTATTAAATATAATTTTATTTTATATCGTAAATAGCATTTTGTGTTTTGGGAATTAATCATATTTAATTCTACTTGTTTAATTCTGATTTTTTACTTACTATATTTTACGTGGATGTAATACGTGGTATTGTGAATGTAATACGTGTGTTACTGTAAAGTGCTGTTGTCGTTTTTATGCTAATTTCCTAATAGAAAAGTTATTGTTTAAATTATTATTTATATAAATCATAGATAAATTAGCTAATTTAAGGGTTAACATTGTTAAAATCTTTATTCAATTATCTAGATGAGAAACTTGTTAAATATTTTGATCTGTATTCATATACCATATATAAATTGTTCGTAAATATCTCATTTTTCACATATTTTTTCCCATTGATTTTTATTTTACCTAGAAATCTTTTATTTTTCTATACAATAATTGATCTATGATAGTGTCTTCACATTTCTTTAGGTTAACTGGCATAAATAGATATACAGACACATACACACACACATATGTATGTGTATATATATATATATATATATATATATATATATATATATATATATATATATTTATTATCGTATTATATTTTTATTGTATTCTATGATTTCTTAATAAGTTATAATATTTTTTTTTTATAATTTTGGTTTATTTCATCGTTTTACTATATTTAATAATAAAGAATGAGATCATACTCTGTTCATTATATTATTTTACATTGTTTAATTATTAGCGCAAGTGAACCGTATAGATTAATCGAAGAATATATTAGTGTCAGGATCTACGTTTGTGTTTGTACAATTAAAATTGATAACATTACTCGTATAATTAGAGATAATTACCTATTTACGTATTTTGAGTTCAAAAAACTTTTCTCCAGTATTATTTATAGTATCTGTATTTTATCGAATTGTGTTTTGTTTTATTTACGATTTTCTTTTTACAGGAGAAGCTAAAAGTTTGCCCCCTCGCAGTCATGGGGCTCCTCAACGTGATATATATTGCCGCTTATCTCTCGACCAGGAAGAAATATTTCGTACTTCTACCGTAGAAAGAACACTGAAGTAAGTTTTACAATGGAATTAAATTTTATATTTCTTTACAATTTCATCTTTTTAAATATGTATGTGCTAGATAGAAATAAAGCTATTTTAGAATTTTTTCGATTTCATGGTAGATTGATGATTCTTGAACGTATATGAAAAAATAATTAAAAATATAATAGTTATTAATTTTTATTTAATGCTGATTATAAATATATTTAATCAGATATTAACGACCACATATATAATCTAGGAAACGCTGTCATTGCAATATAATTTTCTGTTTTCTAATATTTATTGTGAATATGTTGATTATTTTTTTCTCACATAGTACATATTTTGTATTGTTTTTTTCCTTTGATACAATTGGATGTGAAAATGGAATTCTTAAAACAATGAGCAATATCTCGACGATTTCTCCTCTGACCTCTCACAAATCTACGCATAAATGCTCAAATGGTAGAATCTCATTTTTAATGCTCTTATGTAATATCCTGCGTTTTTTTCCCAAATAAATTGCAGAACTGGTATATTATATTAGGACCATTATTCGTTTCTATCTCACCCTTTTTAGTGAAAGGTAGCATTTTTTTTCTTTTATTTCGAAATATATCATTGAAATCCTATTTGTGGGATTTTTTCATTAAATTTTGATTACGTTATTGAAATATACGCAACATAAACCGATTCTTTACTATTTGGTTTGGATGATGCTAATAACATAAAATAAAATGAACGTAAGTAATAATATATATATATATATATATATATATATATATATATATATATATATATATATATATATATATATATATATATATATATATATATATATATATATTATACATTTGAATGAACTTATGACATCTTATCATTTTTGTTATATTTTTATAACATTTATATTTTAAACAATATATCGTCATATAATATCTTACGTAATACGATTACTTACTTACACTTTTCTTTATATATATATATATATATATATATATATATATATATATATATATATATATGTTGTGTATATATATATAATTTAATAAATATAAATAAATAAAACAGTAGCACAACGGCTCTATTTGGGTTAAGGCTTTTTTTCAAGCTTCACAACAGCCGTCAGTTTTATATCCAATTCTCTGTTAGGATTTATAAAATCTAATGGGTTTTAAAACATATGTCTTTTAGTTAATTTGATAATTATATTAAATGTGAGTTATAATTACAACATTAATGAAATAATATATGTCGATAACGCGGACTCCAACTTTCGCATCTTGAGTAGTTCAATACAGATAAATAAATTTTACCACTTGACTTTTAAGCTGTCATATGTGATGAGTAATTTATTAAAGTAATAAAATCATGAAATATGTATTATATGAATTTATTTTTATATTATAGAGTTCGAAGTTTTTTTATTATATTTTATATGAAATCACCAATTGAATTTTAAAATCAGAAATATATTTTTCGTTATTTCAAATATTTCCAATTTGTAATGTAAAAAGTTAATTTATTTGGAATTCACCGGAATGAATTTGAAATGGAAAGTGTTCGTATGAGGGTGGTGAAAAGTATTGTTTAAGCGTACGTATTCATAAATTATATATGTTTTGAATATATGCTTCCTTGATACCCCTAATTGAAATTAATTAATGAACGGTGAAAATGAAAAAAGTATTATATTTAAGATAAGGACTGAAATGATTTATAATTTTCATATTTATTTTACAAAATAGGCGCTATGAAAAAAATGGAACGTTGACGAAATGTTTTCTGTTAAAAAACTCAACACTTTTCGTTTTTGACTTTCCCGGATAATATATAGAAAATAAGGTTTATCAAAATATTTAATTATTTCTTTTATTGGAACTCATGCAAACTCACTACGTTTAGTAATTAATTAAATAAACGTTTGTGGATAAAGAATAAATAAGTTTTTCAAGATAAAAAATATATACGCTTGCGAGTGTACATTCGCGCGGTTCTGATTATTGTAATAATTATAGCAGGAAGTTATGTTAGTATTTGCGACATTATGTTTTATTAAAGTGTTATAGTGCATTGCTAAAGATAATAAAAGTAAAGCTTCGGAATATGTTTATTATATTACTGTTATTGATACTGCATTTTTAATGTAAATATATGTACGTCCTTTTTGTTTTAATATATCATGAATAAGTTTCGTAGTTTTTATAAAGTTTTTATTATTTGTGGCGATATAATTATTCAATTTTTTATCTTTAATTTTGTTAGATAGAATAACATTGAAAAAAACGCACATTTAAAATACGAGGTACTAATAGTTTTATCATAGGGTGTATACATAGGTTAAAAATTAAGTTGTAAATATTTCGATGAATTGATAATATTTTCAGATATTTGAATGTTTTTCGTTGTTCACACTGAACTGTGAACAACGTCAATTATTTGCGTTAATTAGAAATTGTCATCGTTTCTGTTTCAATTTGTTTCAACAGTTATAATTGGAATCGTCGAATCTAAATATTTTTCCAAGTTTTTCTAAAATAATAATTCTTCATTTTCAAAATGATAAACTTTCATTTCTTATACCTATGCACTATAAATTTTGTTTAATTACATATTATCCAATTTTCCTCGAGGACTAACTAATGATTTTAGAATATGAATTGACAATCGTTGTTCAATGTTATTACTTTTTATTAGTTCAATGTCTTTATATAATGAATAATATTTTTGCCTTATACACCAAAAATCAATTATTTAAGATTGCAAGTATATCAGCTTTATATATATATATATATATATATATATATATATATATATATATATATATATATATCAATAGTTAAAAAAATAATATGCTGTAATATAGAATATAAAGCGAGAGCGTTGTTATATTTTACGCGTTAAAGGGTTACATGTTTTTAGAAATATTTTCACTGTTGAATTTTTCATATCGATTCAGTTTTTACAATAGATAATACATATACAACAATGTTTCCACAAATAAATAAATAAAATGTAAACATGGGGTTGGTTTGTTGAAACGTTTCAATTACGTATTATTATAATGATAAGCGATTATGTAAGAAGTAATAGTATAAAGATGAGTGTATATATATATATATATATATATATATATATATATATATATATATATACATATATTTAGGTAAATTGTGTAGTATGTGGATAATGAATATGCGCGTCCCACAGTCGAGAAAGCATAGTAGGTGTTGCTTGTTGGTGACGCAAGCGGCCATTCATGTCTCGCGCTCTCGCCCATTCAAGCGAGCAAAAGTAAGCAAGCGCGACCGGCCGATTCACTGATCGAGAGAGGTCCGATCTTTTGTGCCGTTTCATTTCGTTTAAATATTAAAAAAAATGATTCTTAAATACTATTAATGAATTCAGAGATTTCTAGTATTTTTTTTCTAAGTATAATTTAATTTTGATCAATTCTTAGATCGAAAAGAATCGTTGCCCAAAATATTTTTTTTAATTAGGAAAATAAGGTTTATTTTTTTGTATTATGCTCAAGATATATATATATATATATATATATATATATATATATATATATAAATCTGAAAATTTTAGAACCAGAGCTTGGAGATTTTTTTATAAATTCTGGAGATTCCGTAGTGAAATTAGGGATGCGACGACCTTACTTGAAATACATACATACATATAGTTTAGAATGTTATTAACACATGCGATGTTCTGATTTTGATTTTGTTCTAGAGTTTTCGGGTTTTATTAATAATTTCTAGATTTTAATTTTAAATGAAAAATTTTTGGGTCGATAATTTGATAAAGCGAGACTTTGTTTTCTTCGCTTTCGTATAATGATTTCTTTTGCTCATAAGGATTTTATGATTAATTATTTATAATCCTTGAATATATTCTTTAGATTAATATTCTTTTAGATCTATATTAAATAATGATTGCGCTAAAAAATAATCGAAAACCATTTAGATTAATTTTAGAGTTATTATAAAAAAATATGACAAATTAAATTTTATAAAAATATAAAATTTAATTTGTAACAGTATTAATTTAAATATCAATTGAACGATTAATTAACGCAAAAAAAATATTTTTCAATCTATTTTACTGGCATAAAACTTATATTTGAATTTTTAAATGCAAGTATTATATAATCGCGTATTTTTATTCTCGTATAATTAATATTCTACTTATTTGGTTTTCTGTTTGACGTTTTGTCTTTTTAATTTGAAAACAAGCAGGAAATAGCTTGACGTTATCTTATCTTTGCAATACGTTTTTGAAGTCCAGAAATTTGTTAATGTTGTCACCTAATTTTAAGTTGACTGCGTCTTTTTACTATTTAAACATATTTAAAACTATTCAATCTTTATTTTTATTTTTTTGTAAATAATTAAAGTGGTTATTGTCATATTTTTATGCCCTTGTTTTCTTTTTTTCTTTGTTTTCTCTTCTTTCTTTATCTTGAATTAGGAAAATTCACTATTTGTAAATTATAATAATTTTACAGTTCACACATATTAAAACATTGATAAATAGTAACAATTATTTTTTTTATAGAAATACAATTTTATTTAACAATACATTGAATATCACTTTTTTATAACATGTTATATATATATATATATATATATATATATATATATATATATATATATATATATATATATATATATATATAAGCAATTGTAAATTTTATGGAAATGTTTTATATATTTTAACTTAAAATGACGAGAATAAAACTAGGGTTTACTTTGTAAAATTTGATTACAATTATTTTTGTGGTTTATATATATTATTTTCAAATATAAGTAAAAAAACGGATCGCGATTATTGTAATTTTTTTATTTGAAGTTTCACTTGAGAATTTGATTTAAAATTATTATTTGCGTATATGGTGATGTGTCCGAGACTTGATTCTTGCTGTATTTCCTTTTGCTGTGGAATAAAGATATTTACTGTTTATAAATTTTTAGATATACGATTCTTATCATTTGTAAAAATAAGTTTGAAAAAAAAATTGTTTATAGTAAAATATATTATATTTTACAAGAATTTACTTTTTTCGATAGGTATTTTTACGATTATTAGCAAGGAAATTAAATCCGTTCCAAACGTAATTAGTTTAGTTCTCTTGGTTTTTTACACTGCACGCCACTAATATAAATATTTTCTTATATAGCCTTTCAATTTTGCAATATATTTCAAAATGCCTTCGTTGAAAATCATAGTTTTGTTATCGTATGAATTTTTCAAATTTTATTTACATTTTCCTTACTGATTATTGATTATTATATTGACACATTGAACATCAATTCTTTTTTTATACGCTTTCAGAGAAGTTCAATTATGTATAAATATGCAGTTTTGTTTCAAAATTTATTTATAATACTGTGAGCGTGCATATTTACGATTATTTTTTTTTTCGATCAATAAATCCTGTTAGAAGTTGATTTGTATTTATGTTGTTAAAAAATATTTTTGTGTTTATAATTGTGTTTTTTAAGTACAAATTTAACAAGAAAGTATAAACATCACATTAAGAAGACAATCGTAAATATTGTTTATTATAAAAAAATAAAATTAGCGTAGTGAAAATTTAATTTATAAGTACAAATTATATAAAAATTCAAATTGAAATTAAGAATAAAAATCAATTTTGTAACTATTCATTGTTAATTGATAAAAAGCGTGCACGTTTATTATTATAAACTTATCATCAGTAAATATGTTAGATATGTCTAGTATAACTGTTGGCTTTGATTTAAATGAAGAATTTTGTTCATCACGAAATTTTGAATCAGGCCCTCATCAACAGCCAGAAATTGAGTCGGGCAGTCACTAATGCATCTATGGGCTTAAACTGACCTTTTTTTAATTATGAGTACTCCAATTGTATTTTTGTTCCGTATAGATAAGTTTCTGTAAGACCATTAATATTAAATAATTAAGTGTATAAAAATATTTTTTGTAAAAAAACAGTAATATCGTTTGTATAAAAACATTTTATTTGTTGTACGAGTACTTTTTAAGATGGGTGTATATGAAATTTTATTGCATTTTTGTTTCATCTTTGTAGTAGTATATCGAATAAAATTGAAATAACATGTCAATTACAGTTAGCTAATTGATTTTGTAATTGTTACTACCTTTGTATGCATTATTGCCTAATGTTTATACATTATTATTGTAAAGTATTCATATTTAAATTCCATTAAAAAGTTGAAGACATGAATAATTTTAATAATTCTTCTATATTGGAACATTCTATTAGAAAAATGCCAAAAAATATTATATTTCAGTTTTTTCAAAAATATTATATTTAAAGTTAAAATCCATTGGTTTTGCTAACCCTTTCGCCCCGTTTTTACTGCACCGGATATCCTGTCTGCTCCACTAGCTTCAAACCGACATTTCTTAGCCGTCGATTCTTTTGTGCTTTTTCCGCTCAAACACTCACATGTTATATACTACATGCACATACGCGCGAGTGAATGTGTATATAAGCTGTACAAACCTTTTTATTTGTGGGTCATATTGCATACTTTATATTTATTAAAAAGTTTTGTGGTCTATATTTTGCAAAATTTATATGAAAATAGAAAATTTTCGTAATTTATTGGGATCAGAAATTTAAAAATTTAAATATCTCATTTACATTTAAAGTACTTTTTAAAAATTTATAGGGAACTCGTATTTACTATAATATATATATAAGTAATATATATATATATATATATATATATATATATATATATATATATATATATATATATATATAAGTGATTGATGCATTTAAAAGATTTATATCTTTAGAGCAGTGGTTCCCAAAGTGAAATATTGAAAATGATTTGGGGGTCCCTGGACAATGTTAGGGGGTCCGCGTAAGGTTTGGATTGCAAGAAAACAAGAAACGTTAATGAAACACAAGCAGTTCTCGTTTTTTTTGCTCCTCAATCGCCGTAATTACATATTTTATACTGTATAAAACTTAATGAAGACAATATACTCTTTTTTTTCCTTCAAAACAATAACGAGCTAGTTGTTCAAAGTTTGGCAGCCCGCCCTTGCCTATATTTATATTGCCTATATTTTGGTTTTTCATTTAAGGGTCCTTGTACAATTTTTAACTATAAAAAGAGGTCCATCAACCAAAAAAATTTGGAAACCTCTGCTTTAGAGTGAATTAGATCACTAAAATTAGATATTTTGTTTTATAAATAATGATTGATATTTAAAATGACTATAATTTTTTATCCTTTTTGCAAACATAATAAGTTATATTATGTAAGAAACCTTTTAATTGTAGTAATACAAAATTTTATACCATTAAATATTTATTTTTTATTTATGCACCTTAAATTGAATGACTATAATTTAGGATTCGAAATATTTTTCGTTCTACGTTTTTCCATTATTGGAAAACTTTGAAGAAAATTTTTAATATAAGAAAATCATTTATCGTTATATGATATGATACAATATTTAATCGTATTATTAGGAAATTTCCTTATTTATTATTTCAAAACACTTGTAAACTTTTCTTATTTAAATCTAGCTTTTTAATTTTTGATAAATCTCTGATAATAATATATAATACTAAATTTTCATTTATATTTTTTTAATTAAACAAAAAAAATAGATTTGAAATTGAATTCTATTTTAAGAACTATCGTTATATAAAAAAATGATTTCTGTTTTTAAATATATTTTATTATTTTCCTAGTTATTTAATCATTTTATGTTTTTACAAAATAAATTATAATGTATATCATCGTATTTCTCGTTTCAGTCCATATTTTGGAGAAGAATTTCAATTCGAAGTTCCTCGAGGATTCCGATATCTTTCTATTTATGTATTTGATCGCGATCGTCAATATAAGCAAGATAAAGTACTGGGAAAGGTGGCAATTCCTCGAGAAGACCTCAAAAATTACGAAGTTGATAGTTGGTTCGCTTTACGACCTGTAGATGCCGATTCCGAGGTTCAAGGAAAGGCGCACATAGAAATTTTATTTGAAGATTCGTCACCAAGAATTACTAGTTTACCAAGTGAAGATGAACTTCTCTCTGAGATTAGAAAATCAACGGATACTAACATAGAACAAGATGGTATGATAGTAGAAGAAGTTATGCATCCGAATGTATTATCAGATAGAAAAATTTTAAAGACAAGAAGTGTATCGAAAGCATCAGATAATATAAAATTTGCTTCATATTCAAGTACCAGCGGTAAAAGACTCTTTTCACATGTTCCTGAAAACGTACCTTTGTCATTAAATAGATCGGAAAGTTTGAGAACAGGTCAGTCATCACTTGGATATCAGACTACACATAACACTTATGGTCCATCAAGTTCTAAAAACACAAAATTACATTTACCCGAATTTTCGGATGTACAGATACGTAATAAATCTAACGAAAGATTTGGAAATTCACCATCTTCAGATTCTACTCTTTCAACTATTTTGGGAAGTAGTGAAAGTGGGAATATATGTGATTATATTCAGCTCGAAAATTCTCATCAATCAGATCTGAAAAATAAGTTATCTGTAAGAGTGATAGAATGTTCTGAATTAACTTTGAAAAATGGTCAATGCGATCCCTGTGCTGAAGTTACAGTATATTATAAGAATGGAAAGAAAGTTTGTAAAAGAACAAAAGCCAAGAAAAAGACTGTTAATCCTAAATTTGAAGAGTGTTTTATATTTGATCTCACATTGGAAAGTAATACAAATAAGGATAGAGAAAATTCTAGCAATAATACCTATACAGTAAAATATATTTTTTTATATTGTAATTTATTTTGTTATCATGAGACGTACAATTTTGTCATAAATTGATGATTTTGCAGGTATGGCCTGCTGCAGGTTGGGATGACGCAATTTGCGAGGTTTGTGTGTCAATCTGGCACGAGAATATTTTTTTGGGAGAAATTAGGTTACCTTTGCAAACAGCTCAACATAGAGCAGCTATTAACAACAAAGCATGGTAATTTATTTGTTCATGATTTTGTTAAATTAAATTTTCTTTACATTCTTACATTAAAATGTACATTATTAGGTATTTGTTGGGTTCAAGACAAGGTCAACATGGTTTAAATCATAATAGTTCGAATAATGGTTATGAAATGATTCGTGGAGCAACTCCATCTGGTACGCAGTATTCTAGTATGTCACAGGCTTCTCTTGGTTCCTTAAGATTGTTGTTACATCATACACTGGATCGTATATTGCCACCTCCTGCATATGACCAATTGCGTTCTTTACTTCTTTCGCAGAATTTACATAAAGTATTGTGATTTTTGTTTATATATATATTCATTTATTTTCAATTAATTATTTTAATATTGAAATTATTGTCGTTTTAGCCAATCACTTCTTCGGCAGTTTTTATTTTGGGTCGAATAGTTCCAAATATTACTGAAATTGCTCAACCCCTTGTAAGACTATTTACACATGCTGAGTTATTGATTCCTACTATAAAATCTTTAGCTGATGCAGAATTATCAGAATTAACGTAATATTTTAATATATATCATGTATATATATATATATATATATATATATATATATAAATTTTAATTTAAAATTAATTTTATATATTATTTTAGGGATGTTACAACAATTTTTAGAGGAAATACTCTTGTTTCCAAAATGATGGATGAAGCTATGAAATTAACAGGATTACAATATTTAAAATGTACTCTTTCGCCAATACTTGGAACGATATTATCTGAAAAAAAATGTTGTGAGATTGATCCAACTAAAGTAAAAGATTTAAGCACAATAGAAACAAATTTATCGAATTTAAAAGAATATGTGGAAAAGGTATGATGACATTTATAAAACTTTGAATGCTAGTTTTATATAAAATAATTATTTTGTTATTTTTTTTTTAGGTTTTTAATGCAATCACAGAATCATTTGTCAATTGTCCTGGGATTATGTGTCGATTATTTCATGCTCTCCGACAATGTGCAGTTCAAAGGTTTCCTAGAGACACTGGTGTAAAATACTCAGTTGTATCTGGTTTTATTTTTTTACGTTTTTTTGCACCAGCAATATTAGGACCACGTTTATTTAATATTAGATCTGAACATATAGTACGTCATTAATACTTTTGCAAACATTATAAATAATTATTATTTATCGATATATTAATTTAATTTTTTTTTTTAGGATCCAAACACAAATCGAACGTTAACTCTTATATCGAAAACTATCACAACATTAGGGAATCTTGTCAGCGCTCGTTCAACACAAGTATGTAAAGAAGAATATATGGGAGCTGTATATAGTCATTTTGGTACAGAAAAACATGTAAGAGAATTCATATAAATTATAGATCAAAATTGTTTACAAATTTTATGTAGGTTTGTTTAATAATTGTATTTTTCATTTTTATTTCAAATTTTAAGATTCAAGCAATTAGAAAATTTTTGGAAATTATTTCTTCTAATAGTGAAACTGAAAATAGCAATTTGCAAGATACGCCTGTTCTCCTAAAAGAAGGGTAAATATAATCTCTGAATAATATTTTATTTTACTTTAAAATTACTCAAGGTTTTAAAATATATTTTTTGTTTGTTTCAAAATTGATATATTAGGACTGGGTAAGCAAGATTTTAATGTTTCCTAATTTATCACAATTTTTATCTCGTTTATATTATTTTATTTAAATAATATTCACTGTTAATATATTTTATTTTTCTTTATTTTGTTTATAAACACAATATTTATTTACTATTATTTTTTCTTTGTGTCTATAAAGGGTCATGATTAAAAGAGCACAACGACCAAAAAGATTTTCAAGAACTAATTTGAAGAAGCGTCATTTCCAATTAACTAACCGAGAACTGAGTTATTCTAAATCAAGAGGAAAAAGATCCATATGTTCAATACCTTTGGCTGAAATTGTTGCAGTTGAACCTGTTTCTGAAAATCAAAATTTAAAAATGATCAATATGTTTCAAATTGGTTATTGTCATTACTATTATTGTTACTGTCATCAATCATTTCTTTTTTGTTTATTATTATTTTTTTTTATTTTAGTCCACAGAGATCGAACGCTGTATGTTCAAGCAAGTAATTGTGTTGAAAGAAAAGAATGGTTAGATATGTTAGGAAAATTATGTGAACGGCATAGTAATCACCCTCAATTATATCATCGTGCTACTTATATGTGTGGGCGTTGGACTTGGTTAATTTTTAATATACCTATATTTTGATTTATGCTTTCTAATATATTTTCAATAATTATATATATTTAAATTTTATAGTTGTTTGGCAACAAATGAAGATGCAAAAGGTTGTGCTACTGTAGCAACTCGTTCTATTGTAAGTATTCCTTTAGGATTGGATCCAGCTCGAGATTTACAGAGAATACATTGTCTTCTTTATAAAAATATATCTGTTCTCGAAGAATTATCTAATATGCAACACGGTAATTTGTTTTTTTTTATTTGTTAATTCATACATACGTGATTTTTATTGTGATCATTTTTTTATTTTTTAGTTGAAGAACCAAAATCATATATGGAAACAGTGAGAATGTTAAAAACTGTGACTTATTCTTTAGAAGATAAACACCGTACTTATCAAAGATCACTTGAGCGAGAAACTAAATATGGTAGCAAGTATGTAATATAATTTTATATAAAATGTTACCTATTTAGTTGAAATCTTCATTAATTGTATAATAATATTTATTTTACTTTTTTTAATGCGAATTATGTTTAGTATGGATAGCATGTCTTAAAAATTAATTATGTACTTTTTCAAAAATTTTCATAAATTCGTTATTTGTTAGTCTATATGATTTATATTGAAATAATTATCAATTTTTGTGACGCTTTAATACACTTATTTACATTGGGAGTTTTTGTGATTTTTAAACTAAAATTTCAATAAACATTGTTTCGTGGGCTCAAATTTATATATTACATTTATCCAATATAGTACTGTGCAACTTTTCCTGTGTCTTCAATTAAAAGTTCCGTTTTATGGTCTCTGTTTTGATTCAATTGACGATATAAAAGAAAATTTTTTGTAATTTTTTTAAATAGTTCAATAAAAATTACTTAATATATTTTGGCAACTGCGAAAATATTGCGAAATAGCGGTGAAGAGATTACATACAAGACACAATTTTTTTTATAAGTAAATTCAAATTTTATTACATTATTATTAATATTTTTTGATCATATTATGTTTTAAATCAAAACACATTGTATGTTTGAATGCATTGCATTGTATGTTTGAATGTCGAGTTTTCAATATTCAAACTTATAAGTAGTTTAAAATAACCCATCTTTATCCAAGATTAACTTAAACATAGGACATTTTTGATTCATGGAGACAAAAAAAAAACAAAATGAATATTGAATGCAAAAGATATAATTATATAAAAATCATCAAGTTTTAGTTATCTGATATCACTCATTCTTCTTTTTTTACAGACAAGCACCGATTGGAGACGATAATTATCTTCACTTGGCTTCAAGAAATGCAGATTCAAATATGAAATCTTTGTTATTGAAATATCCACGAAATTTTATTGAATCAGGTTTTATTGTTTTTGATAGTCCTAAAATGCATCATTTGTCAAGAAATCAGATTCCAGTTACTGTTTCTCCAAAGTCATTACCTAGATTTACTGGTACCAAAGTCAAACAATTACAGTTTTCTACATCAACAAATATTTCTAATAGTAATGAATCAGATCATGTACTACTTAATTTAAAATCTCAATCAGAAAAGAACTTTTCTTTTTCTGATAAAGATTTATTGAATACAGATTATTTAAGTAATAGTTTGTATATTGCTTCATCAGAATCTGATAAAGTATCTAGTACAAATTCTGAAGAAATTCTACCCAAATTAAATAAAAATGAAGACTGTACAAATGGTTATTTAAAAATGATTGGCATGAGAAATGATTGTGATATTGGTGCTTTAAATATTAATCAATCTTTGAAAAAGAATGTGAATATAGTAAAAAATATAGATAAGTTTAAGAATAATAAATTAACTTCTGAATATGTGCATGTCGTTCCATCTGTGATAGATAAAGATTTCAAAAGCACCTCAAAGCAGGATCGAAATTGTAGAAACAAATTGTCTTTGGAAGAAATGTCTAATTTACCTCAGTATTATTGCCAAGAATACGAGTTAATGGCTGATTTTAGTAGTTATTCGAAGGAATCTGTTTCAAATAATAAAAGTGAAGAAATAGATGCATCTACAGATATACCTCCTGCTATTCCTCCTAGAAATCAACAAACTATAAGTCCTAGTTATTCTAAGTTTAAAAAACCAATACCACAATTAAGACCGAATATTAAAGAATTTAAAAGTTTGGACCAATATCAACTAAAAACTTTAAAGTCATCTGATGGAGGGAAAAGTTCTAAAACAGCTGATAATTTTTCAATTCCTGATAGTGATAAACTACATAGTGATGTAATAAATATTGAAGATTTAAATCAAAGTGATACACAAGATTTATTAGACTTTGAAATTCCCAATATTACTACATCTCATGAATCTATATCTAACGTTTTAAATAAAGTGGATGGGTGTGAATCTTCTAAAATAAGTGATATTGAAAGAGATTCTAAAATCCTTAATCGTACTAATGTTGAAGTTGAAAGATTTGTGCTTAGTGATAACTTTCAAAATAGACATATTGACGTTGCAAAAGAATCGAGTCCTAATTTAGTGTTAATGAAAGATAGTGAAAATGCCTCTAATTTGGATTGCGATTTAGACATTACTTTTAGGTATTCTAGTAAAAACATAAATGAATCCAAAGAAGATGGGAATATATTTTCTAGAAAAAACGTGCAACGCAAGTCTATTCCAACTAAATCAAAACCATCAAATAAGAAAACAAACAGCGTTGATGGCACCATTGGATGTATTGAAAGTAGTTCTAAGTCACAAACACCATTTTCTAATATACTTACCCCATCGTTT
Source organism: Leptonema lineaticorne (assembly GCA_024500535.1). NCBI lineage: Eukaryota > Metazoa > Arthropoda > Insecta > Trichoptera > Hydropsychidae > Leptonema > Leptonema lineaticorne. Next base: position 4,155,979 of record JANIJI010000064.1, read on the forward strand.
TTAAAGAAAAAAACCAAAGTAAATACTTAAATAATAGAATAAAACATTTAATTTTCTAATAAATATTCTCTGTGTTATTTTTAATATTATTATTTTGTTGAAATACGTCACAACTGATATTTACTTTACTATGTGTCTTGAAAACGATTACCACGACAAATATTTTTCATACATAAATACCTTTATATATATATATATATATATATATATATATATATATATATATATATATATATATATATATATATATATAATATTTTCGATCCATTCTAGAGGGTGGGTAAAAATCAGATGGAAAATCGTGAAAAAAAAATATTTAAAGAAATTGGTGCTAGTAGTGTCTGTGATGGTTGTAGAAAGTAATGAATATTCTTTGGTGTTTGAGTTATATCAATGTTTTTAAATTTATTAGTTATATTTTACGTATTAAGTTAAATAAATTTATTGTGATCCACCGATGACTTTATGTTAAACAGCGTTTATATTACTGATGTAAAATGTATTTTTTTGCCATATATTTATGTGTAATTGAATTGTGATTTCTAGAAGAAATCTTCAAGTTATAGAAAACAAAATAATATTATTCTGTCCAATGTATTTTGTCAATTAAAGTTGTATTATTAAAAAAAAAGAATATCGTTCTGTTATAACTTCTAAATTAGTTATAAATGTTCAGTGTTTTGTATCTTTTATTTCAAATGAAATGAAAGTTATTATTCTAATTAATCTATGTGCCTTTTGAAATGAGTCATTTCCTTAGACTAAAATAACCTATATTTTTATTCGTATTTGAATTTAAGAAAAAAGAGTTTATCTTAAATTACTATAAATTTTGAAATTATTGTGTTAAAAACAGATATATTGTTTTACAGCTATAATTTTATATTTCATTAAATAAAAAAATGAAATATATTGTGATCTTTTCCAAAAATATTCCATATGCTTTCAATATCTTTATATACTCAATATATATATATATATATATATATATATATATATATATATATATATACATATATATATATATATATATATATATATATATATATACATACATACAGGGGTGGGCTGAAGCTGACCGGTCTAGCTGCTGAGCAGTTTGTTAAATTTTGAGCGAGCGATTTGCTATTATTTCGAAACAAAAAAAAATTGTCTCCATTTTTTATACAGTGACTTTTATTTTGGTTTTTAAATTCAGTAGGCGCAAAATAACGAGAGATGTTCACTTTTCGCAGTTCTGTTATTTTCGCTCCTCTTGATTTTGAAAACTAAAATAACAGTCACCATGTTACATTTTTATACTGTATAAAAAATGAAGACAATGTACTCATTTACCTATTTTTTACTTCGAAATAATAGCGAGTCTGTTGTTCAAAATTTGGTAGCCCACCCTGTGTGTGTGTGTATGTATGTATGTATGTATGTGTATATATATATATACATACATATATATATATATATATATATATATTTATATATACATACATATATATATATATATATATATATATATATACATACACACACACACACACACACTACTCTTTCTATTTAAAATGGCTACATTTCAATCGATATAATTTCAATAAATATGTTATATTTATTTGTGCTTCCATTTTGAACGATTCTTTAAATTCTTGTTTTTCATTTGAAACGTTGCATTTCAATTATTTACATATGTTATAAATAATATATAAAATTAGATATTTCACTAATTGTGTAATAATTTTGGGAATTCATGCATATGCAGATGATATTATGTATGCATTTTTAAGAAAAAATAGGTTCTTTTGAGCGATAAAAATATATATCATTAAAGAAAACTGTTAAAGATTATACATTGGACTTCAATATAACTCGAAAATACTATCTCTTGTATTGTAGCAAGTTGTTTCATATTAGGCTGGATATAAATTTAATAATCATGATTTTAAAATTTTTGATTAGAAAAATTATTATCGTTATCCACTTTTTTATTAAACTATAAAACTAATATTTGAAAATGTAATAGATTTTGTAATATGTATATGTATGTACATTTAATCTATTAATCCCATTTTTAAATATTAATATTTATAGAAAACTCCAGCTTATTTTCATGAACTTTTTTCAATGTTAATATTTAAATGCTATATATATATATATGTAAATTTTGAAAACATTTTAAATAACTATTGTTCATTTCAGAAACAATATAATTTTGTATATATTTATATATTCTAGTTATAAACTTTTCTGTCTAACTTTAAAATAAAAAGAAATAATATAATTTAAAATTATATATTTAAATTTGGAATTTTGTTTACATTTAATATCTCACTTGATGCTTAATATATAATATCATCGAAGTTATATGGGATTCCACTGTGTATTAAATTTTAAATATCTTGAGATTTTTTTATTTTAGAAATTTAAAATATTTATGGTATTTCTCTTCATCATAAGGGTTTTTCTTGCCAATATATGTATATGCATATATATATAATTTATTTTCAAATTGTGGTAGTTTACATATAATTAAAAAAAATAATTCAAATCAAAAAAATATTATATAAAAAACCTTTGTTTAACTAATTTGTCTTTAATTTTTTTTCTGTTATTAAACTTATAATATTTTTTTATGATTAAGATTGTACAAATATTTGAAGCTTTAATATAATTTGCTGGAAATAACAAGGTTTTCAAATAAACCCGTATTTAATTTTAAGGATTTTTCTTGTACTATTATTTTCAATTATTCCATAAACGTAATTATTTCTTTCTCATTTTTTATAGTTTTATAATATTTTGTATAATTTGTAAAATAATATTTTTATAACAAAAAATTCTAGATCTGAAAGTTCGAGCTAGCCATTTAAAATAGGATTTTTAAGAGTACAAATAAAATTATAATATTTGTATATTATTTCTCATGTCATTTGTTGCCAGATTTGAAATTTATTAATTTCGATTTTTAGTACATTAAACTCTTAAGTTAATTATCATTTTTGTTCAATTAATAATATATTTGTTCATGTAATGTTCTTATCATTATAATTGTTATTGTATCTTGACATGAAGTTGTTTTGTATGTATATTTTTAATACAAATTTTATTTAAAGTTGGTCAAAATCGGACCACCTGTTACATAGTGCCATTCGAACAATATATAATGTGAATATATGATAACTATAAAAATAATTTTATAGAAAGAGATTGACAACTGCATTTACTGATGAGAAATATTATTTACAGTTTGCTTTAAACATAAAAATTATATTTTTCATTTCTTTTTTGTTTATAATATACTCGCTATTATATATTTGTGTAATATCGTCTATATAATCGAGAAGTTTTGATTGATTTATGTAAGGTTTTTAAACGTTAGAGTTTTTGTAATAACTAATTGGCAACTGTGATCGAAAATTTTCCTAAACTATAAAGTATAGTAACCAAGTTAATTCATTATTATGTTTTGAATTGTGTTTTTTTCTCATAATTTTATTTATCTTTTGTAATAACATTAATACGACAAGTATAGTTTCTGACGCAGCAAGAAGTACTATTCTATATGATTTTTATTGCATTTAGATATTTGTAAATTAAAATGTCTCTAATTTAAACTTTATTTATTTTACATGTAGCTATGTAGCTTGAGTTTATTTTGATAAAAATTTTATTGTGATGAATTTGTGACCTTTTCACAAATTCCTACCATACGTGTTTGTGCTTTTCTGAAGGTTACGTGTGTTATAAATTCTTTAAAGTTTAATAAACTTTTACTACTACTGTCTATGTAATAAAATATATTACATTTTTACTAAACAAATAAAGTTATGTCATTACACAATTAATGTATTCATGTAATAAGTGTGACACAAAATATAATAATGGAATTAAATTGGGGAATTATGTCTCATATATTATACTCGTTAGACCTACTAACAGTTGATCACTAGTTTATTTGAATTAAATTACAATTAATCTCATGGAATATAAATAATTTACTTCAGTATTTATACAATATATAATATGATAATTCCTCTTATAATGCAACACTTTACGAACGCAATTTCTATATTACGCAAAAAGAAAATTACAACAGTACTTTTTCTTATAATGTGACATAAATATTATAACATTTCGATTACTTAATATTGTGGCCATATTAGTAAGTTTAATTATAATACATAGTAAATTTTATTAATTCCTAATTACGCTCGGGACTAGAACAAAAATTTGAATCACCCAAATACTTTTTCTTACATTTTATATGCATTAATATTTTTAGGTTATCTACTTTCGTAACTTGATAAGCGATGAAAATAAATGTGAAAACTACTTTCATTTTTAAATTGTATTGATATTACTCTTATTACAATTTTCTTGATTTCCTTTGAGCGCGCTTCAAATCTAATGCAATTTAAGAGGGATTATTATATGTATAAGTATTTTTTTTTTATTTTAGAATTTCTAAGATTAAATATTTTTGAAATTGTGAAATAATCAAATGAAGGTAGTTAAGAATTGTTTAAACATTTTGTAAGAAAAATCACATTATTTTTAAGATTAATTTCATAAGATTTTCTCGTTTTTATTTAAAAAAATATGTTTTGTAAATAAAAATTGACTGTATTACATAGATCATACGCGAATTATTCTAAAATATGCTTGGTTTATTAATTAAATAGAAATTACTGTATTATTTGTACATAAAAGAAGTGCGTATAGTTATTATATATAATCATTATTGCGGAAGAAAATTTGCATATAATATGTATATTTTGTTGTTTTTTTTAAACTAAATTATTAAAAAATATTTATAAATTTGAAAAAAATATTAAATGTATTTATTTTTTGTTTTGATAAGTACAATGATGCATTCCAAAGTTTTTCTTTCAGTTTATTTTAAAAAAATAATGCAGATTAATGATCCAATATTTTCATATAAAATTTAATATATTTTTTCTTTATTATTTGTACATGATTATAAAAAAAATATAACATGCATCATTATTAAAAATATTATTAATAAAATATATTAATTATATATATATATATATATATATATATATATATATATATATATATATATATATATATATATGTGTGTGTGTGACGATGAATATAATTTCTCACTATTAAACTTAGATTATTGATTTATGACAGTTGGTAAAAAAATATGTGACGTTTAGCATTTTCTTTAATAAATTACAGTTATATGACATAATCATGGATTTGTTGTAGAATCTTTGATGGCTTTTTAAAATCAATTATTTAGATTTTACTTTATAATATTTACTTATATGTATGTAGACATTTATTCTGGGGTCGTCAATAATATGATTTTTATAAGTTCAATTTTTTTTTTAGAAATCTCCACTTTTTGTTGAGGCATTAAATACAAATAGTGTGTTGTGTATTTTGAAATTTTAGATTGGTGTCATTTATTAATTAATATTTTGTAATATTATTAAATATTACATTTGTATGTTTGGTTTCGTGTTTTGGCAAACCCTGGTAATATTTGTGTTAATATTTTTATATATGTAGGTTATTATGGTTATTATTTATTTCTGTTAACCGCTTCGTTTATATATTTTTAAAAAAATATAGCATGAATAAGAAATTATATATGCGTTACATTTATTTTCAATTATTGATCCTTGTATCCTATTTATTTTATTATTGGTCGGTAGATATTTTAAATATATATTGTTATGTCAAGAAAAAATAAAAAGTGATAATATCCTTTAATAAAAAATATGGAACTGTATTTTTATCAATGATGGGGTAACCTTAGAAAAATATTGGTTTACTTACTATACAAAATATTCGAAAATAAAGTTTTTTTAAAATGTAAGTGTTAATGAAGTAATTTCTGGTAAAGATATATAAAATTGAAAAAAATCCTATTACATAAAAATATACTTATCTTTTTGGGTAAATTCTTCTTGGGAGATAATAATTTTTATGCAATATATTATTCAGCTACGAACCTTTGTTACCCAATTGACATGTCAGTGATAGTAATTTTATTCAAATAATGGAGATAAATATTTATACAAAATAATTTTATTTATTATTCAAGGTTACTAGTTGCTTACTTTTAAAACAGTGTATTATTGGAAATGCAAAAAAAAATAGATATCAAGGTAGGTAAAAAATAATGTGTTTTGATATATATTTAAAATATTTTTTTTGATTTAAAATCTTATATAAAGAATTTTTATAATAGACGTTTTGTATTTTATAAAAGTAGTCTATGAAAAAATCTTATTACATAAGACGATGTTTACGATTTAGATTGTCTGTCATGTATTCAATCATAATCTCATTATTCTATTACAGGTCAACTCATGCTCCATTTTATAATACACAAATATTCATATACGAATCAATATTAAAAATAATTTTCAAATGGATCCAACATTAACATTCAAAATTTAGTTTTATACGTTTCACTTAAAATTCAAAGTTCTTACATAAATTGTATTACAATTGAAATTTATCATTTTTTTATACACTTTTAAGAAACCAGTTATAATATCTGCTGATTTCAAAACAACATTTAGTTTTCTATTATGAAGACTTAATAACTTATTCTTGTGTTGTTTTTGTTAAGAATTTATATTTAAAACTGTGTATTCAACGTTAACAATATTATTATAACAATAGGAAATGTTTTCAATTTGTGTACACTATATTATTTTTATGAAAGAAAATGATGAACTTTTTCGAGTGCGTCTCTGTGAAACGCGATGACGTGAATTTGCCGTGTTATATTAGTTTTATCAGTGAGATATTAGAAGAATTCGTTCTCGAAAAGTTGCTTCAGTATTGAATACACCGTCTGTGAGTTTAGTTATGTATTAAACAAAAACAGGTAAATCAATAATTCGTTAATAAATATATAAAAAATAATATAAAAATTAACACTAAGAACATTGATAAATATTGCAAAGTTTGAGGTTATGTTTATATTTCATATTTGTTTTTATACTTAATAAGAAATATTATATATAGATAATTATTTTTTTTATATATAAATACAATTAATAGTTGTATTATTACGATCGAAATTGTTAAATGTATATATTTAATTTTATATTTTTAGTACTTATTTTTATCACCATATTCGTTTTTTTTTGTTGTTGTTTTAGTTTGGTTTTTGTAGCTTAAGATAACTAACCAAACTATTCAGAGATAACGTCATTGAATGAATAATTTAATGTATTTTTGCATTTTTTTATTTATTTAATATGAATATGAATTTTGGTTCAATCTTTTTTATACTGTTATCGTTTATTTTAAACCTGTAGATTAATTATTAATCCATATAGTATGATATATGTTTTTTTTTAATTATTGAAAGACATATTTAGTCTTGTTCAATTTTTATTTATTTAGCTGTTTTCAATATGAAACACTTTTACAATATTTACATTGAATAATATATATTTCTGTTTTAGGTTAATCCAGTATATGTTAAATTAAAAATGCCTTTCATTGCAATTTTTGGCAATCTACGAAAAAGGTACATAAAATTTATGTTAATATTCGCTTATATTATATAATCGAGATGTAAAAACTACTATTTTTTTATTTATTACAGTACAAGGTTTCTCTTTTATAATGGATCTTTTAGAAGTTTCTCATCGGAGAAACTATATAATCAAAATATTATTGTCAAACCTATAGATAAAGTATTAATTGCTAATAGGGGTGAAATAGCATGTCGTGTGATAAAAACAGCTAGAAAATTAGGAATCCAAACTGTAGCGGTATATTCGGATGTTGATGAGAAAGCCATGCACGTTAAAATGGTAATTTATATATAATAAAATGCTGACACTATTTTTTTTTGTCTTATTTACTTGTTTAATCGACTTATAATTTTTTGTGATAGATTTATATATATAAAAGAATTTTTTTCAAGTTGTGAAGCATTTCATATGAAAAATATTGTGTTTAAAATATTTAAATGAAATAAAATAAAGAAATTTACAGGCAGATGAAGCTTATTATATAGGACCACCGCCATCGCAACAAAGTTATTTAAGAGGAGATAAAATATTGGAGGTTGCTAAAAAATCTGGTAGTCAAGCAATTCATCCTGGATATGGTTTCTTATCAGAAAATTTAGAATTTGCTGAAAAGTGTAAAACTGAAGGTGTTATATTTATTGGACCACCATCTTCAGCTATTCGTGATATGGGAATTAAAAGGTAATTATATTATTTTTCATTTATTTGATTGTTTTTTTTGTTGTTGTAATAATTTCTTTTATTTTATATATAAAATAGTACTTCTAAAGCAATTATGTCTGCTGCTGGAGTAACCATTATACAAGGTTATCATGGTGAAGATCAAAGTATTGATAGACTGACGAACGAGGCAAATAAAATTGGTTATCCATTGATGATTAAGGCCATTAGAGGTGGTGGAGGAAAAGTATACAGTTTATAAAGTTACAATGTTTTGTGATATAATATCGTGTTTAAAAATATATTGATTATATCATAGGGAATGAGAATTGCTGAAACGTCAGAGGATTTTCTTACAGCATTAGATTCTGCAAAAAGAGAATCTTTAAAAGCATTCGGAGATGACAACGTTTTATTGGAACAATATGTATCAGATCCAAGACACGTAGAAGTACAAGTCGGTGTACTTTTTTTCTATTGTATTATAACATTAATATGTTTTAAAATATTATATAAATATTTTTTTTATTACAGATATTTGCAGATATGCATGGTAATGCGGTTCATTTATTTGAAAGAGATTGTTCTGTACAAAGAAGACATCAGAAAATTATAGAAGAAGCACCAGCAGTAATTTTATGCGTGATTTATATTAAGATTTTTTATATTATATTTTGATACTATTATTATTATTATTTTAGCCAGGATTATCCACAACTACTCGTGAAGCACTTGGCAGTGCAGCAGTTAGAGCAGCAAAAGCAGTAGGTTATGTTGGAGCTGGAACAGTGGAATTTATATTAGATAGAAAAACTCATTCGTTTTATTTCATGGAAATGAATACTCGATTGCAAGTTGAACATCCAATTACTGAAATGATCACTGGTAATAATTAAAATCACGAAATATTTTTTTTATGATATAATAAAAATAATGCTGATATATTTTTGAATAATTTAGGTGTGGATCTCGTCGAATGGCAATTAAAAATTGCATCTGGTGAACCATTATCAGTGACTCAAAGTGATATTTTAATGTCCGGTCACGCTTTTGAATCACGTATCTATGCTGAGAATCCAAGTGATGGTTTTCTTCCTGGTGCTGGACCTCTTCTTTATATGTCTATTCCGCAAGCTTCATCTGATGTGAGAATAGAAACTGGTGTCGAACAAGGAGACGATGTTACTGTTCATTATGATCCAATGATTGCTAAACTTGTAACATGGGGTAAAGATCGTAGAGAAGCGCTATCGAAAATGAGATCCAAATTAGCAGATTATAAGGTTTTTCATTTATTCAACTGATTATACATTTTAAATTTGTGATAATGTTGTTCATTGTAAATTTGTAGATAATAGGTTTAGAAACTAATGTTAATTTCCTATTAGAATTATGCAAACATGAAGCATTCCAAAATGGCGACGTTCATACTGCTTTCATAAAAGATCATGAAAAAAGTTTATTTCCTGAGAATATATTAATAGAGAAGAAATTAATTCAAGCTGCTCTTGCTACAGTAATATTTATGTTTATATATATATATATATATATATATATATATATATATATATATATATATATATATATTTCAGTTTGTAAATAATTCTTATTGTATTATATTTTTTTTTAACTTGTGTTTAGGTTTTATATGAAAATTTGGAAACAAAATCGAAGATGAAAGATTTTGGAATATGCGTTCCACCTATTGGTTGGAGACCTAATTATCAGTTAAAAAGACAACTAAATTTTAAATATAATGGAAAAGGTTTGTATTTTATTATTTTTTAATAAAAAAATTCATGCTACTAAGTAAATAATTTATGTAATTTATTACTGTAGATGTTTTTGCAAAAATAACATACAAACGGATACCTGGAACGTTTATAATTGAAACATCCAACGGACAATCATATGATGCTGCTGGTGTATTGAGAAAAGAAGGAAATGATATAATTTTAGAATCTGAAATTAATGGCAATAAAGGAATGTGCAATATATTTTCTTCCACTGAAAACTTGTATATTTTTGACGAGGTATATAAAATATTTGCTAAAGTTCTTAAAATTATCATTGTATTATTCTTAGAAATTTAAAATTTATTAAGTCATATATATATATATATATATATATATATATATATATATATATATATATATATCATATAATGTTAGTATTTTTATATATTTAAAATTATAATTATTATATTTTAGAATGGAAAAGTTACTTTTGAAAGGGAAAAACCGAAATATTTTGCCAAACTTGGTATAGACGGTGGATCAACGTTGGATGTGAACTCTGCGAGATCTCCAATGCCCGGTGTTTTAGATAAAATGTTTGTGAAAATAGGCGACCAAGTTAAAAAGGGCGATTCATTATTCGTAATTATCGCAATGAAGATGGAATATGTCGTGAAAGCTGCTAAAGATGGAGTCATAGAAGACGTGGCCAAGTTCAGTATTGGCGATAGTGTTGCTAAGAATACTGAATTGGTCAAATTTAAAGAAGAAATATCATAGTTTTCATATTTTATGTTCAACACAAATAAACCTCTTTAATGTGTTTTTTTAAATTAGTTTTTATGTATTGAAAGTTTTGTATGATACAATAAATATATATATATATATATATATATATATATATATATATATATATATATATATATATTGTTTAAAATATTGTTTTATTGAATCTAATTGTTTTTTATATTTTTTCTATATTAAATTTACTGATACGGGATTATTTTAGGTTAGCAGATTATGCAATTATTTTCGACTATCTGAGAACCATGGCAATCAAATAGCTATTATTTACTCTATGAAACCATTTATTGTATTTGACATACATTTTATGGATCTTAAATATAATTTGATGCACTAAAACTATAAATTAATTTTTTTACAAATTATACTCATTAAAAGTCTTATTATTATATACCATATATTACACTGTTTTCGAGTTAGCAATTTTTTTGACGTATATATATTTTTTATATTGGTGGTTGAATTAATAATGAAGTTCTATCATTCAGAAGATCGTATAATATTGGGATCAGTTACAGTTACTTAAGACATCTGATTAGTTTTTAATTATGATTAACGAAAACGTTAAATATACATCTCTTATTAAAATTATTAAATTATTGCACATTTTCTGAGCATGAAAACTCGAAAAATTACAAAATATATATGATGATAATCTCTTGTGGCAGCATCAACAGTCATCGTATCGGATATTTCAATATAAAATAATCAAATTTTATTATATCGCTAATATGGAAGCTCGTTTTAAACTTTTGAGATTTCTATAAGATCAAATCAACAACTCTTTGATCAATATTTAAATATAATATTATTCACTGTGAATAAATGGATTTTTAACTGAAATATATACGATTTTTAATATTTTTTATTCATGCTGAAATAATTAAAAATTTGAAAATAATTTTAATATTAAAATCAAAAAAATATTTTATACATATTTTAATTATTTTGTATTGTCACATATTATCTAAATCGTCGACCAGATACAATGAACATTTTTTTGCTATATTTCAAGTATATTTTTTATATAATTATATTTGATAATTGGTTTAGCGGTTCTTAATAATATCGATTAATATATAATTTTATATCTAACAAGAAAATATTACTAAAAATAATGATTTAAAAAAAGTTTGATATTCATATTGAAAAGAAAATTATAAAATACTGATGAAATTGTTTAAAATATTGTAAAATTTTTGCAAGTGTAAAATTTTAATAATTGTTTTAATCATAATGCAATAGTTAACTTTACATCACCGGCAACTTGATCTGATCAGTCAAAAGAAATAAGCGTAATCTTGTTAATGTTATTAAAATAAGTATTAATAATATTTTTTTTCATTTCAGATATGAGAAATATCTTCAATATTTAAACATTAAGCCAAGATCAAAATTCACATTTTGGGTACAAGTGAAAGGTTGAAATTTAATTATGAGTATATTCGACTTATATTATCATCAAATATTAAATGCTTGTTGGAAAAAAATGCCAATTTTTTTATTATTAAAAGTGAAAGTTTCGTAGTACAAATATCGACTGTGTGTTCTGAAATTATAAATTTATCGAATGCAATTGGCGGCGAAGGTTTTAATAAAATGCAAACGGCTTACGTCGATGAATTAATATGAGAAAACCCTTTGGATAACAACGTTTTTATATAATTTATGACAGTTTGTGATGATAAAAACCAACAGAGGCCGTTAATAATGAACGAAATTCTTCATCTGAATCAAACCGTATGATAGCATTTTTGGTCTAGTACTCTAGTCCATATTAAATGTGTATGCTTGCTATATTAAATAGCGATATTATACTTAATCATTTTTTTTATATATACAATTGGCCTAAAAAAATAAATAAAAAAACCGCTTTCAAAAGATATTACATTATTTCCTTATATTGTGTTGATTTGAATCACATTTTTTCAAGAGTTTTTTGAGAAACTTTTATTGTTTTCCTGACTTTAATATTAAAATATTATAACTTTAAAGAAAGCATCATTTTTATACTTTTATTATTATCTATTGTATAATCACTGTAAATATAAATATTCTGATTGCTTGAGTTACATCCTTTAAATAGAAAGCTGCGAAAGTGTGTCAAGGTAGTTTCGTTGAGTTGATAACTGATGAATAGCTAATAAAAATATGTATATTTTTTTTGACAAGATAACGATAAATTTTATATATTGTATATTTAAAAGACAAATAAATATTTTTAATAATAAAGAATACAATAAATTAATTATTTGTTATTTCATTTTGTTGATACAAAAGCTCAGTTAGAAAGATATTTCTAACAAACAGGACATATAGTATTTTTTTTTAAATTACAGATTAAACCACAATTTAATAAGATTCAATCTTATAAAAAAAAAAAACAACAACAAACGACGAAACATTATGAAAATTTTTATTTTGATACACTCCAGAAGCTTTCGGGTGATCTTAAACAACCAATTTATTTGCTCCGCTTCGTTTAACACTAAAGCAAACAACATTTTTAACATTTATTATTCAACAACATATTTTTATTACTATCATCTTATTATTAAATCAATGTTTCTGCATAATGCCTTGGTTGATTTTCACCAACACACACCTTATTTGCATATATATATATATATATATATATGAAAATTGTTCACATACAAGTAAAGAGGTCGGGTTAGCGTGACTGGCTCAAGGTTCTATTGATTGCTTTTATTTTGCATATAGTATACAATGCCAAACGACATTGGTTCAATTCCGAATATGGCTTTGTACGCAACGTTTAATAATAATTTCAGAAGATTTTTTCAATTTTAATCATTTTCTATTCACGCGTCATATATTATTATTATATGATGAAGTACATCTTTTAAAATCTTATTATATCAATGAAAAATAAATAAAAAAAAATCATATATATATTCATGTTTTGATTAATTAAATTTAACAATTTCATATATGTTAAAACTGTACGTGTTCTTCAAAGTTGGTCTTGTTACTGTCACATCTTTCTATGGATAGTTTTCATTGTTTTCACATAATATATATGTTATTATATAACTTGTATTGAAATGTTTTATCGTTTGCTATTATTATGTATGTTGTAAGTATAGTATATAAATTCTAATCTGAAGCTATTAGCGGTACCATTTATTTTATATTGAAATAAAAAAAAAAAAAAAAAAAATATATATATATATATATATATATATGGAAATTTGCATATAAGTGTTTTAGTTGCAGCACGATAACTATTTTAATAATGGAGTCTAAGTTTGCGTGAAAAGTTTGAAAAATATATGCACAACCTAAATAATATACTATATATTTCTATATATATATAATATCTAGATATTTCTAAAATACTTTCCTATTTCAATTAATTAATGAATATCATATATATATATATATATATATATATATATATATATATATATATATATATATATATATTTACATTTTGTTATATGGAGAAATATTTTGTGACCACCATTATTTTTTGTGTTTTTACTTTTATTTTATTTTATTTTTTTTGAGTGAAAATTAATGATTATTTTCGATTTTGTGTTTTTTTTTCATAGATGATTTACGTTTTTGTTTTGATCGCTACATGTTAACAAAATTTATTTTCGATTTATTATAATAATAATAATTATTTTATTTTCATTGCATGCTTTTCATATTTTATTATTTATTCACGTTTGTTTATATCATTTAATTTATTGCAAATTTAATATCACATTTCATACATCTTATTGTATTTCTGTTATGGCTTTTAATTTTGTTGAAAAACTACGAGATGAATTTTTGTTAATAAACAAGATATCATTATATCGATTTCCATAAAAAATATTTTTATGAAAATATTTTTTTATATATAATGAAATAAATTATGTTCACTAAAACATATTTATTGTTTTTAATATTTTTTTAATTATTTTTTGTATAATTTTCTCTATATATATATAATATTATATATAGAAACGTTTGACAAGAAATCTCAAGGCATTAAAGGGTTTTCTTGCTACTAGTTTTTTTTTTATTATTTATAGTTCTAGAACATGAAAAGTTGTTATGCCCGATTATTATTTATACTTTTCTTGATTTTACATGGAAAAGTAATTGCAATAACGCGATTTTCAAAAAAAAAAAGAAAAAGAAATTATTCTATATTTGTAACTAACCCTTTGTGTCATAATGCGGTATTATAACAGTTGATAGAATACTTATAAATTTATTACATGCCGTACCATTTTATTCAATTTATATTTTTGAAAAAAAGTGCGATGTTTAGGATTTTTTTAAAGTTTTTATTCTATATCGTGTCGTAGAAATTTGAAAAAATAAAATATATTATTGTTGTAGGATCCATATATTATATTATACTATTTTTAATATCAATAATAAAATATTTTATTTTTATCTCTTATTATATAAAATTGATAGATTTGTATTAATAATATAAAAATTGTTTTATATTATTTATTATAATATTTTCAATGAAGATTTGAGACTCGTATATTTTTTTATATCTTTTTTTACACTTATTAAATATAATTCTGATTTTTAATCATCTTTTCACATTTATTCGTATATAATTAATATTTTTGAATATATTTAGTTCGGCTATTAAAGAGTTACAATATCAATGACAGCCAAAATATAAACACTCTAATCGACCTTTATTATTCGAAATAGTTATTTTTAGTAAAATGAGAACATATTTTCGACGTCTTCTCAAGTCAAAAATGATCCCTTAAGTATGTTTTGACGTTAGAACGAGTGTTTCATTTTTCAGATTTTCCGCATGAAAGTTCTCACATCGATTTTCATTATTTTCATTATTATTATTATTATTTTAATTCTTTTTTTCTTTCCTTTCATCTGTTGATTACTTACGCTGACGTTTTCCTCCTTCAGCAGCCCCCCTTATAGCTATCGTGCAGTTTGCTTTAAGAACTGTTTATACTGCTGAAGAAAAATCAATATTGGGCTTTTAGGGTCGCTCGCACAAAAATGGCTTTTTTATTGATTTTTCCTTTATTTTATTTTTTTTTTGCTACCGAATTCCGAAAACGATGCTGACCGATGGTCGTAGAAAAACGTGGATGTCGAGAAATTTTATGGTGTTTCTAGTTTTTTTTGATTTTTTTTTTTTGTAATACAGACCATACGTTGTGGACAATTTTATGAATGGAAATCTGCACGATAGGGGTTGATTCGATATATGTAAAGAATATACGTAAATATTATGAATTGTTTAATATTTTAGTCTTTTAGCATGCATTAGGCATTATATTATGAATTCTCTACGTGAATTTAAATTAATATAAAAATTGATTTTTTTTATTTTCTATCGAATAAACTCAACTCGTAAAACGAAATCGTACAATGTTTGAATACTAGTTAATATTTGTTTTTATAGAGTAGAAATAAATATGTCTATAATATGAATTCATAACAGAGAAGGTCTTCCGGTTTATGTTTCTAAATGTGTAAATCCGCACTTAGATCCATTAATTTAATATAATACAATGCAATATATATAATAAAAGGGAAGACAAACAAAATGCTTGATTACAATGGAAAAACGGGATGATTTTCTTTATATTATATAATATATTATATCTACTATTTACGATAATCTATTCAAGATGTGAAAGCTCAATATATAACAAATTTGTTTAAAAATATATTTTTTTATCAATCGTAAAAACTATTTAATATGTAACAATAAAAAAAAGTCTGATAGAAAGAATATATATATTTTAATACACACACACACACACACACACAATTACACATAAATATATATTAGGGTGTGCAACGTCAGTTGGCGATAATCCTGCAAGACTTTTAAATTTATATTTAAGTCTTTCGTTCACTATACCCGCATTTCAGCTGAAAGATTAGCCTCAATAATATTTATACCCCTATTGTAGTGAAAGTAACACAGTGACATAGAATATATATATATATATATATATATATATATATTATTCATGAAGGAAAATGTTCAGTCAATTGAAATAATTACGAGAAAATTATGTATCGTAATTACAATCTTAAATTTAAACCGTTCTATGAAGTACTTTAATTATGAAAAACTTACTTAGATATGAGAAAAAAAATGTATAGTAGGTAAATAGAAGTGAAAGAAAAATAATCATTTTCTTCAAAATAAACTAATTTAAAATATCAATATTTTTTCTTTTTTTTTCAATATCATTATAGAACGTCATAAAAATATGGAAAAGTTTTAAAGATCAGATACAAATTCTAAAATAATTTTAATACATTATCAATTAGATAAAAATCCAAATTGATGATTAATTAATTGTTAACAAGTGTAATGTTTTAAAGCTTCTATTTGTTTACCGCGAACATCGTCTGCAGATGTGAATGTATCCATAGTCGTGCATCATCAGATCTGATATGTCACCAAAACTAAACTAACCGTCTAATTTTCAGAATACGATGTGTACAAACATTTCGGATAGTGCCACTGCAGCAAAAGTAACAATAATAACAAAATATTATATCGCATATATCGTCACTCAGCATACAACTAGAATTTCGGCTCGATTTCAGCAAATATTGATAAATAAATATTAATAATAATATGTGAAACATTATTAACTTTGATCCAGATAATATATGAGAAGTTTTCATCGATTATAATAATTTTAATTTTATTTTAATATTGAATATATTAAGAGAATTCTCTAAAAAGAAAAATGTGTAGTGATATATTTTACTTCAATACATCGCATTGAAAAAAAAAAGAAGGAAATATATTTAACTTTTTATTTTATGGTTGTCGTAAGTTTTATAACTCTAATAAAATTGCAATAGTGGAATTTAAGAAATCGTATAAATTGAAATACGTAAACAATTTTTTTTTTCATTTCAATATAGGCCTATTCGAAAAAATTATAACCTTCTTAATGTTTCTATTAGCATTTCATCGTTTAATAGTTTATTTATTGTGTACTCGTTCATAAAGAAATTTTCTATATAATTTTTAAATCGATACAATTTGAATACTGTTTGTTTTTTATTATAGGCAATTTTCTTCAGAATTTAAGTTGAATAAGAAAATTGAAACGATATTTTTTTTTTATGAAAATAGCATATAATTAGTTAGTTTGATTTTTATTCAAAAACCGTTTAAACTAAAATTAAGTTTGAACATGAAAGATAACTTTAAAAAAAATCGATAGTGAAAAATAGCAATCACCGTGGAAATGCATATATATTTTAAATAATAAAAAAATATATATATATATATATATATATAATATTGATTAAATTAACGGTACGTGTTTTACTTATTATTCAGAAAGAGGATTATTTCTTTAGAAAGATTTTTGAAAAAGCTTTAAGCTTAAGCAATAAAACAACGACATAATAATTTATTTCATATTTAAATATAAAAAAGAAGGAAAAGATAAACATAAAAATGTATTTAAATTAAAATTTTCTGACGAATATTACTAATATATATATATATATATATATATATATATATATATATATATATATATATATATATATTATATATATATATATATATTATATATAAATATATATATATATATATATATATATATATATATATATATATATATATATATATATATATATATATGGGATATTAGAGCTAATAGTTTTTTTTATATATCTGATTAAATTATCCAATGAAATTTTCATTAATTATACATTAATGCATTCCAATTCTGATAACAAACAACAACATATGATAATAATAAATACGATTATGAAAGCATTTATATGATTATTATTAAATATTTATCATTTTTTATGTCCTATATACATATAAAAAAATATCAATACGCTAAAAATACGTTGAATAGAAATAAATTAAATATAAATTAATGACGCGACAACCCTATATGAACCATGACCCATCTTTTTAACATCATAATGTTGATTTATTTTTTACGGAAACGATTCTGCAGTTCTATATTCAATTTATATATATATATATATATATATATATATATATATATATATATATATATATATATATATATATATTATTTTCTAAAGTATTAAAATTTTTAATATATTAAAAAGTAAAATCTTTGTGTTATTATTATTTTTATATCTTATTTTGAGTTTAAAGTTAAAATAAAAAAGGATAATGATATTTTGTATTTAATTAATATTTTTTAAATGTATTTTTATTTTTTTTTTATTTGATACTGAAATTACTGCAGAAATAGGTCGTCAGAACGAAGCGACGATTTAATTTTGATATAAATTATGTAGTTATATTATAAAAATATCTAAAAACGAAAAATATCGACCAATTTATGATCAATAATGAAAATATAATATTTTATAATTAAAAATATATTGTTAAGAATATATATATATATATATATATATATATATATATATATATATATATATATATATATATATATATATATATATATATATATATATATATATATATATATATATATATATATATATATATATATATATATTATAGATGCACGTTGAAAATAATGTGGAAAAAAAATAAAAAAGTGTAAATAAGGGTGAAAAAGAAGAAGTGAATGTGCAGAAAGTTGTGTGCGGCTTGTACACACCACTACATCGACGTTCTTCCGTGACGTAGTCGTTCATGTGAATAGGGGATGTGTTCGTATTGGTGATTGCGTGCTGCAGCGCGGGGTGCGGCGACGGTCGCGGCGGGGGAGGGGGTTGCCGGCTAATGGCGAAGCGTTCGACACTGCGGCAGGCCACTCAGTTGGCTGAAACGCGTCGCGCGTTCATCATATCGTTCGTTCGCGTTCCGCGTTACGACGTTACGACGCTACGACCATAAACGACGTTGCATATATATATACGAGCATATTTTTTTTTTATATAAAGAGAAGAAAAAAAACGACCATAATCGTATTAGCGGAAGGAAGATGATGATGACTGCGTTCGTCGGACGATGCGAACACATCGTCACAGTTCGCATCGGTATTATTCACGTTCCATATACAACTTTTGCCGCCATTTTTTAAAATTGTTTCATAATTCGATTTATATCAAAATATCTATAGTGTGAACTTTGCTTCATAATATACATTGATTTTTATCAGTGAAAATTAGTGAAAAACTATAGAAAATATATATTTATTCATATCATATATACACATACAGATTTAACAATATTAAAAATATAGATCGAATGATATTTTTTATTATTATTATTTAATACACATATTTCTAATATAATTTTATATTATAAAATGAAAAAGTTTTAATTGATCGTAATATAAAAATAAACTGAATAATAACAGGAAATTCCGTATAATTATTTTGAATAACTCTGAAATTCTTGACGTTGATGAAAATACGGAGTGTCATAAATATGAAAAGGTTTAATGGGCATTATTTTTCATGATGTAATAAATGAAAAAAATATTCTCATCTTAGTTTTATTATTTGATATTAATAAAACGAATTTACAAAAAAAAAGAAAAATACTGATTTATTGGAAAAATTAATGTATGCATATAAAGTGCCGTTGAATAAAATATTTGTATATGAAATTATCGCTTCTGATGTCGGTCGTCAATATTTAATTTCTATTGTGTTAAAATATAAAAAAAATGGAGCATAATTGTGAATTTTGAGCATACTACAATAAATATAAATAAAATAGTAGTAGATTTAACTTGACAACATTTAATCAAATAAAATTATTTGAAAACGTTATGCAGAATTATTTTATAATGTATTCATTTTTTTTTAATGCATTGAATTTACATTCATTTTTTATTAATATTGTATATTTAAAAATTTTAAACTAAACAAATTCGTATATAACCATAGAAATTTTCAACTTCATTATTAATTTTAAATATTTCTTGTAATATTTTTTTATGTAAAATTAATACATTAATTGAAAAAGAAATTAAATACTATTTTCATGAATTTTCTAATTTGTTCCGTTTCCTGTGTCGGAGTAATCAAATTTGAATTTTCCACGTTATAATAGGAAAATTAAGGTTTAAGTAACATATTTTTATTTTTCTATAGACGTAAAAAATAGCATTATATCAAAAGTTTATGAAATTGATAACTTTATATAAAGTTAGTAATATTGAAATTAATATAAATGTTTAAATTTTCATTCTTTTTCATATATAAAAAGATAATATTTATTTTTCTTTAATCACTTTTTTTGATAAAATATTTATTATATAATATTATTTGTAACACATATTCATTATTTTATTTCATATTTAAATAAATAATTTATATTTATTATTTATAAGTTTTTAATAATAGATTTCGTTTAATCCACCTAATAAAGAAGTAAAAATTACTAAATTTAAAATTATTGCTATATATATTCCTAAAAACAATATACATTATTCATTTTAGTAGTGGGGAATTGAAATTTTTCATAAGTTAGTCTGAAACAATTATTTACTAAGAATTACTAATTCAGATATAAATTCATTTTACATTTTCTCTTTTAATTCAAATGAAAATAAATATTAAACTGGGAAATTTTAAACTTTTTAAATCTAAAAGTATATTCTTCAATTATGTTTATGTGATCGTAGATAAAAATATACATGATATATTAAAAATATTTTGTTGATGTGATATTTACAAAACTATAATAATATAAATTAATTTACACATTTTTTGTTCTTCTTCTTCACGTCGTCTCCTTAAGAAGGTTGGCGATCCACACGGCTAAAGAAACTTTTGATACAGCCATTCGATACTTTTTGTTATAAAAATATAAAATGAATAGAAATATATAAATGGAAATTTCTCTGCGACTAGAAATCTCCATTTATATTTAAAAAATATCTTTAATTAATCGCTAAAAATCCAATTTTTATCTAAAATAAATTAAAAATTGTATTGAAAAGTTTCAAATAAGTTTGCGAACTTTTGAATTAAATAGTCAAACGTTAAAACTATCAAGCATTAAGCCTATAAAAATTGACATCTATGACGGTTTTATCACCGATATATTGTATTTTAAATTAACTTTTGAAATGCATATTATATATACATTTTATATGCATAGTTATAATCTGTAATAAATATAAGCTTTGTATATCAAATTATATCATATTTTCCCAACGATTTTAAGAATATAAATAATATTTTTTTTAAATCTATTACCATGTAAATTTTATAATTCAAATTTCATTGGCAATTCACAATCGTAGTGAAATTATAAATGTTCGTTGTATATTGTTTCATGTTTAAGACTAGTAAAATTATTTCTGCATGAAATCGTTATTATTTTTATAATACAATATAACACCGCTATCGCTGATTAAAGTATAATATAAAATTTTGTATTTTCGTACTATAAATAGGTTAATTTATAATAAATAATAATATAAATTTATTTTTTATAACAATTTTATCTCTTTATGTATTTATTGTGGATGTAATTTCAGCAAATATATATTACTGATAAATATAGTAAATATAGAATATATCATTTGAATAAATATATAAATTATTATATGTATAATTATTTGTTGATTAATTTTAACGGTTTGTTAAATGTGGATTAAAGAAATGATAACAAAATTTCGATTTGTATATCGTAGTAACGAAATATTTCGAATCGCGTGCTCGCTAATGCCAAAGATACATCCGATTTGTTTCATTAAAACGAAACGTATTAATGTTAAAAAAAATATAACCGAGAGAAAAATAATAAAATAATTTATTTATAGTGGACCCCTTAAGGGGAGGGGAGGGCAATTTTGATGTAAATCGATTTGATTTTTTTTATTCCGAAACATTTTAACCGGTGCGAAAATTGCGTGCGGATTGCGTAAAGGAAATACCTAATTTTAACCCTAGCTAGGATAACAATATAAATCGTTTTAACCGCGTTGGTTGTGAATACGATTTTAGAATTATTATATTATATAATATACATATTAATATTTTTTCATAACGTTATTATATTTGATTATTTAGTTTTAACGTGTTGAAAAGTATTCAAGTTTATTTTTAATTTTTAGAGCTTGTAAAATAATATTAAATATTTTTTATAATTAGTTCAAAATACTATCATATAAATGATACATATTAATATATAAATATATATATATATATATATATATATATATATTTATATATACATACATATATATATATATATATATTCATATATATAATTATATATATATATATATATATATATATATATATATATATATATATTTATATATACATACATATATATATATATATATTCATATATATAATTATATATATATATATATATATATATATATATATATATATATATATATACATATAAAATTTCAATTGTTCACCTTTACAACAATCAAATAACTTTGTATTAATATTTCTTACGATTAAATGTTAAAATTGTGATATTAATTATTATAAAAATATATCAAATTTAAATTAGATTAAATGTTGATAAGTAATAAGAATACTAAATTACTATACAATATTTTATAAAAAAATATATAATAAAATTCTATTTTATGAAAATGCCCA
This sequence comes from Leptonema lineaticorne, assembly GCA_024500535.1. Classification (NCBI taxonomy): domain Eukaryota; kingdom Metazoa; phylum Arthropoda; class Insecta; order Trichoptera; family Hydropsychidae; genus Leptonema; species Leptonema lineaticorne. The sequence continues at coordinate 4,179,251 of JANIJI010000064.1, forward strand.
ATAAATTCAGAATCTTATTATCCTATGCCATATATTAATATATCAAAAAATGATATTACAAATATAGATAATAAAAATAAAAAATATTTATGTAGAACAAGTTTTATGTAAAAGTGTAATTAATTAGTTTTTTTTGCATTAGTAGCTGACATTTAATTCAGAATAGTTTAAATAAAATACCGATAAAATTAATTGCATTAAAACGATATAAGTGAAATGATACATTTTTGCACTAAAATTTTTTTACGATAGATGTGTACCGTTTAATGTGGAATTATTTACTTTTAATTGCGATACTAAAATTTTAAATTGCGTTAATTACGATTATATATATATATATATATATATATATATATATATATATATATATATATATATATATATATAATACAAAATTTATCTGTTGCTAATTGATGGTACTTTTTTTTTCAGATTGCCATAGTGGCAGCATAGAATAAATAAATATTTATTTGCCATATATATTGGAAATATGCGAAGCCTATACAACGAAAATCTTCGTATATTATCGAATTGAAGAGGTGTCCAATATTAAGGAGTCAGGCTGTGAATGCTCAAATGGCGATATATATGTCGCGAAGTCGATATATCAAATTTAAATTACATTAATAATATTTATATTATTTGTATGTATATATATTTATAATATATTCAAGCATACACGAGAAACGTATTGAAATACATATACATATTATAAGTAGTTAAAAAGGCACAAAGGTTGTGAAATGGAAG
>JANIJI010000064.1:4185000-4422500 GCA_024500535.1 Leptonema lineaticorne
TGTGTGTGTGTGTGTGTATGTGTAATTAATCATTTTTAATATATATTTTACATTTTTAGTAAGCCGTCATTTTTTTAAATATTTCATATAAAATAAACTTTACATCGATCGAAAATCGAGAGTTCTTCTTTTTTCTGCAATTAATGTGTTTAAAAAATACATTTAATTTTTTTAAGTAACGTCTGAGACATTATAAAAACTTTCTAACACCCTCAGTAAATTCATTTTTAGTTTTAACAAGGCATTTGCTGTTTGTTTACAATTTATTATAATTAAAAAAATGTTTTATATAATATAATGAAGAACTGTTTTAATTAAAAATTTCTAATTAAAAAATAAGTTTGATGATTTTTTCCAATATTTTCTTAAAGATCAAAATCAGCAGTTTTGATGATCTATGTTATCAACAAATACAATTCCTTAATTAAATAATAATTTTCAACGACTTTAAATAAATATTCAAAATTGTTTAAATTTTAATTAAGACGAAATTGTATTATAAATCAGTTTTATTGAAAATGTTTGGTTTAATTTAGTTTTATTTCTATAAGTCAATTAAAAATTAAAAGGAAATATTTTATAATTAAAAAAACAAACAAACATATTGATAATCTACTTTATTTTCCGCTGTATATAGCAGATTTGAGTAAATATGGTTCCGAGAGCTGAATGCGGTTCTTTGCTAATTTAAGTGTGGCTTCCAGTGAAAATTTAAATTCGCTATTTTAAAAACTTTTTTGCTCTTTTGCAGATATTTTTAAATACGTTAGTTAATTAATTTTATTTTCCGCTAACCGCAATTTTTTATATATAAAGCTATATAACGGGGTTCGTTATAACATATGAAAAATCGGAATGCGGCTTTCATTGTCCTCATACATGCCTATCTTTGTTATATAGCCTTAATATACGTCTAATTTTACATATTTTGATATCTTTATTACAAGTATAAAGTATGCAAGAGTGAAAGCACAAAATTTAATATAAATTTTTGACTATATTAAATATATGTTATTACTTTACTTCAATTGCTGACCTTATGACTTATGATAGATATGACAGACTGAACGCGAATATTTGTTTGTAATTAGTATATATTTTCACTCAACTATCCAATCTTATATACATATATAAACAATATATATGTTTTCATCCGAATAATAGTTAATAAAGAAATTATCTCAAAATACAATATCTTGAGATAGATTGCTGCAGTTTTATAATTATTGCGGTAATTTCTAATTTTCAATATATCTATTAATGGAACAAATTATTTATTTATCTCCGATATATTCCAGAGAATCAACATTATAGATTTCCATAAATTTTCTTATTAACCTTTTTTCAAAAAAAAGATCTCCAAAATGAGCTATTTCAATTTTTGCGCAGTCATGTAATGTTTCTTAATAATGTTTAACATGTAAAGAGAACGGTTGACAGTTTTCCTTTTTTCTGTTTTAAGTAGTATGAAACTATATACATATATTCATTTTCAAATAGGAAGATAATTAATTTTCATAAAATATATATACATTGATTTAAAAATATTAATAAGTAAAATAAAATATTAAATTTCTGTAAAATTGTATTTATGATTGGATTGTTTTATTACAAACAATACAATTCGCAATTTTATGATAATTGAAAAAAAATCTAATATTGTTTTGTTTTTTATTTGATTTTAATTATCAACTCTTCAGTTATAATTATTAAATAAACGAAATTTTCGCTTTATATAGAATATTTGTAGAGGTAAATTTATTACTATTAAAATTGTTTCAATTACGTTGGAAAATTTATAGGATAAATCTATAGAAAAAAATATTTTAAAATCCAAAAAATTGTAAATTTTATATAAATTATTATATTTTATTAAAAAAAGTTGTACATAATTAAATGGATTTAATATTTATATAAATATAATATTTTATTTTTGATTAATAAAATAATTATTGACGATCAACGACATCTGTGTCGATTTTCTTTCAATAATATGCATCGAATTAAAACTATTGTTCTTTATATAGATTTCAATATTAAATGTGCGATATTCGGTACTAACGATTAATTTCAAATTAAAATACAAAACGATACATCCAATATTAATTATAATAACTAACGAAACGTAAAATTAGTAAAAAAAAATGTATTAATCGACACCTTATTATATGAAATTGTGTCTAAATTTGAAAATCGAACTTATGCGTTTAACGTCGCAGCTGCACCGCGATACAAATTGAAAACCCCTGATAATAGTGGCGATGTTTGCGCGCGCATATTTTCAACTTCGATCTGGCTCCGTTTTCCTCATACTCCTCATGTTAGAAGACACTTTCTCCCAACGAGTTGAAAATGGCGGGCGTGCACGCCATGCTCGTTTCAATATATCAGCCATGTTTAATTTTAAAACGCGATGTTTTTATGTCCGATCGATTAAATTATTATTTTTATTATTATTAATATATTTACTATAGTTATTTGTTGTTTTTACCCTTATTAGAACCAATTTCAAACTGCGATACGAGCATTGATCGTACGTGCGGCATAAACGTCTTATAATACGACCAGTCTTCTCTTGATTGATCATTTTTATATCATATTTACATTGTTTCTTTAATATTTTCGTACAAATTGAACTTAAATAAAAATGTATTGTGATATTATTGAAAAGTAAGCATATCATATAATTTTTAATATGCATTTTAGTTCTCCTTTGAGAGATGACATTTTAGAGTATTAGTTTAGTTTACATTATATAGATTTCATTAGAACTTTAATAGTAGCTTAAAATCATTATTCAACCATTTAAATTGATTTTTAGTTGTGTTTCGATTTGAATTTATTTTATGTATTTAAAAAGCGGTTTTTGTCGTTATAAGTAACCTTATTTATAGTCACAAATAATAATAAAAAATAATAATTTTGATGCATTTTACCGATATAAAAATATATATTTGATTCCCATAAAAAATAATATTAGAATATGTATATATTTATATTGACATCTAATAATTTTAAACGTATTTATAGTCGTACCAAGTGGGACGATATTCAATATTTATTGACATTTTTAAGTACATCTGAAAATTTGAAGAATATATCTGTCTGATGAGTTGAATCGTTGTGTATTTAGTAAACCTACACAAATTTTATTTAGGTCGTTATCGATTATAAAATAAAAATAATTTAATGTTTATTCGTTAATAATAAATATTAATGCTTAACTGATGTTGAAAATAATATATGATACGATATTTATTATTACATTATTTTAATTAAACAAAATACGTATAAAACGTATATTAACTATATTTATTTTTTTCTATTTTAATAAGAAAAATAAGTAAATTCATTTATCTTAAATACATTAAAATAATCTTTACAAGAAAATAATCTTTATCTGCAAATCAGGATTATTATCCAATTTTTGAGAATTAAAGTATAAACATTTGTTTGTATGCATCATTATATTAAATATCAAAAACATATTAATACATCTGTTATGTTTCTTTCTTGTTTGTTGTTAGTTTCATTATAGTATTTTCAAATATTGAAATATGTATATTTGATCTAATTAATACTGGATGTTTTCTCAATACATTATTTTAAAGTTAATTTTAAAATGCATTCCATGTAATGCCATATATTTATGTGAATGAAAAATCGAGTTATTGAAACAATTTTTTGAAAGTATTAATCAATATGACTGCTCTTGATATTCAATGAATTGAAAATGTTTCCTGCGGAGTTGTAGTTTCAGTTTAAAATATACCATATAAAGCAATCTCTTGGGATTATGATTTATGAATACAGTGCTTGAACGACGAAATTTGTGAATTTTCTTAATAAAAAATTTGCATTTAATTATCTATGTGTGAGATTGTATATTATTATCATTGAAAATTTACATTATTTTTTTTTATTGTTTCGTATTTTTTGGAGAATATTGTTTATTCCTGTGAAAGTAATCTTAAATGAAAAATACTAACATAATTTTCAACTCGTTTTTAAAATTCTGTAATATTTTAAGGCTTATAGCTAGGTTTTCAAATTCTTTCAATATACTTAAATTCCAAATTGGTTTCCTGAAAAAGGCACACCTTTAATGTACTCTGTGTACGATTTCATTTCTTGAAATAAGCTATTCCACAGCGTGTTCAATGTCTAAAACATCAACTTGAATTGTACAAATAAATTTATGTATTTTATACAGGTTTCAATTTGTTTTAATAAATTTGAAATGAAGCAAATTTTTAGTTATTATTTTGCTAATTCTTTGTACCACAAACATACCGATATTTTAATAGAGATCTCTCATTGTTTTCTCAATATTTTCAAACTCTATCGGTAATATAATATACAAAAAGAAAATTGTTATTTTTATCTATCTAAAATTAGTTGAAATTAATGACTTAACAATTAAATATATTAATATATATAAATATTGAAATATTTTTTTTCTAATATATTGGAATAACATGAAAATTTATGTGAATAAATATTTTCTATGATTTTGTCGATAACGGAATTTGGTTTCTTTCATAAAACCATGTTATAATAATTATAAAACATAATATAAAGTGGTGATTAATTAAAAAAATAATTAAAAATATATCGCAACGTACGCTACTGAAACGTAGTTTTATAAGTAAACATATTTTCAGTGGAGTGTAGTTACCCCCAATATTGTATTATAATAATATTAGTGTCGTTCGGTGCCCGATTTTATTCGGAAAATCCGTTATCGGACGAAGGTGAGGAGGAAAAGACGATGCGCGCGCACCTTATCCTCAAAACAGGACATTCGTGAAATACGTTGCACCAGCCACAGCCCTCTGTGTAGTGTTCGCGTTCGGCCAGGGAGCGGCAACTTTTTTATTTTTGTTTTAATCAGCATTCATGTTCATAATCGTAGTTTTATTTTTAAATGCTAAAATGATAATTATTTCTTATTTTTTAAATTATCTATAAAATCTATTTATTGTAGTTTACGTTGTGTCAATTTTAATTATTTAATATAAATTGAACTTTTCTATATTTATAATATATATATATATATATATATATATATATATATATATATATATATATATATATATATATATATATATATATAATTTATATTTTATTTTTATTAAGGTTATATATTTGTTATTTTTCTTATTTTTTTTTGACATTTAACATCTTTGACTACAAAATAATTATTAAAAGCGAGAGAAACGATCATTAAAATATCGGAATTTTAATTTAAAATAGTTAAAAACCAGAAAGCTGCTATATTTTAATATAAAATATAGTATGTTGTTTTTTATGATGAGAGAATAGGTATTATTATTAAATAATTATATATTTAATTTCAACAATTTTGTTGACATCTAATAGAAAAAAATATCTTTTTGACGTATATGTATATATATGTACCAATTTGTTTTTATTTTTTCAAAATTATCCTCAATTTTAATATGGAAGTTAAAGGATAATTTTTATTTTCTTAGTTTTTACAAATAAATAAAATTATTTTAATCTAAAAAAATAAAGATTCTACGATACCCATTAAGCTAATGGTTAAAGCAGCATGTAGAGTAACCCCGATTTATTAAATTAAATTTGTAATTGTTCGTTTAATTCAGATATGTTCAATCAAAACCTAAATACTCAAATTAAATTTAATATAAAATAATCACATTCAAGAAGAATAATTTACATACAAAACGTTCATAACACGCAAATCGAAAGTGTACTGAAAAAAAAACAGACAAACGCAATTAATAAGTTTTTAATTGCGCATATTCAGGAAAGTTCAATCGACGCTTCTGCTGAAGTGCGTCATTGTCCATAACGACCGTTATGGACAATAAAGTTTCGGTCTTTGCAAGAGGAGGGGGTGTGGTCACGTGACATTTTTACACTGTAAATAAGTGACACTTACATGATTCCACGGTGTTGGGCACTGCTTTCGCATAGGGATGATACAATTCGGCAAGTTTTGTGCGGGTCCCCGAAACTGTCAAATTATTCAACAAATGGAACCTCATTAGCATTTCGAGAAAGCTCTTTATGGTACTTGAATTAATTTTAACCGCGTTTCTATTTACATATCCGTAAATGTGACGATGTATTTCCAACACGCACCTTACTTATGATCGTTGAGAATGTTTTGTTTTTTTTCAATTTTTATTTTGAAGAAAACCGTAGTTAAAGTAATCGCTGGTTGAAATATTAATTATCTGACAAATATTTGTTAAATTCTTATATCAAAACTTTTTTTAGATATGTTTTTATAAAATTTTAAAATATTTATTTAACACATTATCTTTATCGTACTATACATACAAAAGTTTCAGAGAATCGTATTAAAATTTAAGAGTTTCAATTATTTAATTATTCAATTTAGATTTCATGGTAATCTTAATCTAATTTTTGTTTTCTTCCAAATACTTTATCAAGAAACATTTTTTAGGTTTTTTTTCTATTCTTTATACGGTTTCAACATATATTTGTTGTCATATTGTTCGATAAATTATTGTTAATATAAAATAAGCAATGTTTCTTTAGAGTTTAATCTAGATAAAGGTTAAATTCAAAATCTGATATTAAAACTTTACATCCAATTCCATAAAAAATATTCATTTTTTTATATTAAATAATCGATTATGAACAATTAGATAAATTACGATTTTTTGCTGTCGAAAAAATAAACCAAAAAGAAGAATGAATGATAGGATAATATAAGAATTTATATGAAATTAGATCAGATATGATTTACTTAATGTTAAAAATATATATAATATATAAATTTTTCATAATTATGAAATTATAGGATGAAAATTGTATTTACATATTTTTAAACACGCACGTAATCGTTTATAATGCAATTGTAAAAAATAAAAACATATTATTACATATTTAATGGTACATAAATATTTAACCATAATTATTGTTGACCAATATGTCAAACAACATAAAAATCAGTATATTTTATTATACTACGAATATTTCATAAAATTGGACATTTTCCTCGAATACACATCAGAAAACAAACGCGTGTGTATTGTATGATGTTTTTTTTATGTTTTCAAATCATGATAATACACGAGTGCCGTGTTCAGCTGAAATTATAGTTAAAAATTGTTCATCACGAAATCTATTTGTTAGTGAAGTGAGCTTAACTGAGCTTTTTGAGAACGAAAAGTGCCATTTAGATGTCTTTACGATAACGAGCAAATTACTTTTATTTACGCCGTTTTCATTTCACAGTGTAATGACCCTATGAAATCAGTTAACTGATTGAAAATAATTATTTTATATTATTTCTAGTAAGCCCGATTAACCAAAATTTTGACATAGGTTTATTTCTAGATTTACAAATATTTATTTGCGTAACATCAAAATTATATATTTTAAAATAGAATTAATGTACTGTAATAAAATTGCATCGAGTCGTTTTCAAAGCTGTGTGAAAATGGAGATGAAAATGTTAAATTTTAGTGTTCTTATGTAGGTCAATTTAAAGTAATTAATGTATATCGAAGACTAATTTATACTTAAACATTTTGTAACATCTCTAATATCTTTTTAATAATTTATAATTGATTTTATTTAACATATTAATTAAATTCAAAATAAATTTAAAATATTATATATATATATATATATATATATATATATATATATATATATATATATATATATATATATATATATATATATATATATATATATATATATATTAGACATATTAATATTAAATGTATATATTAAATTTTAAATTATTTTTTATTCTTCCACCGTATTAAATAATAATATACTATTTTATTTTGCGATTGCTACATAAAATACGCTGTTTTAACTCGTACTATTTTATATTTTAATATGTTATAAATATTAAGTAATGAAAAAAATTGAATATTTTGAAAAAAAATAGTATTTTATTGGTTAAAGAGTTCATTAGTGATAATATAAAACTGTGATCAAAAAGTAAAGAGAATTTTTTTTTCAAAATGTAAATTATCTATTCTTTCAAATCAATTTCATCCCCTTCAAAGTAATTCCCGTCCGATAAATCGTACTTTTGCCAACGCTTTTTCTAGTCTTTGAAACAATCGTAATAGTCTTTTTCCGGTACAGCTTTCAAGACCTTCTTCGATTCATTTGGTGTTGGTCTTTTGAGTTTGCTGAATAGCCAGAAGTCACTCGGAGACAAATCAGGCGAATGCGATGGTTGCGGAGCAATATGAGTCGAGTTTTTGGCAAAAAAGTCGCGAAGAACCAATGACAATTTCACCTTCCTTTTTGATCACAATAATATTTAAAATATTAGTTATATACTTTTGTAATTATCACTTTTAGGAAATTATAGAATTACTATTACATTTTATATAAAAAAATAAATTAGGGCGTCGTAATTTAAACGATATAATTTAAAAATCAAAATACAACAAAATAAAAACTCAATTGTAAATCATCGTCATCTAATGCAAATATTAATGACTTAGATTTCAATTATGTCTTTTCAAAAATAATATAGAATTTATCTGCTTTATTTACAAACATTTTAATGATATTATTCATGTTTTTATGAATTCTCTATTTAAATAATGTGAAGCTTTTTCTTTAATTTTAGTTTTTTTTTAATTATAAATTGAATAATATGTATGTATATATATATATATATATATATATATATATATATATATATATATATATATATAATTAAAGAAACATACGGGTTTTTTAGATCGTCTAATCTTTAATTTTATATTTTTTTTATTTGCAATTTTCTCTATAATGAAAATGAAAATATCTCTATTCACTACTATTGGTTTATTAAATTAAATTAAGCGGACATTAAAAATTGACATAAAATAAACGTAATAGCAGTTTTTAGCGTACAAAATTCAATCACACGGGTAGAATGCACGTAAAATTATTCGGGTTGCGTACTCCTGGATGAGCGGGTTGCGGCGCATGAGCGCACGTGCGCATGCGTGAATGTGTGCGAAAAACGAGTGCGTTCGCGAACAGGCCAGTTCGGTGTTGCCGGCGGCGGCGTGTAGTTGGCAACATTGCGCCGCCGCATTTTATAAATACTCATTGTCATCACAAAGGAAAATATATACTCGCGATCGCGAACACACCCTCGATAACGTATAACTAGTATAAACGTATATATATATATATATATATATATATATATATATATATATATATATATATATATATGCCTCACGCTGCTTTTATCTTGTTAAACGTATATTCGTGAACACGCACAAAGTATGTATGATGCTTTTGCGATCACACTTTTTATCCCTTACGTTTCGAGATTTTTTTCATTGACAACACCCTTCTTTTGATTTTTACTTTCTTAGTGCGAGTTCTTGAACGTTCATTTTGAAAATATACATAATTTATATTTTTTAAATATAAGATAGATGAAAATATCATTCATAATTCGTTTATAAAAATAATCGATCTTAAAATATATATTCTTTGTTCGTGATTTAAAAGTTTTCCATTATCATTTTATAATAGAATTGAATATTTTTAATATATATTTCAAATTAAAATAAAAATGTAAAAATGAATCGTTTTACTCGATGTTTGTTATGTGAAAATCTTATTTAAAAAGAAAAGCTGAAATCGTATTGTGTGATTAAATAATTATAAATTCTTTATAATTATTATCAATTTTTATAAACTTGATATTGCGGTGAAATACTAAATTTTAATATTTTTATAATTTTTTTTATCTATAAATATAAAAATTATCGATTAAAAATATAATTTTCAGTATATGTTATTTATTTTTGTTTTTAATTTCAAATTGGAATAATTATATTTTTGAAATTCTTCAAAAACTTTCATAAATAAACTATTTATTTTTGAATACATTAAATTGTAAACAAACTAAAAAATAAAAGTCAACTATTTTTTAAATAAAATTATAATATATATATATATATATATATATATATATATATATATATATATATATATATATATATATTTATATATAGATATATATATATATATATATATATATATATTTATATATAGATATATATATATATATATATATATATATATATTATATATATATATATATATATATATATATATATAATGTTTATTTTTTGAGTATAAATAATTTTATATAATCGAATATTATAAAAAAATATTTATAATTTCAGTTTAATTTCATCGTGTGTATAATAAAGTAATATTTTCCATTATCGACGGTTCTTAACCTGTAGTCCGCTGACCTCTGAAGGGTGAGGGGCGATATTTTTTTAATAAAGTACTAAGGTTTAAAGAATTCTTTGTTTGAATAATTATGTAATTTCTCGTTATATTTAAAAAAATATCAATCGAAAAATAAATAGGAATTATTAAGGACTAATACTAATAAAATTATGTTAATGATATTTTTATTTGTAGAAATATTAATGCTTATTTCAAATAATATGGAAGTGAAAACATAATAATTTTAAAATTATGTTTAACATTGTCTTTTATATCAAATCCAATATCTATATCAAATATAAAAAAAAAGATTTCATAACACAAATAGATTTTTCTTGTAGTTTATAAATAAATATTGATAATTAAATTTTTCATTTATTTTCTAAGAAGAATATATTTTTGAAGGTTTTTCCGAAAGGTTTTGTCGTTAATTGCACTTCAACGATCGAAAACGTCGATGCTAGAAACCGACAGAAATCATAAAAAATTAACGAGCCGATCGAATTGTAAACGCCCTTATTACATTGTGACCCCTTTTTTCATTTTTTTTACTTTTTCACGACAGTGGAACGCTACAAACGTTCTTGCAATGGAGGTGCTTTTTCTAGAAGGAAAATTGGCACCGGTTAGTTTTCTTTTATATTATTTTATTAATTTACGTATTAATTGTATGTTCGATTTTGTTTATAGTATTTAAATTGTTATTTTGATTTATAATCGCTGTATTTTGATGTAAAATTAGGTTGTTATTTACCGACGCACTCTGAAAATTATTGCATAACGCTCGGAAAAATGCAGAAAAATCCTTTGTTTTTCCGCCATTTTACAATATGTAAATATGATTAAATATTATATTTTGATTTTAAAAATATTAACTTATGATAAACCGCTATGTAATTTCATTTTTTCCTCTATATATTATGCATTATTGTATAATTTATTAGAATGTATATGAGGTGGAAATATATTATTTTGCGGATAATTAACCATGTGACAGCACGTTATATAGCGTGATTTATAAGCAAAAATTTTGGAAAATTTCACATAAGGCACTGAAAGGATAATAAAATACAATTGTAATAAAGAAAAAAAATACTTATGATATTCGTATCCGTTTTCGATTTTATATGTTACGTATGCAGGGTTCGAATCGCACGTTTTATTATATCAGTCGAATTATGTCGTAAAATGAAAATATTCGGTTTTCATCGTAATTTTATTATTATATTATATATGCAACGCTTATATTTATATACATAAACACAAATAAATGGTAAATATTATTAAGTTTAAGAATTATTATTTTCAAGTACAAATTTATTATAAGACTGGAGAAATAATAAAAATTAATTGATTTATTATTATTATTATCATATTTTAATAATCTGTTTATAATTAAAATATATTTATAGTTCACTAATATGTATTTTAACTAAAAAAATGAAATTGAAATTATATATATATATTGAAATAAAATTTAAAAATTATAATCGCATTATATTATTTTTAAAAATGAATAGTTTTTTATTAAAATTAATTGAAAACTGATTTTAACTTGCGTATTTTTTAACATCGTAATATAGATTTTTTATCGATATGATATAGATTATCAAATTTTCTTAAAATTTTAAACCCCAATTGAGATATAATTTTTATATATTCCCACTAAAATAACCCAAGCACAAATGAGAAAAAAAACGAAATTCGTCATCAGTTTTTACAAATATTGACATTTTAGGTTTTTTTTTCAAAAATATCGAAATTATATTTACATGTTAGAAAAATCACATTTCTTTTATATGGGAAATTCGAGCGAAAAATATACAAAAAAAAATCGAATATGTTCAAACACATTTCTGTATCAACCTCTTGCGTGTTATTGATGTGTACATAAAATGATATAACAATAAAAAGGGTTCTCGACACCTGGAAAAATATCGAATATATATTAATATTGTATGCTTTGTAAATACGTGTATGACATTCTTATAACCTTTAATATTTTCGATTTATGGTATAAGACGTTTATTTTTATTATATATGAAAGAATAATATTTAAAACCTGATAATAGTTCATCTTAATGATTTATTTAGTACTTGAATATTACAGATATATATTGTTTTTAAATTCTGTCAATAGTATTTAAAAATTAAGTGTGCGGCTAATGAAAATATGTCAGCCCCCCTTAAAAACAAACTATTAAGTAATAATATATATCGTATATTTAGATTTTAAATATTTGTAATTATTTTTTTGCATTTTTTGTAAAAGCACTTTTAATTTGATTTTTATTTGAACGTAAATATGTCAAATATATATTTTTATTTTAAATATATGTATATATATATATATATATATATATACATATATTTAAATGTGTGTGTATATATATATATATATATATATATATATATATATATATATATATATATATATATAGATTTTTCTGAATTGCGGGTAAACAATAATATTCAAGTCTTAAGTAATATATTTCAATATTAATTTATTTTATTACGATAAAATTGGTAAAATTTTTACCAGGTAATTTTTAATTAAAAATAGATAAACTAACATTTGGTCTACTATAAGTTAATTCTAATTTTACAGTATTATAATATTTTTAGTATAAAAAAATAACAATCGTGAAACAATTCAACATTGAGAAAATAATGATTAAACTTATCTTACTAAAATATATATATTTTTGAATAATGAAATATAATCTAAATTATTATATTGTTACCAAAAAATATATAAATAAATATTTTCTTTAGTAAAATAGCCCTTTTAACACTTTGTATTCGTCAACGTCTATTTTATTATAAATGTATTCAACCTTGTCACCATTTAAACAGAAAAAATGCGATTTTCGCCCGGATTAAATTTGAATATTTTATAAGAAAAGTGACCCAATTGGACTCCGGTGGCAAAGTTTGTATCCGATATTCAAGAATAAAAAGGGTCAACATGATATCCCGTTCGCGAGTGTTAAAAAATAACGGTAAACGAAATTATTTCATACTACAAATTACCTGGAATTATGTAATAAAATATAAATATTTCAAATTATAATTTTCAACGAAGTAATTGAAATTATAATTTGTATCAATTAATACACATATATGTAATTGAAAAGTTTTATATATTTTAAACTTATTGAAAAAATAATGTAAATGAGCTTTGATATAATATTCAATCGTGAAAATATATTTTAATATATTTCTATAAAATTTGAGCGACATAAGATTAATATTAAAAAAACACAAAAAATTAACTTTTTAAATATAATATTAGTCATAAGCAATTCTCTGAGTTTTATTTTAACGAACCACCACTGATCAACATCATAGCTCACATGTAAGGTAAACATTTGCTAGACAATTAAAACACTACAATGCTATATAAATAGTAAACAAAATTGAAAATAGACAAACTAGTAAATTCTTTTATAAGATCAATACGTATAAAATTATATATAATATTATAAAATAATTCGGCAAATATCTTGTTATATAATTAAATTTAAAATTAAATGTATACATACTTTTATATATATATATATATATATATATATATATATATATACATATATATATATATATACATATATATATATATATATATATATATATATATACATATATATATATATATATACATATATATATATATATATATATATATATACATATATATATATATATACATATATATATATATATATATATATATATATATATATATATACTATTTACTATATACTGTGCGTGCGTGCGAATTTGATTGATTACTTCACGTCATTCGTTGATAACATTTCACACTCTTTTTTTTATATATCGACTTGGACAAGCGAAGAATGGATATTTGCCATGGTTTTTTCCCCCTGATGTTTTTTTCAACAGTTAATGACCACTAATTTGGTCTGTAAATAAAACTAAACGCATATTTTCCGCTTTATTTCTAAAAGGAAGGGGAAGAATTTTCCTTTTTTATGTATATGTTTTTTAACATTGAATGTTTTCTAGTAAGCTATCCATTATTGTAAAATTTACGTTTACGATATGATTTTTAAACATGATTTTGATTGTGTTTGATGTGTAAATTTAGCTTAACTTGTTTATTGTCTATCGAATTTCAGTATTGAAAATTTTCTTTATTAGATTTTTTAATATATTATATAATGCTTATATTGCATGTTCGCGACTAATTAAGTTACGCAATTATATAAGTAATATAATAAATTATTTCATTATCATGTAATTAATAATAAATTTTATATTTTTTGCCGCACGCAGCGTAATAATCACATATTTTTTCGTGCTTCTTTTAATATTTTCATGTAAACCTGAAAAGTTAAAACATATCGATTCATGGAATTATATAATCTAAATACTCTCATAGGTTTCTAAGAAAATATTATCGAAATTTTCATCGATAGCATAATAAACTTTATTTACTCTTGTGTTTTATTCAATAAAAAGTTTGCTTTGATTCAATAAAACTTTTTTGTATATAAATCGAATAAAAACAAGCAGGGTTTCAATTCTTAGAACCATTTAAAAATCATGTGAAAACATAAATTCATGATAACGGAAAAAGTTTATTTATTTCTAAATCATTTTTTTAATAATAATTGTCATTAACAGTTGCAAATGAGTGATCTTTTACGAAAATTTTCAACACTCTTTGCTATTCATAAATTATATACTTTTTATTAAAATTCTACTGTTATTTATTTGGGGATTTTTTTATATATGTTTACTAAATTGCGTGTATCACATTGTATAAAAATTAATGAGGAAAAGGTCCCTCCGGCAATTTATCGATTTTTCTAAATTGAATATATATATGATTTTGAATTTGAAATATCCATATATGTATTATCGAACATGAATAAATTTAATTAAATGTCAATGTATTATAATTCATATATATTATATATAAATTTATTGCATTTAAAAAACTAAAAAAAGAATTTTACATTTTTTTCATTTAAAATTGCGAAAAAATCCCAAATATTCTATTTTTTATTATTTCTTATTTTGAGCTGAATATTAAATATAGGTCGCGAGTCGTATTCAAGAACTTCAAGGGCTGTACGCTGGTTGAGTATCGCTGTTTGAGCATAATCGTCTTTATTATTACTTTTTTATTTCTGTTTATTGTGGCAATTTTTTAGTGTATATTGCTGTTGTAAAAATTATGTATTTCATTTAATTTAGTAGATAATTGCGAAAATATACAACTAAAAAAGCTCCGTCTATTAACGTTGAATATTATTATAATTATTTTTTTTTGCGATAAATTAATAAATTATATCATAAATTTCTTTCTATTCTTCCAAAATAAAATTGATAACGACTAAACATATAACGATAAAAGTTTGTACTCACAACGACATATTTAATGACTTGTTTTTAAAAAAAAATATATTTGAAACATTAGTCTAGTTTTCGTGTTGAATTAATGGCGCCACAAAAAAGAAAATGATTTGAGTGAGTTTTAAATTATGAAAAGCGAAAATCTTTCTTACTCAGGTTTTGGATAAAATCCAGTAGTATTTTTGTATCACAAACGTTCATTGTAAAGTTCTAGACAGATATTATTTATTCGTCAAGTCGATAAGTTTTGATAGCTAAAACATAAGACTATGTTTTAATTTTAATTATTAACAAGAATAATTATATATAACAATTAAATAAATAATGTCGACGATGTATTTTTTTAGTATATTACACTATTATGAAAGTTTATGTAAAGCGTATAGCTTATAATATTAATTTATGGTGATAGTCTAGATAAGTGTGGCGTGTTTTGGCTCAGTTTGCTATTTCCGATTGGCATATTTTCAAATATTTGTGTTTCTTTTTAATTTGGAATTGGAATATTTTTTTATTTATATAGGTTAAGTCGTTGAATTTTTAAGAATATCAAATTTTGTACTTAGGAATATCTTGTATATATGATTTGCTTATAGCACTATAATTAATATTCAAATTAAATTAACCATTATAATACTATTATATTCAACATGAAAATTTTTACCATTCATGTTGTATGAAAAATAATATATCTAGTTTTATTTATTATTAGATATATTCAAATTTTTCTTTTTTAATATTGTTTTTAATGTTGATTATTTTTTTATGAACATTATTTAAACATTTATTATTTATTTTTTATGAACATTATTAGTATCGGTTAAATTATGTTTTTTTTTTATCAAGTTCATTATTAGTATTTTTATTAAGTGCGTACATTTTTTCATGTTTATACATTTTATACACATTCGCATATTATTCTTTCCACTTTCGAATCCGAAATGAGAAAAGTTGAATGGAAGAAAACTCCCCAAGGAATTTTACAGCCTTTTTTTATTTTTCCTTTCCCTATACGCAACCCAGTTTGCACGTCAATTTTTCATAAAAAATCTCGTATAATATATTTGATATCGTTTTTCTTTCCGTTCAGAATTATTCAAAGCTATAAAGATGTGTTTGCTTTTATCGTTTTACTTATTTACAAGCACTGAAATTTTTGATAACTTTTTACCTGTAAATATAATATATTATTATTTTAATTTTATTAAAATAATAATATAGAAACTATAAAGAATAAAAAAGTTAACATATCAAAAGTTTATTCTCAGTGATATTTTACAACCGAATTGTTTCTTTATGCAAACTTCTAAATAAACGATCTTTATAAAAACTCACTTGAATATATTCAGCATTAATTTAATTACGTTTGTAAACTTTATTAAATGAGTTTCAAACAAAAACGATATTGATTTAATTAATTATAATAATATAAAATATATTGACACTTTTTTTTCTTAAATTTTTATGCAGGAATAATAATCGATCGTGTCAAAATTTTTATCATTTCTTTTTCTTTTTTTAGTAGGTGTAAATCGTTTTTCTTGTGGTTAATCAGTCGAATATTTTTTTTCCTTTCGACATTCGAAACGTTCGTATAAAATCGGCAATAAATTACAGTAACGGCACTAATACTGTCTTTATTGGTTTTTCTGGCTTTCTGCCCGTGTTCTTCGGATTACTTTATTAAACTGAATGTAGTATGCGGTAACCGATTTTCAAAATATCAAAGGAAATTTTTCTAGACTTTATATTCTAGTTATTAGATAAGTATCATGATTATAAGATCATGAAATTTATATTAATCAATTATTAATTACTATAACATGTTTTGTACTTCAATTATGTATTGGAACAATGTGAAATGCAATCAATATTTTAATTATTATTCAAACAATCATGATTGAACGTGCAGACTAGATTGATATTCAATTAATCTTCAATTATTGTATAACTATTTAGTTCATTTAAATTTTATTATACTAATACTATAAATTTAAATCAATATGTTTTTTATACTTATTTCAACAAATACGTAAAAATAAATAAGTTACAATAAAAAGAAGATAACATAAGAAAAATGTAATTTGAAATTATTGTAAACTTCAATACATCTAAAAATTATTTTTGAAATAAATTTTAACTTTACATGATCATCTTTATTATATAGTTTTACTATTAATTCTGATTTGCAGCAGTTATGAGATGTTCATTTTAATTTTAATTTATTATTATTATGATTTTTTTTAATATTTATATTTTACGAATTAATAGCGATTGTGATTCAATTTCGTATTTTATTAATGTTTTTGTAAGTAATAATATTTATATTTAGCCTTATTTTATTATTATATATAATAAAAAAAAACCATATGTCATGATTTACAAAAGTTTTTGAAATACATCACATTTAGTAAGTTTTCCCACCCATAAAACAACAATATATCGCGAATAAAACTACAAAACGATGCCCTAAATTTGAAAATTTATATTTAATAAAAATATATTGTTGCTGCGTTATTTTTTTTGTTTTACTGATAATTCTTGTTTTTTAAATAGAAATTCACAAATAAAGCTTTATGCGTTACAATAATTCTATATTTTCATATAATAATTTGTTCATATTTATAAACACATCAAATAATATATGGTATAATTGTAAATTAATTTATAATTGTAAATTGTACTACAAAACAAAGATATTAATAATATATGGTATATAATTATTTTTAAGAATAATTTTTATTTTAACAATATATTTTTAATGAAATTCGATATTTAGTTGTTTTTATGAAGGTACAGTTTAAAAAATATGTTTAATTCACTCGTTTCAATTTTTATTAAAAATTAACAAATTCAACACGTAGAAATTGAATCGACATCGACACAGTTTAATTTAAAAAAATATATAAAAATTCTTCACTAATTCAATATATCGCTTTTTTCAAAGTACACAGCCTCGAGATTCTTTTATTTGAACGTTTCAAAAGGGATCATCGAATTTTTGCTATTCGTGGGATTTTTACGAATTTTTCGATAGGTTTTTTTCATTTTTTCCGTTTCGTTATTTTTTTGTTTTTCAAAAAAAGGGAAACATACCATTTACGATGTCGTTACTATTGAAATTCTAACGCAGAATACCGAATATATAAAAAACTAACATTCCCTTATATATATATATATATATATATATATATATATATATATATATATATATATATATATATATATATATATCTTTACGACGCCATACAGATTTACTACTACGAATTTTCTTTTTGACGCAACTTTTTTTGAAATATTATTTCAGTGCTTGAATTTTGACATTATATATATATATATATATATATATATATATATATATATATATATATATATATATATATATATATATATATATTCACTAATTTGATTAAAAAATAAGGTGAAAATGTCATTTAAAACTCCCGGGCATTAGGAAGATAGGTAAATTGTATTTTTTTTCCTAGACTGTGTAGGACTGTCTATAATATTTGCCAAGCGTCTGTTTGTCAAAATGTTTAATTATTTATCGCCGAGTTACACGTATTTTTACAACTTTTGGTTCTTTCATCACGATAATGCATCATGTCATATTACATTGATTCTTCGCGATTATGTTGCCAAAAACTCAACTTATATCGTTCTACAACCACCGCATTCGCCCGATTTCGTTCCGTGCAACTTTTGGCTATTTAGCAAACTCAAAAAGCCATTGCGGGGACGCCGTTTTGACGTGATTGAGAAGATAAGAATTGAATCGAAGAAGGTCTTGAAGGCTATACCAGAAAAAGACTATTACGACTGTTTCAAGGGCTAGAAAAACATTGGTAAAAAGGGCGTTTTATCGGACGGGGATTACTTTGAAGGGGATGAAATTAATTTTGAAGAATTAATATATATATATATATATATATATATATATATATATATATATATATATATATATATATATATATATATATATATATATATATATATATTGAACTCATAAAGTACTCGAAAGTTAATAAAGATTTATAGTAATTATAAATATAAAATAATAATCGAATTATTTTAAATTATCTGCTTTTATCGATTTCACCTTATAGTTTTCTATTTGAGCATTGTAATTACTAATAACAAATTAGCAGTGATATTCAATAATCGTTAATGAAAATTCAATTAAAACATCTTATAGGAAATTTTCAACTTACGAGTATAAGACTATGACAGGTTTTTTTGTATCTATAGTTGATGTGATCAAAGAATTAACATCGAGATGGTATAATTTTATTGTGAATTTAGAAATTATGAAATTTGAAAATTTATAAGTTTTTTGTGTGGTATTGTTTCAAATCGTAAATTATTTTTTAAAATCATGTCTCATTATCCAAACGATTAAATTGAATATGCGGTTTTTAATAATACTTATTTCGTTAACAATAATTTATTACCGACAAAACCTTGTGCTTTTGATCGTTTTTTTTTTAATATCAGTTGCATTAATTTTTGCGGTGTCGTTATTTTGGCAATTACACTCGTTCAGTGACGTCACCATGACACGATTTTCATGACGTCGTCATCGGGAAAACGTCATTCTGTCGTCGTTTGTCTACAAATAGAAACCCTCACTGTCGAATATTTTAAAGTATAAACGATTCGGTTGAAAGTAGTCGTTATGAGCCAAAAATATCTTCATTCGAAGCTTAACGATCATCGCTAATAACTTATAGAAAGAACACGCTCTTAAGAAAAGCGCGATACTGCTATACAATGTAAAGGACCTTGACCTGTCTTTTTGAACATCAAAACGCTGATAATATTTCATCTTACTATATATTAAGTATATTTAAATATTTTATGATAATTTACCTAATCGTTATATTGTGTAACTGTGACCTTTTCAATTTTTTTTTCTTGTGAAAAATATGATATAAAAATGCGTATAAAAATTTTCATTATCATGCATATATAGCCAACAACACAATCTCATAAATAATAAAAACCTACACCAAGAAACTCACTTTAAGGAAGTATCAAAACAAATATGGCCTATAACGTAGTTGTATATTTCCAAAAATATACATATACGTAACATATTTTTTCCATAAACGTAAACATATTGGAATAAGTTTATTTTCTGTATTTCATGAGGTAATTTTATTATATGATATACAGTATCGTTAAATTTTGTAACACTGCCGCTGAACTTCCACTTGAAAACGACCATCAAATCACTTTATTATCCGATTTAAGTTTCATTTAGTGATCCGAATTTTATGAAATGGTATATTATATATAAATATACATATTTTTTTCAAAATTTATATACGCATGCTTAAAGTTGTCATTATAATAGGTTAATATAATTCGCGTATTATTTATTTTTGGAATTGTCGTGGCTTGATATTGTTGTGGCTTCGGAATTCGGACGCTTATTTTCCGCAGCATTGTCGCCAAGTTCAGAGATCAGTGCCAAAATTTCTGTATAATAATAGAATTTTCTTTACACTAGCGCGGACTTCGATTATGGAACGCGATCCCACGGTTAGCGATTACCGATTAAAGTGCACGCAATGAAAGTGAAAGTGTAATTTCCTTTGGCAATTAGCCGCCTTCGTAGTGTCGACGATCCCATTCAAGATACTTGATAACGATTTGACTTGTTGTTATTAGAGCGATTATATTTTATTTTTTACATTTGTAGTATCTTCATTTACATATTTTAATACGTTCTTTTTGTTTTTGACTTTGTTATGTATATTTGTGATCATTTAAACATTAATTTTTATTCATCATATCTATTATAATTCAGATTTCTAATCTATATACATATCTAATATTACATTTTTATCAAGTTAAGGATCAAAATCATATATTAAATACCATAATTGTTATAAGCTTAATTTATTCATTTTTAATATTTTTTTATAAATTATATAGTAAAAAATACCATATTTTGTAATTGAATAAATGAGTTAACAGTAAATTTGAAAGTAATTTATATACATTTTCAACAATTACATATGTAATTGTTGAAAATGTATATAAATAAGCATAAAATTAAAAACACCTCATCTACGTATTTATAGAATTAATTTTACATGTTCTAAATTGTTTTTTTAAAAAAATATGGAGATAATTACATTGAATAAATATATTACATTTTAATATATCATTTTAGATTACTATGTTTTAGTTAATGTTATAGAAGATTAGGAATTTAATCCCAAAGACATTTTGTATCTATCATATAGTTGAAAATTCAACTTGTATTATGAAATTATCATATTTATTTTATAGAAAATATTATATTATATTTTAAATTATGCATCATACATAATATTAAACTATTAATGAATATTTAATAATATTTTTATACATATAAAGCTTTATTCATTCGTTAAGTTCATCTAAAACCACATTTAAAACGATCAGTTATTCTCTATTTTTTCATTATGAAGTAATTCCATCTTTTTTTTTTCAAAATTTAACTACGTTTACTATAATAAATTATAAATTCATTTTGTAAAAGGTGAAATTTAACGGGATTAAACCTCAATTTGGGTCTCAATACTGGTGAATTAGATGTTAATGAATCCCTACGACGAAGGGTTGTTCATTATAATGAAAAAGACGTTGATGACGCGAATAGGGTTTTTGCTGGGGTGAAAATTCCCAACTTTACTATTTCTAAAAAAAAAATAAAACAAGGATCCTGTTTCGATATTTTTTACCGCCGTAAAGTTTTCCCAGTTTTTTTCATCATTTTCATCCGTCGACTGATATAAAAGAAAACTTATTATTATTATTCGACGATTATCGAATGTCAAGTGTGCACGCATACTTATTTCGTGTTTCCACTTCGAAATTAGTTTTCTTGACGCAGAAAAACTCCATTTAATAACAAACAAGGAGCACGCTTTGCTGTTTATGACGTAATATTAAGTTTATTAAGTTTATTCGTCGAGAAGTTATTAATTATATCCGTATTTATTAGATTTCAATTTGAAACGGAAGAGTTTCGTTCGTTCCGCTAATTGTTTTATAAATCGATCGTTATTTTCGCTATTGTAATGAAAAGTCCTTTTCATTTCGCTTGATAAATACTATTTGAATTATATATACCGTTAATTTCTTCTTTGAAATGTAATAATGATTGTTTTATTTTTTTAACAACTTTGTTTTTCTTTATTAACTGATAATCAGTATTAACTGATTATCTAATATATCTCATATATTTTAAAAATATACATATAAAAATATAAATGGTACAATTTAATATCTCGTTGGTTGTCGAATTTTTGATAATTATACTATACTTAATAGAAATCGGCGATTTAAAGAAAAAAAATACAAATATCAAAACTGCATTTTGAAATCCATAGTGGAAAATTGATGCAATCAGATTTTTAATTATCAATTAGAATTTTCAATTTTTCAATTAGGATTGTCAATTTTTTGTAATATGAGAATAAAAAAATATTGGATATAAAGTATAAAAGAAAATTTACATTGTTTTTAAATTGAGAAATCCTTTTAACTACTATTAATTTTTAATTTGCATTTTGATATATCGTTACATTTCGACAATTGTCTTGAAATTAACATTCTTTAGTTTATTATGTATTATTGTCGGTAAAAACATCGGAAAAGCCTTTAAAAGTTGAAACTTAAATTTTTAACGTGCATTGTTTTAAATATATTTTAAAACTTTGCAGATCTTCGTTGCATCGACAAATCGTTTGTAAAAGCAATATTTTAAAATATTGATTGAAAAAATCTCCAAGAAGGAATTCGCTTATATTTTATAATTATCTATGATAGTGTATTACGTTTTATAATTGGAAAAAATAAATTGAGATCGGCCAGTTAACTTTAAAAAAATATCGACGTACACAGAAAATTTGCATAAAAATTGTCATAAAAGTCGATCACTTATTTACAAATAGTAATATATATTGTTGCAAAAGAAGAGGCGATAGACAAGTGCGGGAAGAAGATAAAGAAAAAGACGAAGAGTAAGAATCAGGGGGTCACGGAGGTGAGGTAGAGTGGGTGCGGGGGGCGTATGGTGGTGGCGTCATCGGGGGGCGTCGCTATCGGCGAGGGTGCCGGTGGTAGAGCGCGTACTGGGTCGGGTGTGGCGCGGAGCGCGCGCCCCATCGGACCCATGTGAGGGAGGGGCTCGCGGGGGCGCGGGAATGGGCGAACGCGGGGGCGACATTCCGCTGCTGTCGTCGGGGGGCGGCGGCGTCAGCGTCAATGCTGGCGTCGGGGGTGGCGTCGACCGTTCCTCGACTGGGAGCGGAGGCGCCCCCCCGACCGCCGGAGCGCCCCTTGCCGCAGCGGCACGATGGTCCAGTGTTCGCGTAAGGGGCTCCACTAAGTCCCTCGTCCGGTTGGAACCTTGTAACGGGCTCAATGCTAATCTGCCGCTGAATGGACTGCTGTCACCGAGTGCTCCGGCCGCCGCCATCGGCAAAGAGGTAATTTAACTATATCCTATTCTACATAACAATTTACAAGGAAGGCATAATGATTATCAATCAGTGCCTGATTATTTTTCGATTTTTTCTTTAAAGTTGAGTGCTTCGTTATTTCTTCAAAATTTATAAAAAATATAATTTGATCCGGAATGATGATTATATTTTAACTGATTTTTTTGAGTCAGTATTTTTTTTCCTAGATTGATACACCTTTTTTGACATTTTTGTGAAGCTTACACACTAATCGACATATCCCGCTCAAATTTCACACGAATATCAAAAAATTTGTATTAATTAATCTAGGAAAAAAATTACGGTTTAAATTTAATCATATTATGTATATACTAAAAATTAAAAATTAAAAACAAAATTCAAAGAATTTTATTAAAAACTGAATATTGAATAAATAATTACATAATAAAAAAAATATTTTGATAAATCTACATATGATAAGAAAATATATATTCAAATTTATAGAAGCGAATGAATTTTGTATGACAATTTCAACTTGATATAATCCTTGAATCGTTATTCAAATTGAAAAATAGGTCTTTAAAAGTGATTTTTTCTTTCATTTATAAAAATAGACATTTTTTGAATTATTTAAAAATAAAAGACCCTTTCGGAAAACTCGCGTTGTTTATCATGAATTATAGATGATTTAGGTATATATTTCAATCCCCATAATACTTTGATACAGCTCTTCATGTTAATATTTTCAGCGAATATATATTTTGTACTCGATAAATATGAAATACGCAAATATCACACAAAAAGTTTTTTTTAGTGTAATTATGAAAAATTTAAAACTAAAAGTTGATTTTAATTATAAACATAGAAAAGCGTATTGAGTTTTGTTCATTAGTCGATGTAATTGAATGGCGTGATACGAATATTGTTCTTAAATGTAAATATATTTACACGTTTTATGAAATATTCATCACTTCACACTTTCATTAATTAAAATATTCTGTTCTGTTTATATTTGATATACAAGAAAAACATTATTTCTATAATTATGTATTTTGAACAATATTTAAAAATATTAAGCGAATGAAAAGAACAAGGTCTACACATTTTTCAAATAGTGTTCCATTAAGACGCGTGGTACTTTGATTTTAAATAAAATGCAAACAGTTTTATTTAAAATCATTTTTTTCAAATATTTTATTTCGTTCGAAAGGCCAAACAATAGGATTATTTGTGGAAAATTATTTCGCGGATGTATGTACCACAATTATCCCGTAGATATCCCACTCTTTTGGCCAAATTTTCGATGGCATTTTGCAGTATGGCCTCTGGAATGGCCCGCATCATCGATGTAATGTTGCGTTTCAAGGTTGGTATCGTCTTTGGATCATCCACATAGATTTATCCTTTGTGTAACCCCACAGAAAAAAGTTTAACAGCATCAAATAGTATGATCTGGACGGCCAATTCATAATTTGCGGTGTTTTCGTTCTCATTTTCAAAAAAATACCGTCCAATGATGCCTTCGACCCATAAACCGTACCAAACAGTGACTCGCGGTGGACGCATTGGCTTCTCCATAATCACGTGTGGATTTTTAGAGCTCCAGATGCGGCAGTTTTGCTTATTAACATAACCGCCGATGTAGAAATCAGCCTTGTCCGAAAAGATGATTTTTTGGAAAAAATCATCATCTTCAGCTATTATTTTCAGGCCTCAATCGGCGAATACACGGCGTTGTGCATAGTCATGAGGTAATAGCTACAATTGGACAACAGCTACAGCTACGTGTTTTCCGCTCTCTGACTGGCGTCGAAGCATCAAGTACG
Source organism: Leptonema lineaticorne (assembly GCA_024500535.1). Taxonomy (NCBI): domain Eukaryota; kingdom Metazoa; phylum Arthropoda; class Insecta; order Trichoptera; family Hydropsychidae; genus Leptonema; species Leptonema lineaticorne. The sequence goes on from JANIJI010000064.1 coordinate 4,210,910, forward strand.
GATTACAGTTTGATAAAATTTCTTCACAATGTTGCGCACAGTTGTCTCAATGATGTGTTGATTGCAACCCATTTTTGGTGAATCGATTTTAGCGTTTTCACACGATCGACTTGGAATTTAAAATCCAAAATTCGACAATTTTGATGCGTTGTTCTTTCGTGTAGCGTTCCATAATTAAAATCCCATAGTGTCACGATGACATTGACTTGAAATATAAAAAGTCGATAATTCAGATTTTATTCAAAATCAAAGCACCGCACGTCCTAATAGAACACCCTATATTATTCATTTTTAAATAAATATTATATTTGTATATTACCTGAAATGAATTATTTTTTAAGATTTATTGTCAAATAGTTTGATATAATTTTTTCGACTCTAAGACAACTTTTATATCCCTTAGTCAAATAAGACCGTCATTAAACTTCTTTAATTATTTTCAAAATTCCTATTTTACTAGTGAATTTTTTCACCTAGATAAGTCTTCAAGTAATTAAACAAATAAAATATGCAATCTTTAATAATATAATTATAATATGGTGTATTATATTATCAAATCGTGGTATTTATCGGTTGTTCAATAAGTGTACAAATAATCGTTCACGGAGAAAAAACTACGCATTTGTTTAGTCAAATGCTTGAAGGTGAAAAACATGAATACGATTCTGTGCAATTCAATGAACAGTTGACTGCAAATTTTCCTATATTCTCTTCATCTTCAATAAACGTTTTGATATGACGTTTTTCACAAAGGCGTAACATGCTTTCATTCGATTTTCATTATTAAATGTATAACTCGTTATTATTTTATATCGAAAGACGATGATTACCTTGCTAATAATTTATTTCATAATCATTAAATCACCAGTTTTTTATTTTATAATTCGTCATCTACAAAACTTTTGCCACTGTGATATATTAAATATATAACTTTTATTGCATATGAACAAAAATACAAAAGTTTAAATAAAACATATTTAAAAATCAATAAACACATCTTAAACGTCAACATACTTATTGTTTTTTTTATCATGGATTTGCCTCGATTTCAGCGCATCGCGTAGTTTGATACTTGAATAAAAAAAAAGTTAAAAAAAGAGGTCGTTAGAGCTTCCATTGGCACCGAAAACGAGTCGAAAAGGACGCGGATGAAGATGACTGAAGATCTCTGTTGAATCTTGAGATTCTTCGAGTGGCTCGTCGACGAGCAAACAATGGAATCAACCGACGACAGACACAAGTGATGATAAAGTGCTATCGTTTACCAACTTGTGCCGTCAATCTGTAAAATGGAAAAATATAGGCTATCTATCTATTTATCGTGTTACCTTTTCCATGCTATCAGATTCTGGTATTTAAGATAAATTTTCCACTCTGCTCATTCTTTTGACCGTTTATTTTATATACTTTGTGCTGTAAAATCTTGATAACCTTCGATCAAACATGACACAATCGTAACATTGCTTTCTTTACGTTTATAAATAAAAGTTTCGTTTTTTTTATCGTATTTCCCTGTATGATAATATTATTATATGATATTTTTCTTGTATATATTAATATACATCAATTTATACTAACATATTACTATGAAGCGTATTACTATATTTTTTAAGCTTTTCATAACGATAACTTTTTTATGTAATGGAAATGTATAAATAGCGAATTAATAGTATTTACTTTATTAAATAATAAAAATAACAAAAAAAATATAATTTTCATAATTTGTAATATATTTTCGGATTTCTCTTTTTATTATTGTTTATTTTCTTCTGTATTGATTTTTTTGGTTTTCGATTTTAAAATAAATTTGTTTTTAAGATTGAAACTGTATTTATTAATTTTACTAAATTATTTCCATGAAATTTAGAATTTTTTTAAATGATCAGACTAATAAATTAGTTTTTTATCTTTAATTAACTCAATATTTATAGTTTTTACTTTTTACAAATGGTAAAGTAATGCATACAAAATTAAATATACTCTGTAAATTAATTAATGAATGCATTTCATTTAACTTTATGATTTTTCATAATTGTCAATTTAGTATATTTAAAATATATTAGGAGGATTCACAAAACACCAGTATTTTTTTTGAATACATTTAAAATTTTATACCAGCTTAATTTCAGTAATCTTCTAAAACAACGGTTCCCAACCTGTGGTACGTGTACCCATAGAGGTATGCAAAAACAATATTATAGCGAAAGATACAAAAATTATATATATATATATATATATATATATATATATATATATGTATGTATATATACATATAAGTGTGTGTGTGTGTGTGTGTGTGTGTGATAGGGGTACACAATAAGAAGATAATCAGGTAAAGGGGTACACTAATGAAAAAAATTGAGAACTGCTATTCTAAAAGTTCGTCTTACATAATATGATAATAAAAATATAGTAAATAAAGACAATAGAAATATAGTTTATGACAATGCAATCGAAATTCTTAATAGATATTTTGAAATCATAATTTCAAACGAATTCTTGGCATTCGTCCTCATAATATTGTTTTTGTGATATTTTCGCTCTTAATATTTAATATAACATATTTATTAAATTTCTTGTATGCTGTAAAGAAAATATTCCGAAAATTTCTTATATACTTAATATGGAATGTTTTTATTTATTCACAAATACAAAGGTTTTTATTTATACGAATTCGTATTGTGATTAAAATAATAATTTCGCTTCGACGTGTTTCTATTTATGTAATAAAATCTATTAAAATGACAAAATTTTTGAAAATTAATAAATGTAACAGGTGAAATATCTATTTTTTAATATAATTTATTTTATTAAAATTTGTTATTACACATGTTATGTTTATGTTTAAAAATAATTTTTATTTTATAATAGTTTTAATATATATATATATATATATATATATATATATATATATATATATATATAATTTAATATTTTTTTGTATAATATTTTAATTTCACGATACGATTTTCATCTAACGCAGTTTGAAGATTGAAACGTTAAATGAAATTTAAATATACACATAAAACTGAATCACGATCTGATAAAAGTTCTTATTTTATATTTTTAATATTTAATTTCATAATTCTGTCGCTTGATTCTTAGAATTTTATAAATATCATTAAGTTTTCTGATAAAATTTATGTATAATAATATTTTTTTTTGATTATTTAATCTATTATTTTTTATGAAACATTTTTTTAAATTAAAGGTTAATTATATGCAATAAGTATATTTTACATATAATAATAATAAAATCAATAATAATTATAAAGTTTTATGAAGATGGAAATACCCATTTCAAATATATATTTATCATAAAAATCGTCTTGCGTAGATTTTATTACAACAATACATTTGATAGAAAAATCATAATATAAAAAAATAAAACTAAACTTTTTGATAGGAAAACGTTGCATTTTACGGGCAATTTCATTCTGTTTGCTGTGACAACCGAACACTTGTTTTTCCGCCGCTTTTCCGAAGAAATTCACCTTTTTCCACGTGTCGCATTGCGCACTTCTATACACTTTCAAACATTGAAAAGCTTCATAAATATCGACAAAGCACGGCACGTCGTCAATAAAACATTGTTTTCATTCGATTTTGAAATAGAATCATTTATTGAACCATTAAATATGACAACAGTGGATTTAAATTATATATTTTTATTAAAAACAAAAAAATATGCATTTATATTAAAATTTATAATATATTTAAATCAAAGCTTTTTTTATCAATGGTCATTGATTCAAAGGTTAAAGAATTAGTATAGCCTTTTTGTACGATATATACATACATATATATATATATATATATATATATATATATATATATATATATATATATATATATATATATATATATATATATATATATATATATAAATTGCGACACCTTCTGAAAAATACACATTTGTACATTCAAATAGGATGTTCGTGTTCGACCATTACGTATATTCACTCATAGACAATGCATGAGCAGCACGCGGGCCAAAGGTGGGCCACGACCGACAATTTCAATAAATATTAAATGGATGCGTGAGATCATTTCTTCTTTGGTTCTATCTCCGGGGATAAACCCAACGGTGTCAAACGTGGTAACGCATTGCTCAAACCATTTTTTTAGTGGTTTAATTTTAAAAATTCATTTTCATTCTTAATTGATGTTTGTTTTTAATCTAAGTTAATGTTGGCACTTGTATGTAATATATAAAATTTAAATATTTTAACAAACTATTAGATATTTAAAAAAAATCCGTATATTATCTAACGTATATATATTTTGACATTGTTCAAGTAAATAAATAAATAAACTTTCCTTTTCAACGGTTCGTTGCGCATTTTCGACACGGCACATTTTCGTAAATGTAGTGTGAGAATCAAGATACAAAGTTAATTTTTGGTAAAAAGTAAACTCAAAAACCCTGGATGAAGAAGAAGATGACGGCGGTGGAAAAACGTGAAGAAAATTCAGCCGGCTCCCGCTATTTTAGGGAGCGGTTCAATTAATCGCGTTGCGAAAATGTCGATAAAGCTACGTCACGTCGCACCAAAAACCGTCATATCGAATCAGAGTTTTTCAATATTTATTTTTCAAGAGCTATGGTATAATTTATCGTTGCGTCAATATTGAATTTACGATATCTAGAATTATGTTCAAAATGTATTAAATAAATTTAAATATACTTTTCAAAATTTTTCACTTAATTTTAACTACATTTTCTATATCAGGCATGGCGAACCTTTTTTGATGTCCGTGTCATTAAGTCAAAAAAAATCTTTTTTAAATAGGGAACGTGCCATAATAAAATTTCAATCGAAATGTTAACCTGTTAAACTATACGTAAATATAATTTAGTAAACAAATAAAAGCAATTCTCCTTTATACAAATTATTATTAATCAATGTAAGTTATCAAAAAAATAACTTACAAAAAAAATAAATTTGTTTTTGTGTGCCATCAAAATTTTCAAATGTGTCACTTGTGGCATCCTTGTTCTATATTTATATATATATATATATATATATATATATATATATATATATATATATATATATATATATATAACTCTATATATTTGACTTCATTTAATATATTTGTGATATTTTTTTAAATTTAAAATAAAAAGAATCAGCTTTAAATATATTTTTAATTCAGATAACTTTTAGTGCTATAATGACATATACATCACTATGTTTTTTATCAGTTATGTTTTGTATTATATAAAAAAAAAATTGGAAGAAAATTGAAGAAGCACTGCTTCGATGACGTATTCAATGGTTAACCGAAAGTTTAAACGGCTACAGCATGAGTTATCGTCGGCAATCTGGATTATTTCCACGAGCTTATCGAATCGAGTCAAGCGTCGATTTGTCAACCGAAATGTTCGGGATGAGACTCGGATACCGTCGATTTCGGTTAACCTTGTCCGATTTTTATTCGAGTGGGTTGATTTTGATGTTAAATCAAGAATATTTTTAAATTTCAAAATTTTTCGCGCTCAAATCGCACTCGTCATCAGTCGATTGTCGATTTGTAATATACATATTTGTCTTTATATTTTTCATTCGTTCTTGATATTTTTCTTGTTATTCTTATTTTTTATTTAGTGATTTCGAAAATAATTGTTTTTTTTTTGTTTTAAAAATCAATAAAATTAATTCATTCTATTAAAAATTATATTATTTCTTGATAACTTTCTACTATTTTATAATAGAAATAATTCTTGATGTTATGCTTACCTATAAATTATAAGGTTTTAATAAAAATAAAACAAATCTTTATAACAAAATTTGTTATTGAAACAAAATCGACAGAAATTTTCTTTTCTATTTTAAATAGAATTACAATAATTGAAATTAATTTAAAATAATAAAGTTATACTTTCACTTTATTAAATAATTTATACTCTAACACGATACATGCTTTATTCTAAAATGACTTAACAGATATTTTTCAATAAAAAGAATATTTTATGTATTCTTAACCAAATGATAATTTTATATATTCAAATATATATAATTGTTCTGGAAAATTTTCAGAATTTATATATTATACCTATAACTTTATTGAGGGCGATATTTTAGCATAAATTTAGCCATCACCCACATAAATATTGATAAATTGAGCACGAAAGCGACCAATTTTAAATTGCAAAGTGATACTGAAGAATATCGAAATATACTTTTTTAATTAATTTTTCATTATAAAAAAATAATATTTTATAAAAAGACATTTCTATTTAAGAAGAGAGGTATACAATGAAAATAGTGTGTTATATGAAATATATTATATATTATATATATATATATATATATATATATATATATATATGTGTGTGTGTGTGTGTGTGTATTAGTTTATTCAAAAGCAACATGCACTATAAAGTGCATACTGCTTATTCATTGCACAATATGACAATACTTTGTCTATATTTGAATAAACATTGAAAATATTTATACACAATGTATGATAATTGCGGTAAAATATTCATTAGTTAGCGTAGAATCGTATTCATGTTTTTCATTTTTACTGATTAGTTAATTTTCATCATTCATTATTTGCCTTCAATATTTATTCGTCTATTTATTGAATTACTTGAAATACATACATTTTTTCAAAAATATAACGATGGAAAAATATTTTTTTTTTTTGCTAAGCATAACAATAATTTTCTTTAATAACTTCCCGTTCTAAAACAAAACGCCATATGAACCTATTTATATGTTAGACCTTAATTTTTCTGTAATGAAAATGATATGGAGTCAAATATAAATGATTAAAAATGTATGTATATTGAGTATGTAAATAATAATATAAGTCTATTTTTATTTCAGAAGCGTTTTTGTATATAAATACTTATTTATGATCCAATATAATGTCTATATTTTGTTCTATAAATAAATTGATTTGTATTTAGAATTATTTGAAAAATATGTCAAACTTTCTATTATATATTCCACAATCCCTATTTTCCGTTGCAAAACAATATATAGTATGAAAAAGCGCTTCGCCGCTTATTGTTATTACTACTTGGTGAAAGAAGTCAAGTGGATTTTATACGAGCAATAAATCAGAAAAACTATTATTTCAGATTTATGAGTCGTAAATGAAGTACTGATCGCACAACGACATCCCTGACAATTATATGATATTATTAATTTTTCATTATGTCATGTTTTTGTAAAACAATGTAATTATATACTTAATTTCATTAAAACAAAAAAATAACAATAATAAGATTTATGAAAAATTTTGGCTTTTTTACAGAATTTTTTGGCACAAAAATTGTTTTAGTATTTATTTGTTATATTTTATTAAATATGTTCAAGTTTAGTTTCACAATGGCTGAAAAATTGCTTTATTTATTTTTATAGTATAAATAGAGTTTTAAAAGTTCTTTCCTACTTTAATTAAAAGCATCCTGAAATTACTGCTATATATTTGTAGTTAAATATAATATTTGAAACTCTTATATTACAATACATATATGTAATAATTTTAGATAATATGTATTCAAAAAAAATGTAAATATTTTGTTGTGTATATTATTATGCTTGCTTGCAATCCATGTGACATTTGAAGGTTTTTCTTATATTTTTGAGGTCTATATCGGGCTATATTATCCATGTTATTATTATTACTATTATTGTATGTATTTTGTTAAAGTCAAGGGCGGCTGAGGGCGGCGACTTTCGTGGTTTCAGTGTCGAATGACGCAACGCCGAGTCGTTAACTTTTAATATATAGTTATGAAATTTACATTATTATACGCTTATAAAATGCGTTTTGGCGTGCTCTATTATTTTTTTTTTGTGTATATGAAAATTAATATGTTTTTTTACCGTATAACATTTCATTTATTCCATCTGAAAAAAATGTTTAACATTTCTAAATTTTTGAACGTTATAGTTCTAAAATCTGTGACATCTTCTTCGTACAATTTAATGATCGCTGATGATATTTTTTATATTTAAAAAATCTCTGATAAATTGATAGATAAATGGTTTTAAAAATTATATATAATATACTTATATATATATATATATATATATATATATATATATATATATATATATATATATCGTATATACGATTTTATTTTAAACTTGATATTCAAATTATTTAATTAAAATTAATAAGATTCGTGTGATTAAATTATCAAAATTATAATTTTTTTTCATGATACCCAATATTAAAACGTTCTCCAAATTTCAGTTTTATATCAATATTATCAATAATTTTTATTATTAAATGCATAGATTACTATATATACAGAATAAGTATATAAAATATGAGTCACATTCAATTCGAGAAATATAAAAATATATGTTAGCACATTTAGAGAAAATCCATTCGTTTTGAATTCCACTAAGCGTAGTCCCCAAGAGAACCAGCAAAACTGTTCAACTCTATATGGAGTTATTAAAATTTATCACTTGACCCTTCGCACGAATTTAGTTTATAGAACGTTCATTTTTCCTTTCCACAAATATAAGTAAATAAAATTTTTCAATTTCGATTTTCTTCGCATTTTTTTTATTTTCACTATAATAATGAATAGAAATGTGTGTAATAGACTCATCTATTTACGTGGAATCATTAAATGAAACGATTATATTAAATGTAAATGTCGGATATATTCATTTAATTGTTCTCAAATTAACGAATAGTGCGATTAATTAGTATTAATTCATAATGGTTATATAATAAATCTTAAATATGATTCTTATTATTTGATTATAATAAATGATGTTGATTTATAAAAATAATGTTTTTTATAATTGAAATTTAGATTTATTATTTAATATTAGTACGGTAGAAATTAGAATTAAGTTGGCATGGGCGACTTTTGGTAAATTACATGTGGAATTTAAAAGTAAAATTCCAGTATGTTTGAAGAAAAAGGTGTTTGACCAATTTGTACATACCGATAGTGAGACATGAAGTATGGACGGTGCTTGTGTGCGAAAACTGCAATATGCCCAATAAGGAATGGAGAGATGCATTATTAATATAACCAGAAGGGATAGAATGAGAAATAAAAAACTGAAGGAAATAACAAGAGTATGGGATGTGATAGAGAGATTTAAGGAAAAGAAATGGCAATGAGTTGGACGCGTAGCTAAGAAAAATAATGAGTGAAAGAGAACACATTGTAGACCACATAAGCGGAATGTGAGCGAACTGTGGAATTTAATGGACCACGAAGGCATTCGGATGCTGATAGAGACGAATGGAAGAAACTTGGAGAGGTCTTCGTTTAGCAGTGGATGATATAAGCTGTGAATGATGATGATAATTTAATATTAGTGATATGAGATTATTTTTATTATACATTTACATTTAACTTGCACTGTTTGTTCGTAGGGGTGAAATCTCATGAACGATTTTTCGATCACTACCCAATTTATAATTGAGTTAAAATATTGCATATTTGTTCACTCTCGATGACAACACGCGAATCATCTATCAGATTTATGATTTAATATCAATTATATAGTCAATATCTACTTTTTTTCATAAAAATATATGTTACTGATAAAAATTAACTGTATCTTATCGCGAATTTTCCCATATACCTTTTCGACTGAATACATGAGAAAACAATGTAAGTAAATAAATTCAAAATTGACACTGGTTAACATCGAATTAGTTGTACAAGTTGATAAGAGACGACACGAATAGTAAATGCTGTCGTGTTTTTGGCCGTATCGATTTGCATTAAAAGCGGTTGCCGTATTCACGTACCACAACCCTCATCCGATCTGTTGGATGGTAGGTTTGTCTAATTAAGTGGAGCAGGCTGTAAAAACGATCGGCAGGCTGTCGAACGGCTCACCTGGAAATCTTTAGGGGATGGTGAGAAAATGGATCTGAAATACGTAACCCACGCACGTTTATATATATATATATATATATATATATATATATATATATATATATATATAATGACATGGACAAAAAAGCTTTATTTATAATATAAAATTATTATTTTTTATTTTTCATTGATTTAATATTAAAAAAATATATTAAATAATGAACACTATGCGAGAATAATAATAAAAGCTAATTTCTTTTTACGGTGAAAACGTATCCATTATAAATTTCTATTATCAATACTGTTTAAACTTTTCGTTACTTTTCTGTTTACTTGCGTAATTAAATTGTTAAAGTTGTTTGACAATTATCGTAACTTTCTTTTCGGTTCTAATGGATTTTTGTTTGTGTCAATATAATACGTTTATTCATATAAACTATACTATTATATAATAGTAATTATAGATATCTATAAAATCTTATTGTAAGTTACCCTAATATTTATATATATTTTTATATATGATCGATCTTCATACATACGTACTGGCTTATTATATATTTATATATATATATATATATATATATATACAATCAGGGAAATTAGCCATCTTTAATTTTTAAATTTCTGTTATATAAAAAAAATAATTATTAATTAAATATAATACCAAAGTTCAAATTCGAAATAACCATCAATTTGCAACAATAAAACACATGTTGATGAATATGAAAATATACATATTCTTAAAACGTCTTAAATTAAGAATTTTTATATATATGTAGCATATACTCTTGATAGTGTAAAGAACCCTTTTAGAAAGTCGAGCTTGGGGGCGGATTCCTAGAATACGATAAAAATAGTGATGAAAGAGCGGGTCTTAATCTTCGTGCTTCTTACAGACGCGCTTCATAGTCGGAACAAATTTGTCGGAGAGTGTACTAAAAAAAATAGAAAAAAAGAACTTTTAATTAAACATTCACTTTAAGCTTCGAATGTTTGTTAGTTATTCTTTGTTTGAAAACTATTGTCGCATAACCATAACGTGATATCATTAAATCGTTTAATAACCGTCATTTTGTCGTATGCATTAAGGGTTAATTGAATGCTATGTGTATTATTAGTCGAACATACATATTTCAATATCGCATATTGATCACTTTATGGATAGCTATTTTAGGTTTAATTCATCAAAGCGATTGTAATTTTTAATGTATTCTTTTTAACAATAATATAATGAAACTATTTAAAAAATATTCTAAAAGTAATCCCTAAGACTGAATAATATCGCGCTGAAATTTTAATATTCTTTAAGAAATTTAATAATCGTCGATTGTGTTTCGGTGTCTACGATCTTTAAGAACAGGTTTATATTAATTATATACAAAAATATTTATTATTTTTGGTAGTTTATTTGATTTCATGTTAAATTTTATCTACAATAGAAAGGAAAAATAAATATTTTATTCTTATTCATATATCATTTTCTGTTCTTCAACCATTAAAGAGCAAACAAGATTCTTGCACATAATATAACGATTTGCTATACGGTATTTCGAAAACAATATAATAATTGAATAATATTATTCATTATATATTTTTCAAGCGAGCAAAGTGCTGAAATTGTGCTGAAATCGTTATGAAAATACCATCGCATTTCATATCTATTGTAAAAGCACTTGAACCTTTGTGAGTTGGTTGGTCGCATTGACACTTGACCCGATTCATCTTAATACGTGTCATTTTAAGAATCCGCTTTGTGTAAAATTTTTATTTTTAATATTATACATTATAAGATATCTTAAAATATAAATTTAGCAATAATAAGAAGAGTATTAATTAATTTATTATTGATTACTTTTCAGGTATTGACGTTAGGTGCTGCTGCTCCTCAATATCCAGTTGGACCAGGTCGGCTTCATCGCTTCACTATCTTGCACCATTCACCATATAAAGCTGCCTGGGATTGGCTCATTCTCATCTTGGTCATGTATACGGCTATCGTAACACCTTATGTGGCCGCTTTTCAGCTCAACGAACCAGATTTTGACAAGCGTAAGACCAGATTCGGAGAGGATCCCATCGTCGTCATCGATATGATTGGTAAATATGTTAAATTGCATATTATTTTTTAACTTATACAGCTATAATTAAAAAAATCTCTTTAAAATATTTATAATTTTTAATATTTAGTTTTTATCTAAAAAAAACAGTTATCAAAATCGAAAGTAATTGACGCAAAATTGGATCGTAAATGCTGAAATATTTTACATAAAATCACATAGAAATAAGTTAAACTTTGACATGGTAAAGATATATATTTGTAAAGATTACTTAAAGTAAAGTTGTGAAAATAAAGTAATATTTGACAAAAAAAAATGCTTCATCTCTACCTCCTACCGACGCTTGCATTTTATATGTATGATTATTTAAATTTATTTTTATAAATTAAATGTTCTTCATATTTGCTTTAATGTTATTCAAGTACATTTTCTATTTATTTCGATGATAATTGAACGAATGGTTTATTATTTGCGATTATATAAAGTTCAAATAATTACAGAATCATTCCAAAACCATAATAATAATAAAATAATTACAGAATCATTCCATTTCAAATTTTATATATTAGAGGGAATAAAGGAATATCGAACATAAATACCAAAAAAATGACAATAATAAACGTCCTGTCTCGTAGAAATTGACATAGATTTTTTTCTTTTTGGAACATGCGACGTTATGGATGAAAGCTTGTTTGGAAAATATCCAAGTGTGGCCAGAAAATCAGTCGAAAATATAGCCGAAAAATTTTCAAGGCTTTCCCAGAACGCTGATCTATTCAATCGAGTCGGCCGTGACTGTGAAAAATTTTTCATCGCCTTTTTATCCGGCCTTCGATAGATGGTTATTATGAAGGAGGTGCGGTTCGTTACTTTAAGAAATTATAGCAGATGAATGAAAAAAAAGCACTTAAGCAGAATGGCTTACGAGAGATTTATTTATTCTACCATTTATACGGTTTGATCGCCGTTTTACATCCACAATTTATGTTATAAAAGAAAAAAAATGACAAACGGTTAAAGATTACTTGATATTTGTCACGCAACATGTACATAATAAGTTTTCTACATAAACGAACGTTCGTAAATAAATAAATTCCTGCACGATTCCTGTCATTTTATTCGAAATATTCTATTCCAAAGTTTTCTAAACTTTTTCCGCCTGATATGAAGTTATAAAATATTTAGCGACCCACTTGATGAAAAAAGCATGTGCTGTTTGATATACAAAAATTGCAAAATATTAATATAAACAAAATGTAAGTAATTAAAAAAAATAATAATTTTAATAATTTAAAGGAAAAACATATTTTGTCTTCAGTGCGGAGAACGATGTTGTTTGTCAGCAAATTAAAATTAAAAAGTAATGACGTAAATTTTATTTTTATAGTATATTTGACATCCTAATGTGTAACTGATGTAAAAAAATGTTTTTCAAATTTTTAAACATAACCCGGTAAAATTTTTCTACGACTCGATACCGGGTCACGACCCACGCTTTGAAAACGACGTTCTATTCTTTATATTTTACAAAGATATTGCATTTACAAATGGAAAAAGTTTAAAAATATTTTATATTATTCTCGCAGATATTATAGTTTAAACTATATATATATATATATATATATATATATATATATATATATATATATATATATATATATGTATGTATATATATATATATATATATATATATATATATATATATATATATATATATATATATATGTATATATATATATATATATGTATATATATATATATATATATATATATATATATAAATATTTATTATGTTATTATTATGTTCAATTGTGTTTACGGTAATGTAAGTAATATATGAAACAAATGGTTAAATAAATACATATGTATTGTCTGTATATAAACTCTTTCCTTCAATACGTTGTTCAATTGACGATTATTGTATAATATTATATTTAAATAATTTAATACAACGACTTTGAATAGAACACATAGAAACAAATAATATTAAAAATAATTTATTTAATTTTTCAGTTGATGTGACCTTCATAGTAGATATCCTGATAAACTTTCGTACGACATATGTGAATGGTGCTGACGAAGTCGTATCTCATCCATACCGTATAGCCATGCATTATCTTCGAGGATGGTTCGTCATTGATCTGGTGGCAGCAATACCCTTCGATCTTCTGCTTGTGGGCACTGACACGGACGAGGTGAGAAAATTCGATAAATGTCACTTTAATACACCCCCCTAAACCCGACCTTAATATTCCTGTCGATTATTTCCGGTCCTTCCTTGATAGAGAACAATCCATATGGAAAAACGAATGAAAATATATTTTTTCTCTTTTATACAATATTATTATCATCGTTGCGATCGACGTTATTCAGATTGGTATCTGGAAAATTTGTCACGCGATCTTGGCACGAATTTTACGTACTGTCGCTTCGCAAATATTTACCGGTGTGTGTATGTATGTATATGTGTGTGTGTTTTTTGAAAATATAATATCATAAATAGAATTGTTGATACGTGAAGTTATAAGAATTCCGCGATGTGGATTCAATACCTGGAAATAGTACGAGCATTCGAATTAGTTTCTGCGAAATATTGAGTTTCTAATCATAACTATATGAAACGTTGCTGAAATTGTTAAACATAATATATGTGCAATATGTATTAGAATCAAATATGTTTCATATTTCCATTATAATATATTATATATAAATTTTATTGGTTTTAAATTACAATAAATTTCTAACACTTTTATCTCGAGAAGTTGCGCAGCGTTTTTGGCAAATTTTTACTTCTAACTTAAAATTATTACATTTATACATACAAATAAATGTATAATAAAGCTTTAATATTTTAACATTTTATAATATATATATATATATATATATATATATATATATATATATATATATATATTCTGTTTAGTGGTTTTATATAGAATATATGAATTTATTGAAAAAAAATCTAAAGCTAAAAAAAAGTTTCGTTACCATTTTGGAAATTTTTCTAAGGAACAGTATATTGAACTACGTAATTGTTTTATCATTCTATATTTATAGTGATTAAAAATTTTAAGCGCATTTTGATTGCGGACTAATTGAATATAATAAAATCTTCTTTTTATATAAAAGAATGTCGTTTTACAATAAAAGCGTGTTTGTAAAAAATTGTTATAAAGAAATTAACATAAATAGTCATTACCTCACATCGAATTTTCGCATTAATTCAAATGATGATTGAATGGCATCTCTCGAGAAAAAAGGGTTACATATTTTTTTTTATTATAATTTAAATAGGAGTTTTACCTATTTAATTTTTATTTAATATTATTATGGAATTATTTGAGGAAATTAATATCGATTTCATTGCATAGACAATAGATTGTAAATATATTATGAACAATGCCTACAAACCTGTATAATAATAATACAAAGCGAGTGTCGGTTCGGTATGGCCGTTTTGGCATTCGACTTTATGCCAACCGATAAGCAACCTTCAACCTCCTCCATTTTGAATAGTTTGCCAAAAAGCCTTCTTCGTCGCCCCACACCATTGAAAACTTAGCGATCACGTGCCAGAAAACGTTACAATATCTATCCCCCTTTTATATGCAAAGCCTTCTCAAGAATTCTCTAAGAAAGCTTCGATTTCTCGCACTGGATTCTGTTGCCAGAAAACACGCCAAAACTGCGTGGCATCCCTTTTTTTCTTTTTTCATTCTTTCGCAATAGTTTCGTACGCCAAATTTGAACTTTCGCAAGGCGCACTCCTTAGATTTTTACGATTGAACGCTTTGCAAATATATAATTTATATTTTTTATGGGGAAAAACTTGTGATTTTGAGACGTTATCAAGCAATTATTAAATTTTCCAAAAAAATATCTAAATTAAAATAAGGTTTCAAAATTATTTTAAACTAATTATTTATTATTTACAATGATTTATATAAATATTATATATTTATAATATTCTATTCATCGACTTACTTAATATTTCTGTATGTATATGTGAAAAATTCATTAGAAATTAAATTATTTACATATTAATTTTATTTTTACATTATTTATGACACTACTTGTAAAGTTTGACTTTTTTCAAAATATTTCCTATATTTTGAAAATTTATATACTAGATCACGTCGTTCAAAACAATGGTTTATTTTTTATATACATATAGTATATTTGTATATAAAACGTTTATCTCAGTTTGACAAAAATAGATTCGCATACAGCAAAGTGAATAAAATATTTTTTTATTCAAATTTGAAAACGTTTCCTTTTTTTCATTATAATTTTCGAAAATTTTTCACATTTTCGCCCCGTCATCAGATCCTATCAATATAAACATATAAAAAATCCAATTTGAGTGACGGAATTTCATTTAGACGGTATCGTCGATTAATTATTTTCTTATTATTCTTGTTTTATTCTGATGAAACAAAGGACTTTAATACGAAAGACTAACAAGTTCATTACGAGTTTAATACGTAAATATAGCAAATATTTCATTATTTCAGCATAGTTCAGATAATAACAATTTATCTTATCCATCATGAACGCAAATATGACTGGTCCATTTTCAGTATTAAACTACAGTATTTAATCACTTTAATCGTTTCAATACATAATAAGCGATTACTATACATAAAAAACAATTATATACATGTATGTATGAAAATTAAATGTAGATTGAACCAAATAGCCGGAAAATTATCGATGAAAATTATTTTCAAGTTTTCTCCATCATGGATAAACCATTAGTGCATGATAACATCTCTTAATCGCGACTTAACTATCATCCTATTAGATGAAACTTGAACTACAAATTTTAACACACGTATACTTATATATACACGAATTATGTATGTATATGTATTATATATATATATATATATATATATATATATATATATATATATATGCATGTATGTATGTATTGATAAATTTACCCTTTTATTCCAACATCCGACTGTTCCTAATTTCAAATCTAAGTGACATTTTATCTTTCATTATATGTATTTAAATTTTCGTACTTTTTTAATATCGTCAGTGTTTTTGTGAATGCGTATATATATATTATTTATTTTTTAATGTTTTTCTTTCATGTTCTACTACGTTTATTGTTATTTAATATATTATATCTGTAAATTTATGTGTATGTTTCGTTATATTTTTTTCTTTATCCATTTCGTGTCTATTCGATAAGATCATCTCATCGACGACGTCCTTTAGTGAGCAGCAAAAAAGGCTTCAAATTCTAATCTGAACTCTTCGAAAGGGTATCGCACGTTCATTTCTGTACACGAATATATGTATGTTCCAGCTTAGGTTCAGCTGAGGACGAGAAAAATACGCCAGAAAATTGGACCTGGATGTTTTTCTTTTTTTCTCTTGTTTTTTTACCTCTTTTTTACTATTTTTTATTGTTTTTCTACACACATTTCCCCCCATTTTTTCTCTGAGCCTTATTTCCAAAACTCACCCTTCATTGAATATTTTTTCGTAGACATTCAGATGTTTTGTTCTGCTTTCCACAGTTGGGCTTGGAGAACGACGAGGTATTTGGAAGATTGGATTAATTTATCTAATACCTTTTCTACCGTAAAGTTTTTTGTTTTTAATTTTTTCGGTTGATTATTATATTGTTTATTTACATTTTTCATTCCTTTGCATATCACACGCAATTTTGATAGCTGAAATATAAATATATATATCTATATTTTTTTTTTTTTTGGGATGTTACGTTATTTCGACTTCTTTTTTCCACGAAACGGTACGCAACCCTGGAAAAAGAACCGAAGTATTTCCTTTAAATTCATTCACAAATTCCAAACACGTAAAGATTTTTCATTCATTAATATTATACAACTTGATCGATCTAACGACATTCTATTTAAATTTATGAAGAACGATTGTCCAAAAAATTCGAGATAATTGCATCATGATCATAGTCTTATATAAGAGCAGATAATAAACTTATTATATAATGCAAATATGGACACGAATCAATATTGACCCGTTAATATGTGACGTAAGTTTTTCACATTTGATAGCGATTAATGGTTTAAATTACTATAAAACATATATATGTGATTAAATTTATTTCAAAAAATAAAACGAATGACGTGATGTGTTACTAATTTTAATGCAGTTTCCATAAATTTTCAAAGTATTGTCTTGATTAAATAGACCTACTTATTGTACGAGTTTAGATTACTAACAATTCACTAGTTTCTGCCGAAATGTTTTGTTTCACATATCACTGTCTTGTAAATGCATACGACATTGTTTAACATAAAACATACTATATAAGAAGATTATTATGAAAACAAAATGATTTATGTTTCATTTAGTAGATTTTATGAAAACAAATTGATCATAAAATAAATAAAAATCCCATTTTATTCACGAAGTGATATAAATTAAAACTTTATATAAGAATGAATTTTAAAAGCTAACTATATTTCCCATTACTTAGTTATTGAGAATTACACAACATTAAAATAAAATAATTATTATATATCTTAAAATAATATAAATCCTTCATCAATTAAATTTATAATTTATTCAAAACAATTTTAACATCATAAAATCTTATTTCTCACGATTCTTATATATATTTATTGAAATATTTTATTTTTTTGATATATAAATCATGATAGGCTTGATTCAGTTTTTCACGTATAGTAATATTCCGTGATGTCATAAAATCGTGGAAATTATTTTTTATTATCATTATGTTATTCACGTGTGAAACGAAAACTTTCAATCTTAATCGCTATTATATATATATATATATATATGTATATATATATATATATATATATATATATATATATATATATATATATATATATATATATATAATACTTCAATATACCCACATTTGTTATATTCGTTACTTCAAAATGTAAAATTATGAATCGTTAACAATGGCGCATTATAAATGTGTGTGTGTGTGTGTGTATTTCCTTTGTCGTTAATATTCATAAAATATTGTTGCCGTTTTAAAAAAGTACGGTACGTCGATTTTCCATTACTTCTTTTTATATTCCATTTTCATCCCTTGAAGTTCTTTTTTTTTTACTTTCAAACGAAAAATCACTTTTGCGATTTCGTACATTATTATTTTTCTCGCATTGTTAGAATGAATTACGTTTTCGTATACGAATTATTGTGCTATATAAGTCATATTGGTTGAATTTTATCATTTAGAAAAATTGAACGGATAAATTATTTTCATAATCTCTCTTACAGGAATCTGTCATTAAATTTCAAACATCTAAAAATAATTTACTAATGCATTTATAATTCAAAATCTCTATATTAAAAAGATCTTTTTTTTTACTCCAGTAATCTGGTTGATTGGACTCGTTTTATCGCTCCCTGGAGAATCGTAAATTTTAGACTTTAATTAATAAAAGTTAAATTAATATAGTTTAATAAATTGACACGCTAAATATATTACACACTTATTTTTATAAATCAAATTATTTTAACTGCCTATCCAAAATTGATATTTTACAAAAATTTAAATTATTGAATGAATGAAAAACAAATTTATAAGAAATGATTTTATTCAGTTTAATATTAATATTTTTAATAAATATAAAGAAAATTTACTTAAAAAAATATTATTTGTCTACATAAATTTTATGCAATCCATATTATTAATCTATTTAATTTGTTATTTTCACTAATATACAAAGGTTACGAGTCTGTAATGAAATTATCTTAAATTAACCAGCGAAATAGAATTAATGTATATACATCATCATATTACAAATAGAAATTGATATTTCCAAATTTTCAAGATTCGATAAATAGCAAAATTTTCCAGAAATGCTGTCTATCATATCTATTGGCATTATTGTGACAAAATTTTATGTTAATATTTCATACAAATGTTTACCTTGTTTCATGTTAATGTGTTTACAAAATTTTCCTAACTTTCCGGCGATACAAAAAAGAAAATATTTTTTATATTGTATTTTATCAAAACTAACAGATTGTTAAATCGTTGCCTTACAATTATACTTCACATTTTAAAATACAAAAAAAACACACGGTGATTTACCGCATGTTTTTGAAACCGAGTGTGTAACCGGGATTAGATAATTTTTCGGGTCAAATCGCGTTGTTACAGTTTTATTTGTTTCCCCCCACAGCAATGCGATCCCGCGGGCTTTACCAGGAACGTTTTCGGTAACGACGCCATTTATATTTTAATCTACTTCGGTTTCGCGGCGGCCATGTTTGAAACACAAGCAGCGCCATCACATCCGTTGTATTATTAAATTGAAATCGCGTCATTCGCGCCGTTAACGTATCTCGGTTTTCGTTATTAATAACTAATTAACGCTTTACGAAAAAAAATGTTTCTTATTATATATATATATATATATATATATATATATATGTGTGTGTGTGTGTGCCGTTAATAAATGCGTTTAATATTATATTTTGTTGATTTCGCGCTTCGTCGATCAGCTTAACGAAGCGTGAATAGAGCCGCGAAAAACGTTCTTTCCGATTTTCTTTTTTAAAAAATGGATCTAAAATTAATGCGGATGAACGCAAAATGGACGATCGTTCTTCTACTCGTTTTTTTCTTATAACAAAATATATACTATATTCTAATTTGAATGACTTATTAACGACTGTCTAATAATTTGTTTTTTCTCAATATTATTTTCTATTGTATATCTATATTAAGTATAATAAAAAACTAAATATTTTCATTTATTCATTGAGTAAATGATAAATTAAAATCGTATTAAAATTGAGTAAACTCGATAAATTAAAATCGTACCGTAAAAATAATAAATTAAAGGAGATCGAAATTGTATAGATATTTTTTTGTTCACCTATATTATATTATCATTTTTATCATTTACATCACTTGTTCATTCACACATTCTTAACGAATGTTTATTTTTTACAATATATAATTACAAAATGATTCACAAAATAAAATAATATTTGAAATGTACATATTTATGAATTAATTAGGATTTTTAAATCAATTATTTAGATAATTTCTAAATATAAATTTATTAAAAATAATTCATTTATCATTTATTATTCATAGTTGAACTTTGACTTATGCATTGTTCTATATAATAAATTCTTTTATTCTCTGTCTTCTTTAAATAACAATTTAATTCTAAATTGTTCTGAATGTAATTATATTTTCGTAAAAATATTTCTTGTTTTTTGTATTATTATTATTTCTTCTTAAATATGAAGGAAGATTAGGATTAGAAATACAAATTTTAAGCTAAATGAATTACGCTCATTACTCGAGAAATCAATGTATTTGCTATGTCAATTATTTACTATGTTTTATTCCTAATACTGGTAGTCACATTATCACATATCGAATATTTTATATTTAAATACATTAAATTTCAATTCAGCTGAAATCACTTTAGAAAAGCACTTGAAAAAAATCATGAATTTTAACACGAAACAGATTTAACCCATCAAAAATAACACGAATTCCATACATGTTATGAAATTATTTTATAAACGCAACACGCATTGTTTTGAAATGAAATGGTTGAAACTGCGCCGCATGATGTTGTCTAGGCTTTGTTTTCATTCTTTCAGTTTTCGAATCAGTTAATTTCGTTCATCCCTTTCATTGTTTTCAACCAGACAACTTCTCTTCTTATATTATCATTGTATGATTTCGTATTTTTTTGGTTCAAAAACAAAAAAAGGGCGTAACATCCCATTTTTTAGCACTTGTGTGAATTGTATACAGCGCAGGTTGCCAGCACTAGAGCACATTTAAGGCTTTGGACGGCTTCTCGGGATTGGAACCCGGGCCCTCGGCTGCCAGGACCTGCCGCATACGAAACGCTTCACAATTTTTTTGTAATTGTAGGCTTGTGATTGAAATATATTTACAAAAAATCCTCTTTATCTATCATTGTTATCATCATCATCATCATCATCATCATCATTATCATCATCATCATTTTATTGGCATCGTTGTCGTGTGTCCCAATTCGAAGTAATATATAAATATTATATTAAGAAAAACTGCCAACACCACAAATTCTGCGAAAATTCTTCAACTCTTCCTGATCAACGAAGAGATTTGTTCATGATTATATTTTTTTTCTCTACTTCCTTCTGCCAATTCATATTGTGAATCGTGTGTTTTTAAGAAAAAAATCTTTGTGGTACTGTTTTATATGTACAAAATACACAAACACAAAATTTAACAAAATACACCACCCTTAAAAAACAGGGATATGATTTTTTTTAAGTTGTTTATGTAAAGTGAAAGTTATTTTTCGTGTTAGTGAGTTAGATTTAATAATATAATAACAAATTAAAAATTGTTTCACTAAAGGATTATTAAAAAGGTTTGTGCTTTTTATAATTATTAAATTAATATATTTGTTATAAAATGACTCTCATTAATTTAAAATAATAAATTTTATAAGGAATATTATGAAAAATTTGAAACAAAATTTAAATTTAACTTATACTGATCAATTTTCCGAATACGACTCTCGATATTATAATTGATATAATAAAATTTTATATTACACCGTCTTACGTAATAAATTATTGACGATTATCACATATATACTTATACAACAGAATGGACAATTTACAGAAATGCGGCTAATATTAGAACAAAAAACCTTTTATTGGAGACTACGTTTCCAAAATAATTAATCTAATCCTGGGGCTTACAATACTTGCATATAAGCGAACATATACAATTGTTTATCGCAATATTTTAACTTTAATGTGGGCGTTTTTCTCGTTTACACTAAGAGAGGGAGGAGGGAACACAAATTATTCTTGAGAATTTCATCTCGTAAATTTATAATTTTATACAAATATTCAAGTTCTATTTCCATAACACAATATAAAAGTTACATTTGTCAGATCAAATTCCACGACGATTTATTATATATATATATATATATATATATATATATATATATATATATATATATATATATATATATATATATATATATATATATTTGTCGTTTAAATCATTATTGAATTGATTTTGGAATTTTATATATTTTTATTGAAAATTTTTAAAATTTATAATATTAATCAGATTTTTACAATCTGTAATAGACTTTGAATAAAATTAATTAATATATTTATAGATATATCAAATTATTTATCAACATGTTTACAGATATATTATAATAATATTCTAATATATAAGAACGTCGTTAAAATACTTTTAATATTATATTATATTATAAAGTCAATTATGTTATTTTTAAAAAAATTCTTAGAATAAAATTTCCTTATTTAATTTCAAGCAAAATTCTCAATTTCAAATTTATACATTCACAATTCAAAACAAAGTATAAACAACTATGAAATAAAAATATTTCATTTTTATCTGATAGAATTTTTCGAAAAA
Source organism: Leptonema lineaticorne (assembly GCA_024500535.1). NCBI lineage: Eukaryota > Metazoa > Arthropoda > Insecta > Trichoptera > Hydropsychidae > Leptonema > Leptonema lineaticorne. Next base: position 4,234,203 of record JANIJI010000064.1, read on the forward strand.
CATCGAATTATCTGTCATTTCAGCTAGCATATTCCACTTATTGAACGTATTCATCATTGTAATTTTTCGCAGTCGACATATAAAACAACATATTTACACTGTTACATTTTTTTTTGTAATATCTCTCGATTCAGTTAATATATCATCAAAATATATGTACATAATAAGCATAAGATATATACACATGTAAAACAAAATGCAGATACAACGCAATAAATCAAATTTTGCTCTCTTTTGACACATTCAGTTAAAATATGCTTGATATTTATACATACGTTACTAATATATTTTTCCCACAATCGATTTGCAAAGCTCTTTTTTTCTGAGTATATATATATATATATATATATATATATATATATATATATATATATATATATATATATATATATATATATATATATATATATGTTATACAGCTTTCAGGCCATAGATAAATTAAGCTTTATTTTTAATTCATGATTATTATGAATTTTCGCACGATTTATTGGTTCGTTATTCCTGAATTGCTTTATTTTTTATAATTAAATATATATATGTATATATATATATGTATATATAAAATCACGTATATGTATACATGTATATATTATGTCTTGTAGAAATCACTTACATTAAAATTACATATACTTCAATACCAAAAAAAGGTAGTTAGTCTTTAGGAATATAAAGTAAGACCTTCTGAACCTATTACAAAATAAGTAAATTTTAATGAAGTTTGATTATTTTTGGAATATTTTTTGGTTACTTTGTTTTTCCTTGTTTTTTTTTTCATTTTTTAGTAAAACATTGAATTTTAGTTTGATTTACAGGACGCATTTTGATTTATCGTAGGTTGTTGAGTATTTATTTTTTATATATTTACATAAAAATATTCTATAAGTATAATTTTATTAAATAATAAATAAAATATTGTTATAATATTACTTGAAAATACACATGCAGATTATAGGCCATTACATTATAATTTTGTTATCACTTATGAAAAAAAATACTTCAACATTTATATTTTAAATTCATTGAAAAATTCGATAAACGTTTGCCACGCATATTTTTACCAAAAAAAAAACAATATAATAGTAAAAGTTGTAGTTCACATTAAGAAAACATTCTTTGTAGCTTTTCATAAAAATAAAACATCGCATAAAATAATACTTAATGCTTTAATTTTTAATTATGAATTATACCAGAGATTATAGCTTAAAATTGCACGCTGAATTAAAATTTATAAGATTACACTGCGTTACTTATAATATTTAAAATATTTTCTATCAAAAGTGGACAAATCTTTTTTATATGAAAGGTTAATTCATGTCCGCTCATGTGCGTATGCGTGTGTGTGATTGTGAGATTTTAATTAAATTTATCTTGATTTTAATTAAATTTACGGATACAAAAGGTTCGATAATAGTACAAATTAAATACTTGAAAAAAAGTATAACCATTTGTATAAAGATGAACAATTATTAAAATATCATTATTTCCGTTCTAAAATAATTGGAAGTGTTTATATAATATATTATAGTAGATGTATTTGAAAAGGTATGAATTTTTTATTGATAACAAATATCATTCCTCATATTATTCATATTTTAAGTATCATTTTATACTGAATATTATGAAGAAAAAAATTGACAGTATGAAAAAAGTGAACTTAATAATTATTAAAAAAATAAATAATCGCATAAAATATTTGTCCACTATTGATATCTAAATACAGGGCTGTGAATGTCTGAATTTAGGAATCGCTAGCAATTTTTAGTTATCGTGGACATTTATCATTTTTATTAGCAAAAATATATTTTAACAAAAAAAGTTCCGTTAGTATTTTATCTGCCACTATTTAAGATTTTAGAATCGTTCACAATATGCATGATTTAAGATATATTTAAAAAAAATTCATATTATATGCAAATTTCATTATAAAAGGATAGACTTTTGCTTATTCACAAAAGTTAGTTAAATTTATATTTTTCTCTATATAAATTAGCTAATTGAAATTAAATTGATCAAGATCTAAATAGACGAACGTACATCAACATATTATAAATATAAATAATTATAATAAAATATATAAATCATTAATATGATTTCGATTTGTAAACGAAAGATATATCTTAATTTAATCATTGAATAGACCATGAATTGATAATAGAAAATATATTTTTTATTATATTATATTTAATTTTAAACAGGTTTTAATATTTTAATATAAGCACCGTAGCTTTTAAACGCATTGCTTTACATTTTTTATTGTTTGTTCGAAACATATTATATATTTATGAAGAAGTGTGAATTTTTTTTTTAGTTATAACTATAAAAAAACTAACTTTGTTATATAAATATTTAATTATATTGGAATTTCAATATTTAATCCTCGCATCTTTATGATTAATTTAATCTAAATTCTATCGTTACGAATTCGATAAAGAAGTACATATATAAAATTAAACTGGAGTTTACACTTCTTTCGTATATGATTTGTCCACGGCTATTAATGACATTTTAAAATAAATGATCGAAAAATATAAAGGAAATTTTGAGGTCCCGATGTAATAGGAAAAATAACAAAGCGAATGGATGCAAAGAATCGCGTGGCAAACGTTTGAATTATATGAGGTACGAACAAGATGGTGTTCACCGACGCCGGTCAGTAAGGGGGTGTGTGTCCGTCTTTGCAGACGACCACGCTCATCGGGCTGCTGAAGACTGCCAGACTGCTCAGACTGGTGAGAGTTGCAAGGAAGATCGACAGGTACTCCGAATATGGCACCGCTGTCCTGCTCTTACTGATGGCCACCTTTGTGCTCGTCGCCCATTGGCTAGCCTGCATATGGTAATGCAATTTCATACTCTTTATATATATATATATATAAATGTAATAATCATCATTCATAAATTTCTCATTTGAACTTCCATTTAACGAATTATTACACAAAATATAATATATTTGTAAGCCCTATGTATGTGAGTACACACAAATATTAATCATCATATTGTGGCTTGATGATTGTGAAATGATTATATCAAAGAAAACATTATTATAATTTTTATTACATTACTTTATATATATATATATATATATATATATATATTATAAGTTAAAATATTAAGAATACCACTAATATTTTATTTCATCAACATTGACACTTCAAACTATTTTAAATTAATTTAAATCAATATAATATCCAGCAAATTTGGATAAAAAATTCGTTAAATTGAAATCAAACCCTTCATTTCCATAACACAAACCCGTTATAACTGAACATATATTTCAATATTTAATTTAATATACAAAAAGAATGCATAAATCGATTATATCGTGTTGATTCAAGCCTGCTTAATATTTAACAAAGCTTTTTTGATATATCATATGCTTTGCTACTTTTTCGTTCTTTATATAAATATTTAAATAAGATTTCTAATAAGTTTTACATTTTTATAATAGTTTAATTTAATAAAAAATGGAATGTTTCCACTTATATAGTATATATCTGCACGATGTAGATGAATACCGCACGAAATCGGAATTAAATGCATTTTTAATGTAATGAAAAAAAAATAGAATATATGAAATTTATAGTGAAATATTACTAGATTGCTTATGCTTCCTACACATTCTACTGTTAAAATCATGCACAAAATGCATTTTTGAAAAATAAAATGTTACAAATACAATAAACATCATACAACATTACAATTACTAACTTATTTATTACGAATGAAAAACATGAATTTTACTTACAAATATATACTTTTCATAAAAACAAAATCTTACTATGAATACACATATATTGACCCTTGTCCGTTTCCTCAATATCCTGAAAGGATATTTGACATTTCTACATCGTTCACTTTTCATCCTGTTGGCGTAGATAAGCTAACAAACAAGTAAAGGCCACAACGTGCTAGGGTCTTGTGTGCTCACCTGATTCATCGTTAAATTGTTTCTTATATCGTTTCTCATAAATTTTATTCATATTATATATATATATATATATATATATATATATATATATATATATATAACTACTCTTATTTTCTATTATAACACAAAAAAAAGTTAACTAAATTAGTGGTTGTTATGTAAAATTTAGGTATGCGATTGCGAATTTTGAACGATCTTCATTGGAACCTGGTATAGGTTGGTTGGATCATTTGGCTATAGCCATCAAAATGGAATATCAGAATAAAACTGGAGGTCCTACACTTCGCTCCCGTTATATAACAGCCCTTTACTTTACGTGTACTTCTCTTACTAGCGTTGGTTTTGGCAACGTAGCTCCAAACACAGATGCAGAAAAAGGTTTCACTATATTTGTCATGCTGGTTGGATGTGAGTATGATTCCTATCAGATTAATAAAATGTTAAAATTGATGAAAGTATTTTGACATACTTATATATTGCAGCTCTAATGTATGCTAGTATCTTCGGTAATGTATCTGCGATCATTCAAAGACTCTATTCTGGTACAGCTAGATATCACACACAGATACTTCGTGTTAGAGAATTTATAAGATTTCATCAGGTTAATAAATAAGTGCAAATCAATATTACATAAAAAAACAATACTAACAATATATTTTTTAATCAGATTCCTAATCCGTTGAGACAAAGATTGGAAGAATATTTTCAACATGCCTGGGCTTATACAAATGGTATTGACACGAGTAGTCTATTGAAAGGTTTTCCTGAGTGCCTGCAAGCTGACATATGTTTGCATTTAAATAGAAATTTGCTCACAAAATGTGCGGCCTTCGAAGGAGCTAGTCCTGGATGTCTCAGGTATGATATTTAATTTTTAAAATATTTCATGATTATTCATTTTTAATAAGGTCACTGTGTAAAATATATGTTGAATAAACTTCCGCATATAGAAATATTAATTATTATTTATGTATTTTTAAGAGCCCTTTCTATGAGATTTAGGACTACTCATGCACCGCCTGGAGAAACGTTAGTGCATCGTGGTGATGCACTTAGTTCGCTTTATTTCATAGCTAGGGGTTCTATAGAAATAATTCGAGACGACATAGTTATGGCTATATTAAGTAATAATTTTATTTAAAATACAACCAATATATACTTTTATTATTCGCTATTAATAAATAATTTATTTGTTTTAAATAGGTAAGGATGATATATTTGGGGAAAATCCATGCACACATGTAACGATGGGTAGATCAGCATGTCGTGTAAGAGCATTAACTTATTGTGATTTACATCGGGTGTTACGTGATGATCTCACTGATATATTAGAGTTATATCCTGAATTCTACCAGCAATTTGCTAGAAATTTAGAATTGGCATATAATCTTAGAGATGTAAGTGGCAAATTTACAATTGGATTTTTTTATGAAATTCAAACTATATGTAAATTTTCCGTTTTAGGAACAACAACCTGGGGTGATTCCAAGACCTAGGCGTATGCGTCCACCTAAAGAATGTAGACAAATTAGCAGTAGAGGAGACAGTTTAGCTGATAGAGCGGTATAAATATGATCATATATACATAATATAATTATCTATTATTAATAAAAAAAATTGTTTTTGAAATATTCTTTTTATTAATTATAGGATTCTAATAGTAGTGATGAATCAGAATCGGGTAGAGGAATATTAGAATTTTGTACAGACAAAGCAGGACAAGATGTAACCCCTGTGAATCTTCAATTCAATCAGGAGAAACACCGGAGTAGTACTTTACAATCGATAACCGGTATAAAGATAGTTGAAATATTCAAAGAATGTTTGCACCCAGTTTTCCTTAATTGTGCACTTAATATTTAGATATATATCCAATTATAATGCCTGAGTGATGAGTGTTTTCTTTTCTTTTTTTATTCTTTATTCTCCAACTAATTTCGTATTTATATATTTTCAACTTTTAATTAATAGGTTTATCATTTTCCCTTTTCCAATATAAAAAAAATCGATGTTAGGTTTGTTAACATTCGAAATCTATTTAGACGTTATTCTTGGATTGCCGTTTGCATTTTATGTGCATGTTCAAAGCTAAATTTATATACTTAGTTTATTTTTATACAAAATCTACTTGAATAATTATATTTTTAGCAATCAAATAATGATATACATATAAGAATTTCATAATATAAAATATATAAGTTATAACAAAATAACATTTCAAACGATTCTCTCATTATTCTCAATAAATACATAATCAAATTGATATTATGGGTTAGATCTGGTTAAGTTATATTATCATTGGTATTATTGTATGTATATGTTTTACATAATAATGATCTTTCTATGTTAATCCCACTTTATATAAATTCTTTGCTTAACAAGGAAATAAGTGAAATCTTATTAAGTTAGTTAAGGTTAAAAGCTAATATGAAAAATTGGATTTTTTATCAGAATTACTAAAATTATCCATATATATATATATATATATATATATATAAGCAATTATTTTTTTAATAATTTAAAAATAATATTGTTTTATTATATGATCCTCTGAGAAATGAATATAATAATTCAAAATCAAAATATTCTACTCACATTTTATACTAAAATGAACTTTAAAAAAAAAAGTTATTATTTTTATTATAAAAAAAGGTTATTCTAAAATTGTTATAAATAAAATTAATACCATGTTAAACAAAGAAATTATATATATATATATATATATATATATATATATATATATATATATATATAAACCAAACTATTGACATATTTTAATATAATACAACTATTATAAAAAAGCTTATATTATATATAAGAAATGTATTAGAGAGGTCATTGTTGTGTTTAGTTTAATAAAATATTTTATTAGTAAGATAATAGATTATTTTATATTAATTCTAGTGTAAATTATTTGAAAAATTCGATTTTCTAAATTATCATAGGTAATACATATTTGAAAATCCCATTAATTACCTAACTGTACATGAGTATATATTTTAATACCATAGAATTTTTAGTAATAATAGAAAAAAATTCACAATGGAGCTCGTTGTGATTATATAATGTAAATTTTAGATAAATCTGCATGATATTATTTAGATTTAGTTAAACATAATATATTTACATATAATAAGAATTATATAGATTTAATATATTCCTTTTCCCTCCTACATAGCAATATTATTCCATTTACTATTTATTAACAACTCCGTTGGAGCAATTAACATATTTAAATCGATTTTTATTTCATTTCTTTTATCATTACGCACGTTGTGCAAACAAGAGACGTTTGCTTTAATTTTACTTTAATAATTAATTTATCATTATTATTTACTGTTTCGTTTAAAATCTTTGTATGTCTTCCCTCATGGCTTTGGTTATTTAACTTCTACTCCTATCGTTTCTTTCGTGTTTTTCATTTTATTTTTCATGTATTCCTTATGGGGAAATTTTTACTTAATATTTAATTATATTCTTTTATTGTTTATTAACTGATAAAAATGAAATATTTTTAAAATTCGATTTCAAGGCTATTTTTAGCTCTCTAAATATTGAATATTAAAGGGATATATTTAGTGATATAATTATAAAGCTTTATTATGTGCTTCAATAGAATATTTATATATAAGAACTATTTTTATTATTATTAAAAATACAAATCGTTTACATTCTATATTTATATAATATTTTTGAAATACAAAAAAATTCCCATATTGAATATAAATTTAACATTTTGCTAATTTGTGATGAGATTCTTTCGAGTGCGAGTTTGTTTCTGTTTTATTTCCATTACTGATCTGCAGGCATGCTAGCCCAGTTGAAACGGAGTTTCCCTGATCTGCACCACAAAACCCACCAGCCGTTGCATAATGTATACTGTGAGTACTTATATTACAGTTACACAATGGTATTATTTTCATCAAAAAAAAAAAAGAAAAAATACAATACCGTTGGTAATAAATGTTTTTTTTTATTAATTGACAAAATTGTATATTTTATCATTATTTATCTCAAAAATAGATAATATTTAATTTGATTAATTTCAAAAAATATTATTTCATAAGTTTTGATTAATTTTTGTTGTTCAATTAAATAAATTGTAATACTTTCTTTTAATTCTTTTTAAATATACACGTAATAAAAAATATACAATTTTTATATATTATTTTTATGCTTACTGTGAAAATATTCAATAATGTTGTTGCTTCTATATGGCATTGAATATTAAATATCGACAGATTTGATATATGAACTGAAAATATATGAAATTTGAAAAAAATAATAGTGCTGGTTGTCGATATTATTAGATTTCATTGATTAAATAGTAGTTACTTTTTTTATCCATATTAATTTCGATTCAAACAATTGTATGTGCAGTAACGGTTATGATTTTATTTTACTCTTAACAACTTAGAATAATTCTATTACGTCAAAATAAAACTTAATTTAATTTAAATATACCATATATTACAATTAATGTAGCACACGCCAGTACTATTTTTTTTTCAACAGCCAATAATTTGGTCTTATTATTTCAGAAATATTTTCGTAACGCATTTTGAGTATATTTTCACTTTCCTCCATATTTACATTCTAATAAAGAATAAAATTTTTCATATTATAAGATTTCATCTTTGAAACTAGAAAAGAATAGAAATGAAATCATATAATATTGAAAATGTATATTTTTTTTCATTATCATTATTACTATCTCAGCATTTATTCTATATTGTATTTTCATGTATTTTGAATATTAATTTGCTTCTTTTATATATCCATATATTGTATTATATTCATGTAATTAAATTACCTATTTTTTGAAAACTTTGAATACTTGCATTTTATATAGAAACCCTTTTATATCCAAATGTTTGCTAAAATATATTGTACAAATAGAAAAATTCTTCAAGAAAGCCAATCGTATCTGGTCAATCATTATGAAGAATTTTTTGCTGGAATGTTTTAATTGAAATACAAATATTCTCAACATTTTTTGCATATATCTTAAATAAATATATCTACTTAATTTTTGTACATATTTTGAACATTTTCTTAAAGTTAATAGATAATTTTTCTTAAGACGAATTCAATATTTCAAAACGAGGTATTTATGTATAATATACAAATATAATATTTTTCGATTAATAAACTAATATTATTATGTATATTTTACACATTGAACAATATGTATAATTATTTATTTTAATGTCAATTTAAGTGAAAAAAAATATTTACTATTTTCTTTAAAAATTCTATCAGAAGCATGACTGTTTGAAAAAGTTTGATTCAAGCTTACATCTATTATAAGAATTTTACTATATTTGAAAAAAATATACATTAGAAATAAAAATCTAAACAAAAATGCATCCAGACTTTAGATAAAAATCATGGCTGAAGTAAAATGTTAAATACCTTTTTCATATTTGTTGCGCTTATATAGCTATTATGAATAGCTGTCTATTTTAAACAATTTTAAAATTATAATCAAAAAGCTTTAAATCCAAAAGTTATGCTCCTGTATAGTATGTGTATTGTGATTGATGTATTTATCAAAACGATCACATGTTGAGGTCAAATTACATAACTTCATGAAAATTTGAAGTAAAGATCTTTATAATATTACCTCAACAAGTGATTTATATTATATATAAATGTGTGTTAACGTATTTTATTTTAAATATACAGCTCAATCGACACCTCAAAGCGGACTGGTGAGGCGAAGTGGAGTCCGAAGACAGTCTTCGATCGGTCCTTTAACAGACTGTCCTCCATCGCCTCCGGGACTATCGCCTCAAGCTCCCGATGGAGCCGATGGAACAAATCTCCGTCCCAATGATGCTGTTAGAAATGACGTTCATGTCTATTGTAATGTTGGCGGTTTGACTCAATCCAGATCGCAGCCACACTCCGTCAACACACTTCACAGGCTGCACTCTGCCAGAGCCAGATCGTCTGAAGATGGTGGACATTTGGAAAGCATGCCAGCATTCCCTGCCTTACCCTCACTTCCTTCCCGTCCTGTACATGCGAGGAATTACTCGCGTAATCTGAATTATGAAAGTGACATCCTACGAGGAGCCAGCCATACCATCACCGTGCAAGATGTGTCGCCACAATATCAAAACTTATCAGTTTGTAATAAGTGTGCGAGCGGTGAAGGTACTAATATTATAGATCGCTTAGAAGAAGTTTCAAATAGACTAGGTGCTATAGAACGGGGATTAGTAGCTGATGTTCGTAAGATACTTTCGCTATTGGAAAAATCTAGCCCCGCAGCCTCATCAGAAACTGAATTTATAACGACATCTAGTTCAATAGCAGTACCTGTTGATGTTGATACGGTAAGCTCTACGATATTTATATATAATCATGGTATCGACGACTGGCTTATGCGTAACATTGTTATTATCATTATTATTATAGTACTAATCTAAATGAATCATCTCCTCACCATTTCAAAATTATGCTATATTATAATTGTATATATAGTTTCTTTTCAATATTCTTCTCATCTTTACTATCCAGTTTAAATAACATCTGTAATTTTTTTAATTATATTTGTTATAGACCAATACTATTCAGTGGCGTCATTATGGAGCTGCAGACCACACTGGATGATAATCAACAAAAAAGCTGTCTATAAAGTTTAGCGTAATGATTTATTTTAACCACATGGCGCAAGTCAAAAATGTAAACTGATTAATGTCACTTACTTAATAATAATATGAAATTACTATTTTTCACTGCTAAATAAACGATTTACTTTAATTATGATTGTGTGTTGTGATTCAATTAACCAATGGTTAGAACTATATATTCGTTACACAATAGTTTCATCAATCTAAGTATAAAATATATTTTGGATTATGTTACTATTATGATTGAAAATACTTAATAAAAAAGCATGAGCCAGTCATTGCTACTTGCAATTGAATTTATATTAATAAAAAAGGGATTGATGTATGAAAATGTGAAATAAAATAATACAACGTATAAATGTGATGTTATTTTTTGTTTGTTCTAAAAAAAAGGTTTAAACTTTATTATTAATTCTTCTTTTTTCAGTTTTAGTGTACTTATTAACATTATTTAATTTAAATACTACAAAAATAATAATATAATCCATCTTCAATTTTAGATTGGAGGAAGGGGCCTCAGAGCAGCAGTGGTTCAGAGATCAGCTAGCGAACCTCCACCGCCTCCAACGGCTCCAATCCTTCCTCCTCCGCCGCACAGTCGTTCTTTTCATAGATAGTCTTGGACAAAACGTGTTAAAATACTTGATTTTCGTTTCTTTTAATTGGACTGCCTAAACACTGCCTCGGCTTCATTAACAGCACTCGCAACAACATCGCTCCGGTGCATATATATATATATATATATATATATATATATATACATATACATATACATATATAGCAAACAGAAAGAGTATAAAAAGTTCATTTATATAAATATATGTATACATATTAAACATACATGTACTTAAAAATAAGCATACAATTATTCAAATGAAAAAGAACATAAAAAGCCTTATAACAATTATTCTTAAAGTTTAATCGAGCGCTCTTTATTATTATTATTTATTACATTTATTATCATATCAATAATGATTCTCATCAATTATCACATCAATCATATTCGACTCTCTCGTAATTTACTCGTAGCTTTTTTCTTTTTTCTATGATTGTTGTGAAAAAATCTATTATTTCAACGTGAAATTTGGAAAAATAACTTATTTATCATTATTATTACCTTGAAAGTATCCATTATTATATATTACCACTATATATAAAAAAAAACAAAATATAATGCCAAAATAAAGATATAGAAAATAAATGAAGAAAAGACACTCGTAAAAAGCACATTATGAAAATTGATGGAGATCTTTGGAAATAATCCAATCTAATGATGTCTACTAATATAATATATACTATGTGTGCTTTAACTGTACGATTAATTTGCTTTTTAAACGTGTTTGACACATGTATTTATTGTGAATTCTTCATTTATATATTCAATGAGGATTTAACAAATAAAACCATATGTTCAGTGGAATCACTAGGGATGGTGTAAATTATTTCAAATAACATTATTATGAGGGAGAATACGACAAAGATTCAAAGTAATTTTAAATTTCAAACATGAGGTAAATTTAATTTTTAATTTTACTTTAAACCTAAAATCTTTGTAGAGTAAAGAAAAATATCGCTTAGAATGTTTAATTATATGACAATGAAAACAAGTAACTATATTATATACAAGAGTTGAAAATATAGCCATTTTTAAAATAATTTACCAATAGATTTTTTTTAAACTAAAGAGAAACGAAGAAAGATACCAAAAATGGATAACTGAATAAACATTTTTTTTTTTTGTAAATTTATCATAAAAAATATCAATACATTCCATAAAGTGAATAATATAATATAAAGAAAAATGTGTAACAGAAATAAATGAAATTTTTTCCTCCAATTATTTAAGCTGTAAAATCAAATTAGTTACTTTAATTTCATATTAAATAATAATACGATTGTACCAGCTTTGCCAATAATATGAATGTTTAATAATTTATGATTTATTTTACTACTGGCATTTTCTATTTCAAAAAAGATCTATCACTAATTTAATTTTAATTTGGAAAAATCAGCACGATTGATCACTGGACAACACCAACCTTAGTAATATTCACTGCTACATACTACATGTATTCAAAATTTTTATATATTCTCTATTAAATCTTCATATAATCATTATATATATATATATATATATATATATATATATATATATATATATATATATATATATATATATATATTGTGAAGTATCATCTAGATAAAATTCATCAATGATTTGAAAACATTATACAAGCATAGAAAAATAATTAAACTTCATGTGTTGTATTACCGTTATAAAATTAATATTATTTGTAATTAACTTAACCACTTCAATGTCGCAAAAATAACGTGTCGTTCGCTAGCTTATTTTAATTTCAAAAATTAAAATGAGATTTACTGAAAAACATAACTTCTTTCATTTCTTAGTGATGAAATAGTCATTATCAAATTATTGTTATATATATATATATATATATATATATATATATATATATATATATATATATATATATCCTTATCTATATTTTGTAAACTGCGAGTACTAATTAAAATCAAATTAATATACAGATGATACCATAAACAAGATTTTGATTATTTATTTGATATTAATACTGCATCAATAAACACGTCTAATGATTTTAATGACTTATTTTATCTACATGAGCTTACCGAATTGATTGAGTTACCGAAAAGTGACCATATATCGATTATATATCGATATATTTGAAAAATTTTATTGAAATATAATCAATTAATTTTGTTTTAAAAGAGATATATATATATATATATATATATATATATATATATATATATATATATTTGTGGCACAATCATTTATAATATTGGTGTAAGCTATTTAAGAATCGCGCAAAATTGCTTATATAAGATAAATGATAAATTTTAAAGTATGCCACAAATTACTAGAATTTTTAAGTTAAACTTTTACGTTGAACAAATTTTATCAAAAGAATTAATATTTTATCATGGAAAATTTTAATAATTTTGTTCAGCTTGTTATTGGTAATTATTCGAATTGTGTTTATCAGGTTTTTAAATAATGTTAATGTACATTTGTAAATGTTTTAAAAATTTTATTCTCTCCAAAATTTTAAAATATACGATTAATATAATAATTTTATAGGTGTCATTTAATGGTTTTTATATTTAATTTGCGCTCAGAAGTTATTGTATCACATATTTATTAAAAATATACCATATACAAATTTTAATTTGAGTTCAATTTTTATTTATTTAATATATATATGTATGTATGTATGTATGTATATATATATATATATATATATATATATATACGAAACAAATTTTACAGACATATTCAATAAATACGTATTGAAAGTGCTCTATAATTATTATAAGATGTTGTGTATCGGAGAAAGTTATAGAGTAATATCATGTGTTGGATGACGTACATCATTTTAAGTATCTTTTTTTTTTCAACGAGTACTGGAAAAGAATAATTGTAATGTGAATTAATAAGACGTGAAGCCTTATAGTAAATTTTAGAAAAAAAGTTCAGCATTTTTCCAATTGTAATTACTGCATTACTACATGTTTGTGTGTTACGGTATACGTAAGCAATAATAACAATTAAAAATTATAAAAGATACCGTCACAAATAATCACTGAAAATAAATTGTGACTTGAAATTAAATTGCATATTCAACATGTGCAATTATACATCTGATTCTTAATAATAAAAAATATCATTCTCCGTAATTTATTGATATTTATAATACACTTTTTCGAAAAAAAAATGTAAATATATAATTATTATTATTGTCTTATATATATCACAATAAACTATATTAATCCCTGATGAAATATTTAATTATGGTTGTGATAATAATTTATGTTGTTTTAATTTTTATTGCAATATTAATATAATATGTATAAGTAAGCAATTTCAACACAAAATTATGTATTTTATAATGTTATGAATTTTAAATGTAAAGTTAATTTATTATCAAAATTAATTTTAGTTCATTAAAAAAAGAAGGGAAGAAAAGTGAAAAAATATGTATTGATTACATGAAAGCCATTCATATCATAATTATTATAACGGATGTAAATTTAACAATTAAAATTTCATATACTGCTATTTATTATTGAACGACCAATGTCATTCCTTGGTTGGCTTTTTCACAATAAATATGATTCAAGAAAAAATTTGGAAAAAGGAAAAAAGTGCCATTATTAAGCAAAAAAACGCAATTTTTATTCATAAAAATTCATACGTTAATTTTTTGTACAAATTTTATATTTATAAAAAATCAGAAAAAAAAATAATATGAACTTAATTAAAATAACAATATCAAAATGTATAGGTCTTAATTATGCAAATAAAAACGCAATTATATAAATGTTAAATGAACGATTTGGAAATTACTAATATCAAACGAATTTGGGGGAATAGATTATTGAAAGTCTTAAAATTTCATATATAAAGCCAAATTTAATTTTCAACATTTTTAGTGAGAACCTATTTTATAATTCCTCTTGTCGTAATATTATTTGCTAAATAATAATTTAATTATATAAGTTATTATTTGCACATAGTTGAGTTTGTTAAATTATTTCATTCTTTCAATTTATCTATATCTTTTTATTTTTAAATGATCATATTTTTAATTTACTTAATATCTCACTTAATTGGCTGTGGCTGTTATAGCATGTGAATATTCTTTATAATTAAAAAGGTTTATCACTCTGATATGTAATCAGTAAAGTAATTAAATAAAAAAAAAACATTTATAAATTTTTAAATTCTATATGAAATACCACGAGGCGTAATAATAATTTATTATTTTATCACTTTGTATTAAAAAAATAATGTTCAAAAAGAAAAAAAACTAGTAAAATTGTAATGAATATTTGAAATATGCTAAAATATTTATTACCATGTTTAACTACAATCAATCGTGTCGTACATTAATTAGTTCGTGATAAATGCATAATTTACACTTATATAATAAATAAATACGATCATATTTCTCTCTGATTCGCATCATGAATATTTTTTTTACATTAAAAAAACGAATCATTTTACAAACGACCAGTTTATGATGTTATTAAATATATTCATCGATTTTTATTATTACGCAATATAAAAACAAATATATATTACAACAGGAAATTACACATAATTATAATAATATAAAATATATTCAAGTGGCATACTTATTAATGAAATCATTTAATACGTAGTTGCCTTTTTAACATATAAATAAAAAATACTTAAGACTCGCTCAGACGTGTAAATTATTATTTTATTTTTTGTTTGATTTTGCATAGTAATTTTTATATTCGTTCTTTATTTTTAAAATGTATGTATTATATATATATATATATATATATATATATATATATATATATATATATATATATATATATATTATATTAAACGTGACAGTTCGATATAATTAACGAAAAATGGACGTACGAATTTGTAAAAGTTTAGATAGTATTTAATAAATGTAATTGTCAGTTATGTTTCATAGTACTTTTTCAAATGAATAATGCATGTTTCGATCTCAATAAGATTAATTTGCACTTAAAAAATCGTGTCACGAGACATAGCTCAAGTATTTACATTGTCGATTTGAAATGATTCCTTTAAATAGTTATTAATTAGATCGTAGACTTTAGGGTGAAAAAAAAAAGTTAATTTGATATCACTATCGTTGCAAAAGTAATTTTAATAAACCGAATTAGTTTGTGTAGATGAATATTTTGCTAATGCTACTTTTGAATATACGCTTGAAAGCAATATACGAAATTATATCTTTATTATTATTATTATTATTATTGTCAAAAAGGTTTAGTTTTCATTTAATTAATTGTAACGAATGATTATCAATCATTAATTTTAATAAATCCGAACGATTATAATTCTATTACCAAATTCATGTATGAAGTGAATGCAGATTTGTCAAGGTTTTGTGAAACATGTTAATTTAACATAATATTTTCATTTAATTGCATACATAATTATTTATATCCAATTAATTATTCAATACAATAGTCAAATTTTTACCATTAATTTAATATGTTTAATTATATATTTTAATATACTGTGCATCTATAAATAAACGAGTTTTTATAAAATTATATATGTTTATGTAATATTTAAATTGGTGATAATCCGTTGATCAGCACAAATTATTTACTATACAAAACTTTGTTTCAATAATATATAAACATCTGAAACACATCAATTTTTTAAAGAAAAGCCTATATAAAATAACTTAATTAAAAAGTAAAACCAGGACTATTAGTTAATCAAAATATCATAAAAAGAAAGAAAGTTTCAGTTTCCACTTCTTATATAAAAAATCAGCTTTACTACTTGAAATGAATTAAATTGATTTGAGATTTATAATAACATGGATCGTATATGTCATGTGAACTTCATACATGATAGTAATTAGAATTATTATTGTTTCTAATTATTATAAGGACAAGAAGAAACATTTCGAAAGGCAAATAATTATTTTTTCTCTATATCTTAATTCAAATTACATTACAGTTCAATATATATATATATATATATATATATATATATATATATATATATATATATATATATATATATATATATATATATATATGCATTCCATGTGCTGCATTATATTTGTATATTACCATTAAATTGCGAAAAATACCCGGTTAATGTACAAATTACCATAATAAATTTCAAATTAAAGACTATCTTAATATCAAACCTTACAAAATTCTATGGAATAATTGTAATACTGTCGCAATCAGCATTTTATGGTGCAATTTTATATTTTTTTATTTTCTAAAGGGTTTATGAATTGATACATTTTCGCATTTGAATGATAACATTATATATATATATATATATATATATATATATATATATATATATATTATTACAATATAATCCAGTTTATTGGCATAGATAAAACGAAAAATTATTTTATGCTTCAAAAAAACAATTAAATATAAAAAATAAAATTCGATTCATGTCACGCAATGAGATTAAAAAAAAGTTATTAATTTAATAATAGTATGCTTCGCCACTTTACATTTAATTTGGTGAAATAAAATAAAAATACACATTATAATAAATCATTTCGAAATAAGTGCGTGGGTGTATGTGTATGTGTGTAATGCAAATAAAAATATGGTTTTTTTTTAGTAATGATTATGTAATAAAGGATACTTATAAGCTTTATACTGTAACGGCTTCTTCTTAAACACACTGAATTTGTTATTTATTTATTTATTTTTTGTATTAAACCCTCAATACGTAAAACGAACATTTGAAGAATATTTAAAATTTAATAATGCACACAAAATTTAAAAAACTTCTCATACTGCTGGAAATATATGTTTTATCGTAAATATATTAATGAGAATTATTGTTAAGCGTAGAAATATAAAGATTATAATAAAACAAACAATAAAATATTTGTGTGCATTATTATTACGAGATGTATACATTTTTCAGACAGATTCGTATTGAATATTATAGTTATCTATGTTTAAAAAAAACAATGTTTTTATTTTATCATTTATCCTTTTTCTTGCAATTATTTGCACGAAAACAAGTGTGTTAAGTTGCTCAAAAGACAATTTATTTTGAAACATTGACTCATTATATATATATATATATATATATATATATATATATATATATATATATATATATATATATATATATATATATATATATATATATGAGCACAATTTGAATTTTCCGAATTGTGCTAAGACAATTTATTTTGAAACATTGACTCATTATATATATATATATATATATATATATATATATATATATATATATATATATATATATATATATATGAGCACAATTTGAATTTTCCGAATTGTGCTAATGTTCATATAACATTTTCATTTAGTTTTAAGAGATATTGTGATAATTGTTTATTGCTGAAATGTTGACATTTGCCTGCCTTTTCTTATAAACATAAATAATGAATTAAAATTTAATACGAAACAAACTTTGTTTTCCTCTGACCAACTCCTTTGTCTGCGAAACAAAATTTTTAAAACAAATAAAAATATCTGAATTATAATTTAAAATATAATAATTTATTAATTTTGACAATTATGTACACATTGTATCATCAGATATAAAAAAAAATGTTTTGTTTTTTATTTGAAACAAAAACACCTTCTTCAACTTAAGTATTTATAAAAACATATTACAATTAAATATATTTGAATAATCATCGTTAACTAGTATTATACAGATTTATAGATTCTACAAAAACGTCAACTTTTTTTGTGCTGAATCTGATTGGCGGCAATTCTGTTGAACCGCATAAACAATGTCGCCCAGAGACAAAATCGAAAGAACCTAATGGAGATCCACATTTGCAGGCTAACTTTCCAGATTGCCAATTAGATTCCGTGATTGCTTCTGTTACCCATTTTGGTACGTTTTCACAGTCGGCATACATTTGACCTCGTCTCCAATCGTCACAATACGATTCTACGGATGTGTTTGATGATCCTTCTAATGGATTGCGATGAGCTGTCATTAAAGGCATTACGGATCGATTCCACACTTCGTAACCGCAATTACGACATCGCACAATGTCTTTTCCGAAATTGTTGGTATTAGTCATTTCGTTAAAATAAATAAAATTTCAAGAATATGAAAATGACATTATTATCAAAGGAAAACAACACGCTAAATAACTTGACATTAGATTTGATAACGAAATCTACGACCATACACATTTTATCGTAACTACCAATCTATTTTAAAATTATATAATTTAAAATAGACCTAGGTAATATTCTTATAGTAAAAAGATATATATATATATATATATATATATATATATATATATATAGCATCAAAAATTTTTGATTATAAAAAAATGCTTATAATTTGTATTTTTATTTAAAAATTCAGTTTAAACTTATTATTCAAAAAATTATGATAATCATTTTTCTACATCTTATTTCACTTTTCAAGATATTTAAAATAATTATAAATACTGCATTCCCTTCAAAATTAACTAACCCTCGCATATATCAAATATATTAATAAATCCTTTTTATGTAGAATTTGTTGGTTTTAAAATTTTATGAATTTGTTTTCAAAAAAAAAAATACCCAACAACACAAGTACACCCAATACCTTGTTTTGCGTCGTTTCGTTTAGCATTTTTTCAAGGTTGCGTTGTTTTGGGTTCGAGTCTTTATTTTTTTTTTTTAATTTTCTTATTTTTCTAAAAGATAGAAACAATTTTGTTTCTAATTGCACCATGCAATCAAAATTCGGGAATTCCCTTTCTAACTAAAAATCAATGCAATTTTAATACAGTTTTATTTTCATTTTGTTTTGCCAATTTTAGAGTTCTGTTTAAATTGCGTAGTGTGTTAAAATATGGTGTGTTGTGTTTTTTTTTTTAAAAAGATTAATAAATTTATATAAATTTTCATAAATTGAATAGTTTATTTTGTTTTAATTGAATACGTTGTTTTTTGTTTATTTATGTATATAATAAAATTTTATATTATTTTTTAAATGTTTACTTTGTTCAATTTTCTTTTTAAAAAGTAGTATTTTCGTAACCCTGGAACCTATCTCCGATCTTTATATGGTTTGCTATAGAAAATCTTAATTCACTTTGCGTTGGGTTTTTTTGGAATGTAACTACGAAACAAAGCGAGGCATTGGTGTATTCTGTATTCAG
Organism: Leptonema lineaticorne; assembly: GCA_024500535.1. Taxonomy (NCBI): domain Eukaryota; kingdom Metazoa; phylum Arthropoda; class Insecta; order Trichoptera; family Hydropsychidae; genus Leptonema; species Leptonema lineaticorne. The sequence goes on from JANIJI010000064.1 coordinate 4,254,473, forward strand.
TTATTTAAAGTCTACAAGTGTCCGTAACCTTTTAGGACGGCGGGCCATTTTCAAAATATTTTTTTATGCGGGCTATACATTCAAATGTAACTTAAATACTGCTTTTATATCATATACAAGTATATATATTATTAAAAATAATAAAAAAATATTGACATGCTATAATAACAATAATGTTAGAGAAAAAAAAATACAATTCTTAAAAGGGAAAAAAGAAGCTAAAAATGAAAACGAAAAGTTATACCCTCCAAAGAAAGTTTCATTTTATGTTTACCAAAAACTATCCAAAATTTGACTTTTTTATTTTTTTGCTTACAACTTAGAATATATTGTTCAAACTGAAAAGATGTTCAAAAACAAAATATTCCTTATAAATTTCTTCATTGAAAATATTATATTCATAATTTGCGTAATATCGTTGATTTCCTCTTTAAAGTCCTCAAAGTAGGGAATAGCGCGTTGACAAAAAGGGTGTTTTTAGATAGGTTTCGACAAATATCTCGAAACATGTCAACTAGTGGCCAATATTATATATATATATCGTAAAGAACAGAATTTTAGCTATAAGCAAATTATAATTTGTTTTATTTTAACTCAGGATAATACATTTTTCTTTAAATGCACATTGTACGCGTTAAACTTCGTTCAATTTTAGACATACTACAAGGTACCAACTTATATACCTATCACTCGATTTATGCGGTCAAAAACAAAAACATTTTTTTCAAATCAAACATATTTTGTGGCTCTCTTAATACTTATATTTAGTTATTCGTTTTTAAAGAAATAATTGGTGATTTCACCATTGTCACTGGCCACATTTTGGCACGCTTACGCTATAACTTTGTTCATTTTTCCTAAAATTATATTGGTGTTTACCGATCCCTGGCCTTCGTTATCAAATTTCTTAATATAAACTGTCACTAATTAAATTCTAAAAAATTGACACAACTTATGATATCTTACCCTTCAGATTTCGTCTTCGTTCAGGACAAATCGTAATACGTTCATCTGAAGGAAAATGATAGGATTACTTCATAAAATAAAACGATTTCATACAATATAGAATACTTATAAATAATATATGAAGACTATATTTAATATTACATAAGACAAAAATAATAATTCGTGTATTCCAAGTATTTATTATAAATTTTGAAAATAATTTAGATAATAACTGTAATACAAATAACATAATGATATAGGTATATATCGCCTATTAACATAATTTTAGATACGTCTTTATTATAATATATATATACAAGAATTAAAAAAAAAAACAATTGAGGCGACACATATTCCAAAACAAACTTTCTGCATATAATAAAAAATGTTTTAATATAATAAAATAATTAATACGTAGAGTACATATTAAGTGAATAAAAAAACAACATAGACTTAAAAATGCATTTACAAGATACTGCCATTAATTTTCGCAATCATTCTCATTTAATTTCTAATTAAAGAACTATATATTCGCAAGTTTAGAATTTATCTATGAATATGTGTCAATCAATTAACAAAGTTTAATTACATGATATATATATATATATATATATATATATATATATATATATATATATATATATATATATATATATATATATAATATTTATCAGACGTTGCTTCAAAAATTAGAAAATATAATATATACTGTTCGATTGTATAGTGAAAATATATACAGGACAATCGGAATATATATACATATATATATATATATATATATATATATATATATATATATATATATTTGCTTAAAATATATTTCACTGATGTTGAAAAAATATAATACAAATCATTTTGTACTTGGATCAGTTTGTCTAGTTTAATGTTTAGTAATATCACATAATAGAAGAAAAAAAATATGAGGGATGGTCAAATGCCAAAAATTTGATATAATATATTATTCAGATATGAATAATTAAATAGATAATTACATACATATAAAATGCTTCCGATTCTCCTGTATTATTTATTAATATATAACACAAATACTTAATTAAAACTAAATAGTATCAAGTTTTAGGCGAGTTATCATCATTTTTTTGTTGGCTAAATAATAAAGAGAATTAAAAATCAATTTGAAATCATACATATTTATGACAGCTTTTATATTTTTTGTTTTTTGATGAAAAAAAATGTGAATCAGTTACGGTTAAAATTCAAAATTTTCGTCATGTCATACATAATGGACATTAAAAGTGTATTTTAAATCAATTTATTAGAAATTAACTCAGATTTTTGTTAAAACCAAACTTCTTGAAACTAACATTTAAAAGAGAAGAAAATAAAAAAGAAATAGTAGAACGATTAAACAAATATAGAAAAAAAATGAAGCGGTCAAATGATGGAGATCAATAATGCATATGACTGCATATATAAAATATTTATATAATTGATTTACATACAATTTGACTAAAACTTCTAATATCAGTACGATTTTTGCAAAAGAATAATATTAGAATGCACAAATTTCAATATAATTTGTAATGCTGCAAGAATGAAACCTAACTTAGTCGTTTTCATAATTAAATCTGTTTGTGCATTTGACCATAAATTATACAATATTTAACATTATATACATTTGCTTTTATTGAAATACACAAGAAATATGTTTGTTCAAACATATCCTGTATTATGTAAACATATTATGTGTATTACATATAATTAAACATTTTAATTGGTTAAATAGTATTTTTTTATCATTCGCTCAAAATTTTCACTAAGCGCAAAAATAAAATATAGTAAAATATCAATTAAAATCAAATTTCATTTAGAAAATTTTGTAGAACATTACAATATTTTAAATAATAAAATCATTTTTCATTGCAAGCTATTTCAAAAATAAAATATTTTGAGCGAAAATTTCGTGTGATGTTACCACTATATTATTCAATTAAAATATTTTTTTTATATTATGTAGAAAAACATATATATAAGCTGTTATTGCTCTAACATAAAAGGTAATTACGCAACATGTTTTTTTTTGTATTAATATAGATGGCATTAAAATATGTTCATAAATTATACTCCTGTAACAATTATATCACTCAGAAAATTGTTTCTATTAACTAAATTATATTTTTCATATCAGTCAATTATTTACTTAATGTTCAGTAACATCACTAAATCTTCTCAACGCACAATTATTACAGAATTCACAAACTTCTTAAAGACGTCAGACTGATATAGCTTAAATTTTGATGCACTTTTATGACAAATGGAAAGAGTGTTGGCCTTCACTTGCCGCAATTCGCAACTTGGTCCGCATTACTTCGATTGATGAATAATCTGGTAATTTTAAGTAATTAACGCATGTCATTACTGATGGTAAATAATCGTCAGGATTAACGTTTGATTCCAACGTCTTACGAACAACAGTTAAAGGCGGAGATAATGCTTTGAAACCTAAAAATAAAAATAAGAGTGAAATATTTGACTCGATTTCATTATCTTTTGAAAAAAAATGAAAATAATAGTTTACCTCCAGTAGGCAATCTTGGACTACCAGTAAGAAATTGTAAAAATAAACGCTGTTCGTTTGTATCATACAAAGATAAAATTTCTAAGAAAAATCTTATTGCACGAGATTCTAATGTAAATCCGTGGTCAGCACGGCACGCTTCGGTCAGCATACGTATATCCCATCGTAGGCCAACACCTCCACTATTGCCTAGAAATTTAATAGCAAACTTTTTTAATGAATAACAAAAAATAAATGAAATTACATTAGAATAATAAGAATATGATATTAACCGGTTGATGTGCCACAAAAAACTGCCTCCAATTCTTCAGGATAAAATACCTTTAAATTATTTAAAGGAAAAACAGATTCAAACCCTTCTCTAAAGGCATCCATTTGCCTGTTGATACCTACAAAAATATAATATTAAAAAATTTTTATTCAATTAATATTCATACACTTATATAATTAATATGAAAATAAAGAACAAAATTTTATATATATTTGGAAAAAACAGAAGTGACTAACTGTAGACGTGATATTCACAAAATCAATTGTATTTTGAACGAATATATAAACTTTAATATAACTATTCTCAAGTAAATATTCTTACTTGTTCTAATTAAAAAGCAAATAATAATAGCAATAAAATAAAAATATATAGATTTTAAAATATTTTAATATTTTTAAGTTTTTTCAGATAGGATTTATAGGCTACTGCGTCGTATATGCTAATTAAAAAAAATATTGTGTAACCGAACTTGGATACTTTAAATAGTATTTATATTTCAAATAGCATAAAAAGATTTTTCTCTTATTTTTAAGTGTTGGTCGAGTTTTCAGGAAATTAATCGAATTCTAGTTCTTCGAATAATAAAAATATATATAAATTATATAAAATTTACAATCATTGAAATGTAAAAATATTATCTGTTAACCTTCATATAATAGCCAATGAGAAACAAGTGAAATATATTGTCCTAAATTATGAGATGTTACAGGCATATCACGTCCACCACGTCGAAGTTCAATACAACTATGACCAGGTAATATAAAATCCAAACCCAATTCTTCAATTGGACATCCATCCAATTCTAAAGCATCCAACTAAAATTTATTAATAAAATAATAATAATAATTCATTCATTAAATTATATTTAATAATAAATATTTTTCTACCATTTCTCTTTTCCTTTCAGGAGATAATGAAGGATCTTTTCGTATAGCTTCAGCATGTAAGGCAACTCGTTGCAAACGACATAATGAACGCCATAATTCAGGAGCTACATGCCGTACATCTCCTAAATTCAAACAATTTTCTTCACCAAGAATCCAACGATAAAATGTTAGTGAAAAAGGCAGATCCAACTGTGAAATAATAGATAGAAATATTATACAATTTTTATTATTTATTTCAATTATAAAAAATTATATACCATTCTGGAATCCATAACAGCTTTTGCCATAAATTTTCCAAGAAATCTGAATTTCGCCTTAATTCTTGATAATTGAGAAATTTTTGTATTCCTTCCCATTGCTTGAGGAAATAAACCACATGGTAAATTGACATATGAAACTTCAGTTGGTGTTGGAAGTTGACTTTCTTTAGTTATGTTATCAATTGTAGCGTCAATTGGACTAACAACCTGACTATCTTGTGAAATTAATTCACTGTTGAGATTCATATCAGCAGCATCCATTATCATGGGCATATCAAATGATTGGAAATGATTATTTTCTGTATTTGCATTTTGGGAATTTTTATTACGCTCTTCATTTAAATTTAAATTATTATAAACGCTGGATGCCAAATTAACAGCTGGATCTATTGTTAATGGGCTATCGTCAGGATCTTTCTTTACAACAATTGGATTATTTTTAACAACATCGCCTCCAAAACTTAAAGGTTTTTGTTTGAAATTTTCACTTCCATGCCAAAGATCTAAATCAGCGCGTTGTAATTCTAAAGATACCAAAGCGTAAAATTCCAAAGTGGGACCTAATCCAGTACCAACTTCATTTTCATATTTAACCTAAAAATATATATTTGGTTTTCAATTTCGTTTTTAACAGATTTCCAAATAACCAAAAATAAGTGATATACCTCTAATAAAGCTTTTGAGTGTGCGAAATCTTGAATAACTTGTTCTGCTTGCTTTAATATATGATCTCTAGAAATCGTTCGTTTACGACGATCTAACCTTGGCGTAACTCTTTCAGCTGAATCAGTTGATGAGTGATTCAATTCAGGACTCGAATCTAATAAACGTTGGAGAGCGCGATCTCGATCAAATGAAACAGCATAAAATAGCAATTGTCTTGTTTCCAAAGGAAATAAGAATGGGCTAAAATATTAAAATTTTACAAAACAAGTTGAAAGAGGCTAAAAATAAGTAATATAACGTTTATATAAAAAAAAACAAACCAAGCAAATGCTATTTGTTGTAACCACTGAGGTAAATTTCCAGTCATAATAACAAGTGGGTCTTGAAGTTGTCTACTGGCTTTTGCAGCTAACTAAAAGATGAATTTAAACAATTTATATCAAAACGTAAACAAAAAAGATTCGATTTTTTTAAATATTTTACCTTTGAATTAACGAAATCCGATTGAGGTAATAACGATCTTGATAACTGAGGACATGCACGATATAAACATGGCCAGTGACGACATATTGCGTGTAATGTGCGTAATAACGTTAAAGCAGACAATGAAGGGTCTGTAACAGTTACAATTGCAGGCAAACGTGATTCAAGCAAGCGTCCTAAGGTCGAAATTATCGGTGGCACTATTCCTTCTATAAAAAAAATACATAAGGATAATTTTTATCAGCTGTATTTTTTTAAGCAATATACTAGTTTTTATACACACCATTCCATAAATCATCAATTTTCTTTTTATTATTAGATTTTGTTGATGTTCCTTTTCCTTTTCTGCCAGAAGCACATGGAATTCCTTGTGGAGTAGATGTCTGAGCGGTTCCAGTATTTGAATTCATACCTCCATCTGGACCAACTGAACGATAATATATGGTATGTGTTTGAATCCATACTCCTGCATTGCCTAAATAATTAAAATAGTATAATTAATATGCTATATAATAGTGTACATATGGTAAAAGTAGTACGACAATATAATAAATACCTAATGGCGTTTCAGTATCAGTGTCTGTTTCCGATTGATCATTTACTTGTGGACTAAACTGCTTAACAGCCTGATACACAGTCATATTATATGGTAAAATTGTTTCTCCAATAAGGAACTGCAGTTTGTGTTTAGATCTATATAAATAATAAATGAAATTAAATTATATATAATTAGTAAAATAAAGAAACTTATTACTAATGAATAGATTAATTACTGACCTTCCTTGAGAGATAACAACAGCAGCAAGAGAATCGTCAATATCATCATCACTGTTATCGTCGTCAGAATCTGGTGTCAACTGATGAGATGCATTTAATGAATTTTGGCTGGCGCTTCCTCCACTGGTATTACTACTAGATTCTCGTTGTCTAGCGTAACCTCTAACGACCAAGTATCTATAAACAAAAAATCAAATGATGAATTTGTAAAAAATAATAGGAATGAAATTATTTTTTTTTACTTTTCAATTGCATAAACTAAAGCCAATGGGTCAATCTTAACTGTTCCACCTTTCCATTGTTTTAAATTTGTACAACTTGGATGACGTTGAAGATTGCACTAAAAATTATAGATTTTTAATATAGTTAAATACTGAAAAGTAAAATCTTACTAATTTAAAAATATAACATTCAAAATATTAGGAAAAACAAATAAATGAAATACAAATAACAAATAACGTATTCTTTTAAATAAACCAACGTAGCTTGATTTTTTTATCGAGTTTATATCTACATTTATCATAATTGACATCTGTAATTTATTAAAAAAATATTTTCTATATATTTTTCCATGTCTTAAACCTTTTAGGTGTTTTTTTTTAATTTGAGTAGACATTTTATTAAATAACAATAATTGAATTTGCTTCAGCTAGAATTATTATTCAGGGGTCATTTTATTGAAGTTAGTCTGTTTATTTAAATAAAAAAAACAAGTTAGTATATGATAAAATATAGGAATAGACCAGATTCTTTATAAAGTTTAAGCAAATTTATCCAACAAACTAAATGAAGAAAAAAAGTTGAGCATCCTAAAATAAATTTAACTTAAAAATTTCATGGATCAATTAAAAAAATAATTACCTTAAGTTGGTGCGTATTGAAAAAACGAAGAGCACTTGTAGAATGTCTTGCAGGAAAGTCATGAACACGAACAGGAAATTGTTCTAGTTGAGATACACATGCGTTTATTTTATTAACCAATGCAGATAAACTAGATGGATTATAATTAAACATTGGTTCCACAGCACTAAAAATACATAAAATGTAGTGTAAATATGAAAATAATGAATAGTTTAACTAAGTGATAATAAAATATTTACTCTATATCAAGTGGCATGTCAGCAAAAACGTTTAGAAAAGCACGTAATCGTGCATCTCGGACAGCAATATCTTCAGATTCCTTTTCACCACAAGCAGTTAGAAAACTGAGTAAAGCACTAATTAGTCCTGAATGATTGACCTAAAATTTAATTATTATTTATAAACCATGGAAATAAAAAAAATAAATTTTAATCAGACAACTTTAACCTCAAATGGTGATATATCACTATCAACTAAAATATCTCGTAGTTGAATTAATGCAGCTGGATCAGGGGTACGCAATCTCTGAACGGCAGCAGTTAAACGAGCTAAAACACCACTTGCCAAATGAACGGTTCCTCCACGACCGCCAATTCCACCATGTTCAGATATTAAAGCTGAAGCTTGAGTTCTAACCCAATGTCGAGCTTTTTCTCTAAAATATTAAAAATTAATATATATTCTTAAAAGTTAACATAAACTTTTATACATAAATTGATAAAATGTTAGATATTTACCTATTCTGAGCAGCAATATTAGCATTAGATTGAATGGTATCACGTGTAATTGCTCCTAAACCTGATGATGAACCATGTTGTCTCCCCCAACGAGCAGGATTTAAAGAAGCTAAAAATGACTGAGTCTTCGAAGTAGCACCACCAAGTTTAAATCTAAATGATGATGTAACTATAAAATACACATTTTATTAATAAAAAATTAAGTGATATAACTAAAACTATGATATTTATTATAATTTACCATGAGGATGGTGATGATGATGACTTGAAGGCATTTCCATAGGTTCTTCCTGTCTACGATGTCTACTGCTAATTGCTCCACCAGTACTAGTATTACCTCGTTCGACTGTTCGTTTAGGAGGACGTTTTCGTTTTAAAACATCGGTAATTTTCATAGATACAGGACTTTGAGACCTATTTCAAAAATTAATCAGTTAATTTGTAATTAAAAGATTAATATTTTTCAATAAAATTTATATTTCAAATACCTGTGTTCTTGAGATGAAATAATAGATGATAATGGCATTTCGTTAGCAGATTGCACTGATTCTAGAGAAATGTTACTTCCATTTGGATTAACAGAATTGAGACTAGTTTCTAAGGAAATGCCTAAAAAACAAAATATAAATTATATTAATAAAATGTATCTACACATACGATGTATATTTAATGTTTCGGGTAAAGCATTACCAGACGCTGCATTTATTATTGGAGATCCATGAGAAGTACCAGGTGCCAAATTTACGCTTATAATAGATGGAGGAACTACGCTTGCAATAGATCCTTTAGTATTACCAGCATTTGTGCATCCCTAAATTATAAAAAAACTCATTATTTTTAACAATAATCAAAGAAAAAGCCTAAAATAATGAAAAAAATCCAACTTTATTTTTACTCCCAGATGAATAGTGCATTAAATTATGAACGTTTAATGAGGTAGTTAAATCTCTTTTAACAGCTGCTGTAGCTGATGTATTTACAACAGTTGAACCAATACTTCTAGTAGCTGACTTAGGTGGACTGACACATAATGGAATTGATGGATCTGCTAGTTGTTGAATCTTAAGAAACAAAAATATATGCAATTATTAGTCATTTATATCAAATTCCTCTGCATAAAATATTAATAATAAATAAATAAAATGTACACACTTGATGCATAACACCTTCGCGACAAAAGTGTACCCCAAAAACATCAGGTAATTTTTGCATTAAAATTTCTGCCATTTGTAAAGACCCAACAACAATACGTAAATCGTTTGATGCCATCATACCAGCTATGTGAGATGAAATTACCTGTATGATAAAAATTTATTTGAGAAAAATAATAATAAATAGCAAATATGAATGCACACATAAAACTTTATTTTTACTTTAAAATGAATATATAAATAAACTTACTTGATACTTAAGTACACGAGTTAACATTTCAGTATCTGCATGATAAACCATTCGCAAAAGTGCTTTGAGACATTGACAACGTACAGATGGTCCTGCAGAACTCGAATACACTTCTAATAGTACAGCGGAAAGAGCTAATACACGTTTTCCACAAGAACCACGTAAACAAGCTGTACGTGCATCAGCAACACCAGCTGTTGCGCTCCATCTTGTCCCACTAACGCTAGAAACTATATTACCAGCTGAAAATATACAAAATTATATATATATATATATATATATATGCGTGTGTGTGTGTGTGTGTGTGTGTGTGTGAGAGAGAGAGAGAGAGAGAGAGAGAGAGAGAGAGAGAGAATGAGTGAGTGAAAAAGTATGAATTACTGCTAAAGAAACTTTACGATACATAATCTAAGTATAAATAACATCTAAACCAGCCACTTTTAAAATTTGCTTCTTTTTTATATATTTCCTGCATAATCTATAAATAAATCAATGAACCTGAGGCGAAAATGAAAATATAAGCAATGTGAAAAAAATATATATGTATTTCTTTAAATTTGGTCCAAAATTAGCGGAAAAAACTAAGAGTCGGTTTTTTATTTCTTAATTTCTTCACATTTCCACATATTTCTTCATTGATTTCTATCTATTTTCTTTCACTAGAAAGATCACACTTGCTCAAAGTGAATATGATAAACAAACATAAGAATAATTTAAAAAAATATATTGCAACCATTTTAAACGCTTTCTCTAATTTAGTAAAAAATAAAAATGGCAATGACTACTTAAAGATCTTTTCTCATATAACTTGTAATTTTAAAATAAACATATATATATGAAATATTATTCTACTTTTTCATTAATTATTTCTAATTTTCAGCATGTGAGTGTGTGTGTATGTTTATACAAGTACCGTACCCTGATTTTCAACACAATGGGTTTGAGGAGAAACTGGTAGAGGTGCAGGTGATGGTCCAAGTCGTCTTTGAACGGGTCTTGTTGTACCAGTATCTTCGTTAATTTGCTTCATTGAAAGGAAATCAACTATGTATGTTCGACCAAGTGCGCTAAGTGACACTTCATCTTCAGAGTTCTGATGAGCTGCTTCAATTACTCTTGAATCTACTGCAGCATATGAACGCCAAACACCTGATTATTTATTGAAAAATAAATAAAACTAACACTAATAAAATTATTAATATACTGCGAAATAATATTTACCTGCATCATCTCTCCATTGCCATTGAGCATGATGATCAGGAGGGTTTGTGACACCCCAAGTACCTCTTTCCAAACAAGAATCTACAGCAAATATACCAGAACTTGGTAAATGGGGCATCAATTCAGCAATAAGGCAGGTTATTTCATATAACTCTTGTGGTGATCTTGCAATAAGTTCAACCTTTAAAATAAAATATTAATTTTGATTATTATATACACTAAAAATACGAAATAAAATTAAAAACAAAATTAAATTAACAAAAAATAACCTCTTCTTGTGGATTAGGAACTGTAGATCCAGTTAGTAGAAACAATAAAGTATCAGCTATATTTTGTCGTAATAAAGTAATTGCCAACTCAGGACAATTAGAGCACATTACACTTAGCATTCTCAAAACTGTAATAAAAGTTCCAGTACTTATCATAGGTGGTGACACAACAAGCTAAAAGATATATTAATACTTTAGAATTTATAATAAATATTTTTTTATAATATGAATTCTTATTGAACATACTAATTGTTGTAAGTTTGTTAGTAATTCAGTACTGGCAATTTCTTGAAGACGAGCAGGATCATTTTGATAACTATCAACTAATCTAGAAAAAGCTAAACAAACGCTTTCCACAGATTTTTTATCTTGTTGAGTCAATCTAAAATAAAATAAATAATTTTTGATTAAAACAATATAACAATCAGGTAAAAGAAAGAATAGATGTTTAAGATTATTTTAAAATATATTTACCTGCCAGCTAACAAAGGTAAAGAATCTCTAATAAATACAAATTCATCACTTTGTAAATTTTGACAACAATTTGATGTTATAGATAATGCTGCTCTTTGTGCATTAATTGAAAAAAAGTCTAGATACATAAGGCAAGCAGATACACCTCTCTAAAATTATATAATTTGAAATAAATTTTCAATGATGAAAAAAAAATGATAAAGCATATTAAGAACATACAGCTTGAAGAATTGGTTTTGAATGTCGTCGAGATAACATATCTAAGGCTGTCAAACTTTGCTCTGCTACATCCATACATGTAATCGCTTGTAATTTATCCAAAAAAACTGGAACTGCAAGTGCTACAGCTCCAGATGTATGAGGTAAAGCTTCCATCATATAAGTTAAAGCTCTGCACGCATGATTCATCTAAAATATTTTTTAAAACAAAATCAAAAAAATAATAAAAAAGTTTATAAATTCAATATATGTATTTAATACCATATCAAAGTTGTGTTCCATTCCTAATAAAGTGATTAATGCAGGTACAACTTGTCGTACAGGAAAACCAGCTAATGTATCTTCATTCCCCATTACTAAAAGTTGACACATTTCAATGACAGCTTGCAACTGTTGACCTTCATCACCTGTTGCTTGTAAACCAGCCAACAATTGAGTAGCTTTTGATGCTAAAAATTGCAACATTTTTAAAATTTTATTTCAACAAATTATAAAATATAAAATAACTTTTACAATAAGTATTTCCCATAAATATATGCGTACTGTTAATTACAGAAACACCTTAAATAAGAAATAATATATTTTGACGCTGTTTAGATGATAAAAAAATTAAAGCATATTAAACGGTGTTTAATATATGAATAATTTGTTTACCATTTCAGTGTGGTGTAGAAGTAAAAAGAGAAATGGAAGAAATAAAAAAATTACAATACACTAAAACATTTTTTTAAATCAAAAATAGTCATACATGTGGTAGCACCCATAGTACGATGTAATAAATGTTGCATTCGAGGTCCAAGAGCTCCAAGAAGATGGGGGGGTAATCCACGAGATTCAAGCAATGCTTGAAGTCTTCCTACTTCACTATCATCTGATGAAGACTCACCTACACTAACAGCACCAGCTGCTGTACTTTCAGCTGCTCCAGATCCTCCATCCTCTCCTGAACCTGTAAAAAAGGAAAAATGAAAGTAATTTATGTATTTATTTACAAATAATATTTACTTTTTATCGTAATTATCTCAAATGATAAAAAAATAATGTAGTCTATTGCATAATTAATATTTATAAAATCTAATGTAAACAAAAAATGGTTTTGATAAAATGGATCTGAATTAAAATTAAAGTGTTAATACTAAATAAGCTTCATTTTACAAAACATGTACGTATTACCTACAAAATTAAAAATAAAATATTAACCTTTGAATTTAGATTTGGAATCTGTATTTAAACCTCCTCCCATATTAGATGGTGATGCTGTTTGTTGATTAGAAGTTGAAGCAATTGCACTCTAAAAACATTAAATATTATATTAGTATTTTATATAGGCTGTTCCAACATTAACACAAGTTTTAATTTGTCACCATTTGTGTAGTAAAGTATTGACAACCCTAAAAAACAATTCAACAGCTGATAGCTTAGGATTAGTAAAAATAGAGCTTTATACTATAAAAGTGTTTTCATTATTGAACAATATTTCAAAAATAATGAAAACTTGGCTGGGTGGAATTTTGTAATTAATTTTTCGAACACTTCCAGATGTCCAATTGAGTTGAAACTTTGCTCACGATTTCGATGACAACTATGCCCTTAGATGCGTTAGTGACTTTATCTGACTAATAATTTCGCGATGAATGAAATTAAATAACGAATGAAACTCTAATTTAAATCAAAGCCAACATTTGTACTAGATATATTTAACATATTTACTGATGAGTCTAATAAACGTGCATGTTTGTTATCAAATTGCGATGGATAATTGCAAAATTGATTTTCATTCCTAATTTCAAAATTTTTATTTTTTACTTATGAATTAAATTTGTCGCTGTACACTAATTTTATCTTAATTTTATTAAATATTTTTTTATTCTATAAATAATTATGTAGTATGGATTTCATTACTTTTCTGCACGTTTTTTGTAAAAATATATGTAGATTTTTCATCTTGTACAATTTTTTAAAGTTGTGGAACATATCTCCAAATTTATTACCATATTGTCGTATGGTAACACGATTTTTTTCTACATGCAACAGATTAACTAACCTGAATCATATTGATTTCCTATATTTATTTAGCAATTATCGCTTTTGCAATGTTTAATTTTTTTTATTTATTAATTTAATCTAATGAAAAAAAAAATTTGACTTATTTAAAGAATTCAATTAAAATTTGAGTAACGTAAACATTGTCATAATCAGCAAAAATAAAATCGAATAAAACCTAAAATTTAAATAAAACTACTGAAATATAAATAAAAACTGAAATAAAAATAATTCTAATTCATTATGTAAATAACATCAATACTGTGGATACAATAAATAAAACAATTTGTCAAAACGAAGTAAAAATGAAATATTTTGAATATAAAAAAAAATACTAACGGATGATATGACACCTTGCTGACTCGATCCTTGATTAATTGCCGATTGTGACTGTGTTGAGGGAGCTGGCGGGGGGCGTCGCCCACCCGCACTACTGCCCCCACTGCTTGCACAGGAACCCAGACTGCTCTTACCTTTAAATTTAACTTCAAATTATATTTGTATATATTATATACAAACAACAAAATAGTTAATAATTAACTTGAAACACAAAATATGATTACAGAATAACTATTATCAATGTTATATTTGAAGTTTATTAAAAAAATCGTTAACTGTGTTTTATATAAAAATACTCCATAATATTATGAGACTAAGTTTGCTGGAATTTATTTTTTAAAAAAGTATATTATGATACATTACTACAGTTAAGAGTATGAAATTTTTTGAATGTGACGCTGAAAAAAAAATTGTCCTTAGTAGCCCCTAACTATACTAACACATCTATATTAAAAGAATTGAAAAACGAATAATAATATATGTTATTTTGACCATTCGACGAAGCATTCAAAAATATATCAAACAAAAACTATGAAGAGTAATTTGGCAGTTAATCATGAATTTTTATATGTGATAAATTTCTCATTCGTTAGATGGTTAAAAATGTAACAAACAACTTTCATGAGTACTAAAAGAGATGAATGAACCAAAGTTGCGATCACTAGATGGAATCAATATAACTAATTATAATAGCGACAGTTTCAATAAGACTTAGCATATTAGATGAAGAATTTATACCATATATCGATTTAATTAAAAACCTTTTTTATCACGTTTGTTGTTAAATGTGGCAGATGTTGCGGTAGGGTGTGTCTGTTGGGGCATGTCCACCACACCAGTCGCCCCACCACACCGTGTAGTACGTCTTGTTCCTTCACATTCACCAGTCACTGCCGTATTACTTCTAAAAGACTAATTAATAAAACAAAGGTCAGTTTAAAATGTATGAACAAATTATAAATCAGTTTAAGGAGTATTTGAAAAAATAACCACTTGTCTCTTTGGAGAAGAGTCAGAATGACTCGCACTCCCCGTACTTCTATTAAGTCTTGCACCCAGATTATAAGTAATATTCTGAAACATAAAAAACAAATATAAAGGACAATATAAAATATTAAAATATCAAAATCATAACAAAAAAATACTAACTTTTCCACTTCTCAAAGATAATGGTTCAATTATATTAGAAGTTGAGGATCTCAAATTTTGGTTTGATTTTCTTTTTGAATCTAAAATAAATTATATATATATATATATATATATATATATATATATATATATATATATATATATACATATATTATACACACACACACACACACACACATATATATATATATATATTATATATGGGTGCGTGTGGTAATAATAATAATAATAATAATAGTAATAATAATAACCAGAAGAATCTTTCAATCCAGAAAACAATTGATTATTTTTAGATTTCTTCGACGAAGTTTTATTTATATTACTAGACGTAGAAGTCTGCGCATACAGAGAACTATCACTTGTGGTAGAACTCACTGTAATGATGATAATTTTAATTATAAAACTTGATATCAAAGATTATAACTGTTTTCATAAAAATAAGTAACAAACTTACATGAGCTATCACGATGATTAGATTCAGTATTATTCACAATAACTGTGCTTCTATTTCTCAATGGATATGTTCTGTTTTGTACTGTAGAAGGTACTCTGCGAGGGATAAGTGATGGCCTAGAAATAGGCCCTCTACTTACTAAATGACTCGTACTGTTTTCTGATAATGACGATTGTGATTTTGAAACTGTTGGAGTAGAAGTTGCACCAAATTTGTCCGATAAAACACTATTATAACGAACTTTTTTATTAACAATACTAATACTATTATTATTTCTTTGCTTTCGGTTTCTTTTTCTATTTTTAGATTCAGTAGGTGTATAAAGAGAATGATCAGAATCAACAATATCAGTGACAGTCGATGCACTAAATGGTGAATAATCAAAATCCCTATAATCGAGTGGAAGAAGCGAGCCTTCTGGATGGTTGCTCGATTTAGAGACAAAAGAATTCGTTTGAGAAGCTGATGGTTCTGTGTCGAACAATTTACGTAACTTATTAGAATATGGCAAAATCAAAGAATTCGCAGATACGTCAGTAGCGTTCAAACTTTTAGATCTAGTTCGGTGGGCTATGCAGTCTTGGACAGAATTACTGACCAAAGATCGTTTCGTACGTTTGGTTTCTCCTATGTTCTGACTAGATGAAGGTGCAGATCTTTTACGGGAGCCAATTAATATCGATGGCGTCGATCTTGAATTTGATGTAACGTTCGTTTTTGTGCTATTACAATGTGGATCTCTGCTATTACGGCGATCTGCTCGGCGACGACTCCACGCACCGACGCCCTCAAACTGTGATTGTCTATAAAATAAAACATGTTACTTACATTTTTTATAGTATAAGTGTATATCTAAACAAATGTAAGGGTTTATTAAATTTAACTATTGCAAAATATAAAGTGAAGTTTTCATAAAAACAATGTGTTCGACAAAACAAAACTGAACTATACAAAATAATATAATAATAATTAATAAAATTATAAATATGTAGTGTATTAAGGAATTACCAATTATATTACAAAATCTTATTTTAATTTAATTAAAATTGTTGAAAATAATCAAATACTCTTTTACATAAAATACCTGTCGAGTTGATTGGGTGCGTTGGAGGGCGTCAGCGTGACGTCTTGTTGGTCCATAGGCTGCAGCAGCAGGGCGCGGAGGCGCTTGGGTCGCGAGGGCCGTTCTTTGCAGCATGCCACGCGGTCCCTGCTGCCGCCCACCCGCCCACCGCCTCCTTCAACAACACACCTTCGACGACTCTCCAACGCCACACTTTAACCAACACTACTACTTGTACAGACAATTCTGATACTATTCTTCTTTTTTTACTTTGAACATCAGACCTTCACAACTCATCATTAAATTTATTCACTAAAACAGTCTCTCATTTGATAAAATAATCATAACATTGTTTATTCTCTTCCATTATTTTTTAATTATTCTAAGTATTATGAAGAGAATCAAACAGGCAATCTGAAAAGAAAAAAGACAAGGCTTTAGAAGATATATTTTAATATTTGTATTTTAAACTCAATAAGATCAAGTAAAATTTAATGGTAAATACAATTATTTGAAAGTTTAATTATTAAAATCGGAATTTCTACAGGTTCATAGATTACTGACTGTTTATCAAAAAATAGTTCTTCTCGATAGATTAATAAATTCTATGTTAATTTTAAACCACTTAATGCTTTAGAACGAGCATTGCTCGAGTGAGCCACGCGTGCCCAATTGTACTAACCCGAACCCTGCTTGCAGGTTTTAATATGCGAGCATGAACTATTTAAGAAAAAAATAAAAATTATTCAGGCACTTTTTTTAATTAATAAAATACATTAATTTAAATAATTAAAAATGTATAACCTCAAACATATTTTTTTGTAAAACGGCGCTTTTGAATCTTTATGTAAATTAAATTAAAAAAAGATATATATATAAATCTTTGATTTGTTACAATAGGATAACCTCTTCGAATTAAAATCCTATTTATTCAATAATTTTGCCACTTAAAAAAAAATAAGAAAATAACAAAAATAGAATCCACACAAAATATTTAATAAAATAGTGTTAAAAAGTGCCACTGCGAGGGTTGTGCCGTCAGGTGTTTGCGGAATCAGTTTTCATATGAACGAACAAGGGGAACGAACACAGAGATACAGAATCGACCCAGTACAGTAACCCAATTCGAAAGCGATATGATTAAATCGTACAAGCGCTTTGTTATAACAAAATAACAAAAAAAATTAAATTAATTATTTAAATTATCAATTTTTAATTATTACGTGTGTATGTGTTTATAAAATACTATTCAGTGAACTGAATGCATTTTTAATGTAATGTAAAATTATTTAATTTCAGTAACAATACATAATATATAAAAGTATAATATTAATTCAATAAAAATACAATGTAAAATTATGTTAAACGTTCATATGTATATATATATATATATATATATATATATATACAATATATATATATATAATATATATATATAATATATATATATAATATATATATATATATATATATATATATATATATATATATATATATATATATATATATATATATATATACACTAATTCGACGCGCAATAGACGCTCTTATTATTGAGTTCTTATCGGCTTGCAATTTTTATTAAATGATAATGCCATTGTGCGATTTTTCGGTTATCTTAATTTTTGCTTAAATAAACTAATCAGAAAGGAGTATTTCACAACATTTTTTTTTCATTATACGACCTCACTGATCAACGTTCAAAAAACCTTTAATGTGATGGCCAAGGACACGACTGTTTCGGTCGTCGACCTATGGGTGCACCAGGACGACCTCACTGGGACACCCTGTACACAAAATATATGGTGTTTTATATATACATCGCAAACGCACTAATACATCCAAAGCTCAGATGGATATACCAGTCGCAAAGCCAATATTTTACGGTTTTACCCTTGCAGATTAACCAAGAGGAATTCACAATAGAATTAAACAAGTGAAGAGATCTTACTAAAAATATTATGAAAGATATACAAAAAAAGTTTTTGGAGCTTTAATCGCTTCCAATTATAATTTGTAGCATTTCGATTATATAAAATTATAACACATGTATTAAAAATAAAAGACGAAACAAAGTTTATATATTTTTTTATACCCCTATCAGGGAATAAAAAGAATTTAAGATGTAAAAGTAAATAATTTAATGATTATTTTAACTAATGAAAAAAAAAGAAAATGAACCAAAATATAAAAGTCATAACATCTAACAAGAGGTGGCCAAACTAATTTTAAAGGTGTTCAAACGCCTTTTGCATTTTATTTGTTATTACTATTTTAGAACAAATTTCCTGTTATTTTATATATTTTGTATAGTATATTAAAAAAAACATTCAAGAATTGTGATTTGTTCATTTACAAAAAAAAACAAGTAAATGAACTTTCTTAAATATCTTTTTAAAAAATATATACCATATATTTAAAATAAGGTAAAATCAGATAAAAATTGATCACTCGCACATTCTTCAATTTAACAATTAATTTTAAAATTTCTGTATTATATTTTCTAAAACGATGAATAGTGTAATTCTTTATAATACAAAGGAAACACAAGAATAAAGCTTTCATTACAATCGTGTACACCAGGGGTAGCCAACTTTTGTGTACGTAAGATCGACTTTTTCTTTGAAAAATGTGTCGCGATCGACCAGTTGGCTACCCCTGGTGTATACTACGAATTACAGCTAAATATAAAATGAAGTAGAATGAAACAATATGTGTATGTGCAAGATGCATATATATATATATATATATATATATATATATATATATATATATATATATATATATATATATATAGAGAGAGAGAGAGAGAGAGAGAAAAAATCAAACGAAAAATATTTTTAAAAGAAATAAATGTGAAAACTATAAATTCAATAAAACGTACATGCAGTAATGTCAATGTAAAATTTTAATTAAATTTATTAAACTAGGAAATTTTTAAAGAATATGTCGCAGGTTTGTGGTAAACTAGTGCTATCGGTAATTGATCCTAAAATTGATACTAGTTAATTATTTTTAATTAACACATTTTTTTTATTTCACATACAAAAATTAAGTAAAATAACTATAACCTCTCTTCACAAATTTCCTGATTTTTATGCAATATCCATTGATCCTTATAACATCAATTATGGAATATTTCAAAACCAATTTCGAAATCTTTTAATTCTGCTAGGTATATAAATAAATAAATCATTTTAATCATTTCAATTTCGTTATTATACTTTATGTAAAATTTTGATTTATCTTTAGACAAAAATTAAAACATAAAGATTTAAAGACTGAAAATCAAAAACAAAAGTTATAATTGTAGTAATTTTTGGTTAATTTATCCACAGCAATAAACTAAGTTTGTCTTTTTCAGATTAATAATAAGTAAGTCATAAAGAATAGAAGGCAATTTAAATATATAAAAAAAACTCAAAAATAAAATTGATGCAGATTTTAACATTTTCAAGATTTATAGTACAGAATCAAGAAGAATGTAAATATTTAAAAAATATCGATGAACTGGAATATAACGAATACTGTGAATGTAATGAATAAAAATTTCTTAACAAGATTTTTAACATGTTAAAATGATAAAACTTAAAAAACTAAATAAAATGACAAATGTAAAAAAATAAAAAAATAAAAGGACTAAAGGTGATCACTTTATAAATTATGCAAATCCCTTTTATTATAAAAATATTAATTATTGAAAAAAATATGACTTAAAAATAAAAATGACAAAAATTACTTAAATTAAAAATATATGAATATTTAGATATTTATATATTTTTAATTTAATATTATATATGTATTATAAATAAAATTTTTAAAAATAATTAAATAATAAATGAATTATTTATATAATGTGCAATCCTAAATTAAAGTGTTAAATATAATAAATGAGAGATCAAATTCAAAAATTAACATTTTTAGTAGGCAAAAATATTTCCAGGAAAACCTAGAAACGCAACTTTGACCAGTTTATATTTGACAATAAACAGCATTAATTAAAAAAATCAATTAATTAAGAAATGGATACTTTAAGAAATATAACATTTTTAATAAAAACATCTCTACGATGATGACGATTATTCTGATAGAGACCTCGGTATTAAGATATTTTTACTCGTAACGGAACCATTTTGTACTGCAAACTATAAATAAATCGAAATGCCTCTCATCTCAGTGAAAAAGAAAAATGCATTCATTCTTATTAATGTTTTACATTTGCGAAACGTGAAATATGAAATTTGTTCGAAATCAAAATAAAGAAAAAAGTCAATATCATTTATATAAAAAAACATCCTAAAGGCTCATTTTACAATTTTCAAAAAAAGGTTTCAATATTGTGTAAATATTCTAAAATAACAAATATTATCTAAATGTTTTATTTCATTAATCGATTAATGATTATTCACTATTTTACAAATAAATTAATAATTTGACATGCATTTAAAATGCTTTATTAGCAGAAATATTCAGGTATGACTAATTTAGATTTTAATCTAAAAAATCACAAAAAAATATTGTTTTAATTACAAATATAACAACTACAGGTAAAAACATCAAGAAAACAAATTCATGTACTGAAGAACTTTACTGTTATTTTTCAATAAAATCTGATTTAACTAATATTTTAATAATAAAAAATACGTATTTTTATATGAAATAATTTAAATTGTGTTAAATTTACATTATGAGTATATATTTAATCAAGTTCTAATGAGCACGTTATACATAAAAAAGTGTATATTTTTAAATATTATTGTAAGAAATATACAGATGTTAGAAGCTACACGGAAACACGTATTTGATACGATAACTTGTAAATTGTATAATGCGATAAGAGTCGTGCTTATAAATGATAGTAAAAATGCACATAAAATATAAATCTTCATATAAATATATTAACATATTTTAAAACGCAATTTGGAAATAATAAAAACAAATAATATTAATCAAAGTATTTTATAAAAATACTGGGTTATAAAAAATATAAACATGACTATAATATTAACTAAAATTTATCATTTTTAAATGAACGTGTGCGCGTCATATAATAAGAAGTTTAAGAATATATAGGATAATTCAGCTACATATATATTAATATGTAGAGATGTATATATGTTTACATATATATAGAAGCGCAATTTAATTATGAATGCTTGACATACAAGTAATAACAATTTTCTAGTACTAAAATATTGATTTAAATTTATATTATTTTTAGACTATTCAAATATATTTTTATAAATATTTTAAATTATTAACTTTCAATAAATAACACATTTAATAAAAAATAATTATTAATTTTAAAAATAACGATAATATACGTAGTACATGGGTAATTTAAACATCAAACAGACACAAGTACAAAACAAACATGCGCACTTAAACATGTACAAGCGGTAATATTATTTCAACAACGCAAGTGATAAATAAATACAAATTAAAACCTTTCTTGTGTCATATTTTATTTATATATACCAAATACAACATAATCATTTAATGATTTTGTTGAATCATTAATATATTATAATTAATTTTAAGAATGACTAACGCATAATTCTTAGTGATAAACGTATTTTAAAATTATTCATAGATGACGAAATATTTATATAAATTGTAATAAGAGTACAAAGAAAATTTACCTATTGTATTAAAAATGAACCTTAAAAAAATATTAAAATGGAATTATTAACTATATGTCTTTATATATATATATATATATATATATATATATATATATATATATATATGTGTGTGTGTGTGTGTAATATATATATATAAACGAATGCGTGTGTCTGTCTGTATTCGATAGATTCAAAAACCATACATCTAATCGCTGTGAAAATTTTGAATTATTATTAGGTATATCCTTGAGGTTTCTGAAAAGTTTTTTTTTTAATTAGAGCTAGGGTTCTAGGTGCTCCTGAACAAATTACGATTCAATTTTGTTTCGATTTCCTTCAATTTAGACAACCGCTTAATGGGTATAAAGGTGATTTCTAATTATAATATTTTTTCTATAATCGTAAAATTAATTAGGATTTATTATTTTCTATTTGTTTAATAATTGTTTTAAGATTCAATGTGTTTATTATGTAATAAACACATTGAATCTGAAATTATTTTTAAAAATATTGAAACCTAGAATTTTTTAATATTATAAATATAGTGTATGAAGCCATGATCGTTAAATGTGTTATGACAATTAGACAAACGCCAACCTTATCGGAGGAGGTTATGAAGCATTTCTCTGCGCACTCTTTTAAGAATTATCAAAATTTTAAGGTATTATAAAATTGTTTTTACATATATGTAAATATTTTAAATTAGATCCACATCCGATTTTCTTATATTTAAATATATATATATATATATATATATATATATATATATATATATATATATATATATATATATATATATATATATATATATAAAGATAGTGATTTTAATGAAAAATTATTATTATTGTTCATATATTATTACTTTAATACAACAACGCGTGAAAGGGCACAAGTAGTATAATATATATCTTTCTTCAAGAACAAAACAATAAATCTGTGTCCCAATACACTTTTATATTTTACTAAGAATGAATATTATTTTTAAAACAAAAATGGAAAGAAGTAAAAAAAATGTTCAATATAAAAATTAAAATACAATTTCGTAAAATCTTTTACACGATTAAAATTATAATCGTTTCTTTGTGTAAAATAAAAATAAATTTAGTTCAGTGACACAAAGACGAATGGTGAATTTTGACGTTACATGGTCGCCATTTTGTATTGGTTTTGTGATATTTAAAAAGAACAAATAACTTTACTGTTGTCAGACAAATATTGTAATATGTATCAAATCGTCATCTTTTATAATAAAGTACCGTTTAAATTAGTGGTAATATAAAAAAAATATTAAAAATAGACTTTCAATATTGAATGAAACAATAAAAAATTATGTTGAATAAAAATAATGCGTATATATATATATATATATATATATATATATATATATATATATCTGTATGTGTGTGGGTAGGAAAGAAGTCTTCATGATTAGTCATAGAAAACTCATCTGAATATATTTTAATAAAATAATATGAATTACTATAAAAATAATCGACTACAAAATTCGTTGAGTTTCATAACGACCTCGAAGTCGACTACTGTAAAAAAGGAATATAAAATTTTATATAAAAATATTCATCAATGTTCCTTCAAAGATTGAAACATAATGTTTTAAGTTAAAGATTAATGAGTTAATATTATACCATAAAAAATATTTTTTTCATACCGATTACATTATACTAAATACACACATAAGGGACGTCTAGAAAAAAGTTTATGTAAAAATTACAAATCCATCACATACGAAACTCGAATAAATTAGTAGTTTTTGAGTAAGGATTTAAACTAACACGTCACATTATGAAAATGGGTTTTTTCCTATACACACTTGATAAGGAAATACATAAACTGCATATACGTTTTTTTTTTCTAAAATAAATGAGCACTTTGAAACGTTGCAGAGTGATAGATATTGGGAACGTACTACGAAAGTGTTAAACAGCTGATCGTGCACGTCAACGGAGCGCACGAGACGTCGCTTATTTGAGGTTATGTAAAGACAGACAGAGATAGAGAATAAAAGAGACATATAATATACATAGTGTAATAATAAAAAGTAGACAGACGTGCGGGGAAGAGGAGGGCAGTGGGAGGGGAAACGGGTGCGTGCCATCGACATCCCTACCTATACTGCATATTGTATACGGTATACCGATCGATTTGATTGCTCTTACACGTTTTATAAAACAAGATGGCCTCCACGATGGTGTACGTAGAAATCGGACAATAAAATCCCGGCGACGTCCTCCCCGATTCTGCACTCCGCACTTCGATAATACTAGTTTACGAACAAAGATGGAGTGCATCGAGCGGATTCAAAATCGCTAACTACGGCCATGGCCGATCCGCCATCTTAAACATATTTTCTCTTCAAATTTACCCAATTTTTTTTATATAATTTTACGATTACTTATGATCACTATGAAATGTTGAAATATCGACATTTCAAATTACTTTTCCAAATATGACGACAAAATCCAATATTATGCATTTCATTCGAAAAAGGTCAAATTTTTTATGCGAACGATACGATTAAGAAAGACACGCTAAAATATTGACAACTCGAATATTGAAAAGTTAAACAAATCGAGTTAAAATTAAATATCTACGATGTCCCCGATAGTAACGACGATTTTCGTTTATTTACTCGATTACTATACAAACATGATATTTTTGCTCTCGATTTACAAAAAACGTCAACAGTTAGATTAATATTATGGATATAAACGTTAAAATAAGTAAAGATATAAATATTGAACTGAAATTTTGCAACGATATTATTTTATGAAAATTATGCGCAAAATCTGATCGCAATCGATTAAAAAAAATAATAAAATGAAAGGATCGAAGCTCGATCCTTTTATTTTAAAGACAAGAAAAAATAATTAATTAAATTTTATGACAATAAAAACTAAACGTAATTTCAAAAATATAATAAACGAAGATAAATAAGACAAGGAAATATGCGTATTGGATTTAAATTAAAAGTAAATAAATATCTTTTTAATTTTAATATATTTAAACAAGTAGACGGGTACACATTTTGGAAGCGAGATATGCACTTTTTTCATACATATGTATATGTTTTTACTTTTAATTTTTTTTTTTTTCATGAAACGAGACACGCAATACAAGTGCACCATTTTGATAAAATAAAACTAATACATAAAAAACGCAATCGATATTGGTTTTTGTTATTCTTCCGAACGCTGATAAAATAATGACATAGAATTGAAAAAATAAAATAAATAATGGTAAATTGGAAGCGGAAGTACTGCGAGTGCGACAAAAACAATGTGCATCAGTTTCAGTATGCGTAAGTAGGAATCGTGCGAGAGGGTAAAATAAAATGTGGGACTGACAACCGATTCAACGATTCAACGGCAGCAACTATTCCGGTTTCCAGTTTTCACAACGGAGAAAAAGGTCGTCGATCGAAACAAAGGAGGATGCTGGATGGTGGATGGTGGATGGTGGATGGTGGATGGCGGATGGTGGATTGTAGATGGTGAAAAATCGTGACGATAATATATTTACCTAAGCCGAATTATCTTCGCGAGCAGATCGACGATGCTATTTATTGACGAACGGAGCCCGGGGCGTCGTCCTGCGCCAGGGCCTGCGGTGATGCCTACCTTGACTGCAGCGCACCCGCGCGGACGATTCCCACAACCGAACTATACAAAAACTCAAACAAACGTCACCGCACAACACAAAATTCGACCTCATCCGAATTGATGTATATAAACGATGACGTCAGCAAATCTAATATTCAACTTTTATATTTATTTTGTTTGCGATTATTCGTTATTTTCCATCATTATTTTAATAAAAAAATATAAACACATTTAACATTCATAATTTAATTTGAAAGTTTTTACAATGTATACAAATAATTATTTACAACTATACCTAAAAATAATATATTCCTTTTATCTGTATCTATACTTAAAACTTTAATTTTTATATAGGAATAAATTAATTAAAATATATAAGTAAACAAACGGTTTCTTTATCAAAGTGTGATATTTACATGATTTTTATTTTAATATAGTTTAATATTCATATAATTGATTCGAACACATTATAAAAATAAAATTTAAATATTTTAAAAAAATAAATATGTAACAGATTAATTGTGGCTACTTTCTCAAATATTTTTTTTTACATAACAGACTGAAAAGCATATTCTAAATTCGTAATGAAAAAAATATGTTGGCTATACTGTTACTGTATTACCGAACCGATTTCGTTGATCGTGTAGTGGTACATTTATATTTACACATGAAAAGTAACACATACAAATAACTCTACCGACGCCTATTATTTACGTAATGAACGAATCGATTCTACACAAAATGCGATATGTTGCTTTTTGCAACATATTTATCACAAATCTTTTGCTTTTTATTTTTATTTTGAAAAATCATGTGCACTTTGCAAATTTGTGTGAATATTATTAAATCAAATTAAAATAAATATAAAACAATATTTGAATTTCAATAGATTATTTTTTAAATTTAATAAAGTCAAATTATTATTTATCCAATTAAATATCAATTATTGAATTTAGGTCTATAAATATTTTTTAATATTTAGTCCACTACTATAATAATATTTATTTGTTTTTTATAATAGGCAAATTTGAAAAGATCATTTTTATTAAATTAATTGATTAAAATTATGTGTTCAAATAATAATTTAGTTAAATATTTTTAAATTAAAGATAAAATTAAATTAATTTATTTATTAATGACAATGACCTATAAAACCGAGTTGATAATTGTCGACTTAAAACCAAAACGAAATTGTTAAAAGCTAAACGAAGCCGATTATCAAAGTGATGTGACAGAGGACAGCGTTCAAAGGGACGATGGAATTTGTTGAGTTAATTTTAATACCAAAGGCGGACGGAGTAACTCTTCGCTCTCCTCATCAAGCTGACTTATCAGGAACACTCTGTATCACTGGACATCATTTGATACTCAGTTCACGTAACCGAGGACAACAAGAGCTTTGGGTACACATTTATCTTACAATATAATCCTACCTTCATCGTATAAATTTATTTTTATTTTTATCTGTGTTTTTCTAACAATTCTTTCAATTTTTTTTGTGATAGACGCAAACAGCTGTTTAACATATGTTTTGATTATTTTCAAATTACTTTTGTAATATTAAATCACACGTTAGTTATATATACATATATGTATTTATTTGATTATTTTATTTAATTTACGATTTATTTTAGTTGCTACATCAAAATATAGATTTAATTGAAAAAAGAGAATCAAAAACTTTGACGAATGGCATCCCCCAAGGTGGTTCTATTATATTGAAATGTAAAGACCTTAGAATTTTACAGTTAGATATTGTTTCGTCCACTGATTTAGTTAAAGTACACCAATCTCTAGAAAATCTTACTAGTATCACTCTTTTGAATTTAATGTATCCTTTTTTTTATAAACCTATATATACAATATTGGAAGATGGATATAAAATATTTAGGTATACTTTTTTGGATATTTAAAATTATTATGTATATTATATATAATTATTTATATAAAATTATATGAAATTTTCAGGCCTGAAACTGAATATTCAAAACTATTGAGCTCTGATGAGTGGAGATTGTCAATGGTAAATAAGGGTTATGCAATCTGTTCTACTTATCCAGAAGTTTTACTTGTTCCTAAATATGTTGATGATGAATGTCTTGCTGGAAGTGCTGCATTTAGAAAAGGAGGACGTTTTCCTATATTATCATATAAACATGACAATGGGGTATTAATTTATATTATTTAAATTATATTGATTTTTTTTCTATTATAACTAATAGTAAAAGTGTTCATATTTTTATAGGCATTACTGATGAAATGTTCACAACCATTAATTGGACCACAAGGTAAAAGATCAAAATCTGATGAAAAGCTTCTGAATACCATTCTTGGTTCCAGCAATAAAGGGTTACTATTTGATTTGAGATCTTCCACTCTTATTGGTATTCAAAAAGGAAAAGGTATGTATTTAAACGATTTATTATATATTAATTTTAATTTTCTTATTTTTTTAATTTACTTACATAAGGAGGCGGCTCAGAAACTGATTCTTACTATCCAAAATGGCGCAAAGTGAGTAGGCCTATGGACAAGATTTCTAATTTACAATTATTAGAGTCGTTTTCTAAACTTGTTGAAGGTTCTTATTATTTTATTATTTTACAACCTAATTTTATAGTAAAATTTCCCTATTATTTTTATCATATAACTTTTTTTTATTTTAGTATGTAACGATAAAGATATTTCATGTGATAAATGGCTATCAAAACTTGAAAGTTGTGGTTGGCTTGGTCATATTATGAACACTTTAAATACTGCTTGTACTGTTGCCCAATGTCTAGAACAAGTATTTTGCTTTTTTAATATTAATTTATATTTTATTTTATTTAATACAATAAATGGTGTTTATTAAGGAGGCTACAACTGTAATAGTACATGGCTCTAAAGGAATGGATGCTACTTTAATAATTTGCTCTTTGGTTCAAGTTATTATTAACCCTGATTGTCGCACAGTAAGAGGGTAACTTTTATATTTATATTATGTTGTTCCTTCTTTATATATAAAACGTGTAAGCGTGTGTGTTAATGATTTATATTTTTTTTTAGTTTGCAAGCTCTTATTGAACGAGAGTGGGTTCAAGCTGGACATCCATTTTCTATTCGAAATGCACATTCATGTTATTATACCTCATCAAATAATAACAGCTTGAGGAAGGCATCTTTTTCAACTTCTTCTAATCAACTTGCACCTGGAGCAAGTCCTACGTTTCTATTATTTTTGGATTGTGTACATCAGCTTCTTGAACAGTTTCCTTGCAGTTTTGAATTTACACAAGATCTTCTCATAATTCTATTTGAACATTCTTATTTCAGTCAATATGGTAAAAAACTATATATATATATATATATATATATATATATATATATATATATATATATATATATATATATATATATATATATATATATATATATTGCGTTGAAGTAGCATTTATTATTATATTATATTATTAGGTACATTTTTGGGAAATTGCGAAAAAGAGCGTGAAGAATTGGATTTATTTAATCAAACCACAAGTTTATGGTCACATTTAAATACCCCTGAAGTATTAGAATCCATAATTAGTCCTTTATATGAGCCTAACCAAGGAATAATTTGGCCTTCAGTTGCACCAATGAGTCTTGTATTATGGGAAGGTAAACTGATTTATTTTTATTTAAATGCATATTTTTAAATGAAAGCATAAAAATATATATATATGTTTTTTGTTATATTGATTATAGAGCTTTATTTGCGATGGGTCATTGATTTCACTGAACATAGAATGGTACTAGAAAAAATTTCAAAAATTAGAGAAAAAGATAAAGAACTGAGAAGTAAAACAATAAAACTTCGAAAACAACTACGAGATTTAATGAAAGATATTCGAGAGCTAGAAGGAAGTGATAATATTCACAATACTCGTAATTTAATATCTTCAGTAACACAGGAAGAACTTCAAAATGTAGTAGATGCTTCAAGAGCACTATCGATTGAGAAATAATTACATATAATAAATAGGTAATATTATTTGAGCTTAATAACACTTGCATTTCACTTGCACAAGATGTTATTAAAAGCAAAAAATGAACGATTACTTTATAGAAATTTAATTATATATCTGTGGATGTATATGTTTCTATAAAAAAAACAGCTTACTCGACAATAGTTAGTAATTAAATTAGAAATTGATACAATATATATATATATATATATATATATATATATATATATTCTTTTTTTGATTGATGCATTTATATCAAGTATTATATAATTTAAAACTTTATGGATAATTTTGTTTGACCAAATCTACAATTTAAAGTCTGATTATTGACATTTAGCTTGTTTATTTGTTTTAGACATTTTATTGATCATAAATATTACGACGTAGCTTAAAATAAAACCTAAAAATTAAAGTTTTAAAATAACCCTATATGTCACCTGTCATTGGTATTTCTTATAATGAAATAAATGCAAATAATATTGACACCAGTTTGCTTTGTCTATTGTGATATCGAATGTCTTAAATTATATAAGACTGTATGTTATATATAAATATTTTTTTTTGTATCCTTTTCACTTTTTTTTACATTTAAGATAACCATGAACTTGATAAAATCTATATATTTAATAGCTCTCTAAATCTCTTAAATCGTGTGTGTAAATTAATATGTTTTATGATATTGTATTTGAAATGTATATAAAATTATTTTATCGATAAATATAGCTTATATGTAATTCAATATATAAATATTTTAATGTATAGATACACACAAGCAAATTCACATATATTATATAAATTCTTGCCTAAAAATTTAACTTATAGGAATCAATTACTTATTTTAAGTGGTTTAATTTTATGAAATAAGCTATGTAATGCATTTTTGTGATAATATTTTGTTGTACTTTGATTGTACACAACACACAAATACGCGTATATATATATATATATATATATATATATATATATATATATATATATATATATATATATATATATATATATATATATATATATATATATATATATATATATATATATATATATATATATATATATATATATTAAACCACTTTTGTAGAGAAAATTTTCATCATTACAAGTAATTTGCAGCGTGTGATATTGTCAATTAAACTTATGCAATCATATTTAATTTTAAATTATTTATATTTATTAAATTGAAGAGAAACTTATTTGATTGAAAATTTGATTAATATATTTATTTATAACGTCATATCATATTTTGATTGTCAATTATATGTTCAATTATATTATGGGATTGAATCGTAATTTATAAAAAGACACATTTTCATAATTTTGATAAGTAAAATCTTCACTTTTATTTAATTTCGTCGAATATTTGAAAATATGTCTTTATTGTTGTTTTTGTTTATTCTTTAAGTTTACTTATTAAAAATTGTACCAATTTGACATAATGTGAATGACATTTATACCATCTGTTTTAACTTTATATATGAAGTCATCCAATAAAATCATTCCCTTATTTAAAATGTACATTATTGAAAATCTAGTCAAATATTTTGTGCTAAGTAATAAAAAACAAACATGTAACTTATGTATATTTTTTATTTGAACTTGAATATGTGAACCTAGTTTCTTAATTGTAATGTTTACATAACAATAATAAATTGTAAAAAGTACTGTTTACGATTATTTTTGTTATGATATTAAATATTTTGTAGTTCACATATTTAAATGTTTGTTTCTTTAATTTTATAGTTTATTTTTATGCACTCATTATTGAATAAATATACGTTATGCATTATATACCAGAGTTCTTATTATAAATTTAAAAAAATGTTGCACATCAGCAATTTCTTCTATAGTCTTTCGAACTTCATTATTAATATTTTTTTTTCTTTAAATCTTTGAAATAAATTATTTAACACGATGTTATCTTTTCCAGTCTAGATTAATTGGTTACACGGCAGAGTATTAAAATTTTAAATATTGTTATGAGTTTTTATAATCTGAAGAAACGTTACTGCGCTTAAAATGTAATTAACCTAAAATGATAAATGTGATTATAAATGTTTAAATTTTAAAGTATTTTATCTAAATAATTTAACTATTCCAATAAATGTTTGAATGACTTTAAAAAAATCTAAAATTTATTGCTATCTAAATATTTCATTGCATAAATAACTCCATAGTTTTACTACGATATAAAATTTTGTTTATCGAGTAATATAAACATGGAAATGGATTTTACACGTGTTTACACACACCTATATACATATATATATATTATCAACTTAAAGAAAAATAAGTAAGTATATTGAAATTAGTGGAAAAATAGATGTAAAACAAAATATTTAGGAATATGTGCATAATAAAGTATTCTTATAGAAATATTGGCATTAGAATTATTGTAATCCAAATTTTCATATATTAATTGCTTAAAACTCGATTTATGAAGTGGCAAGAAACGTTACTACTTATTGAAATAATTACATCATAAGTTTAATTAGACCATGCGGTTTATACTGGATTTACGTTTAAACGAAATGAACATTATCCACCTTGATAATTCATAAACAACTAAATTTATCATCTTTTTTTTGATAATTGTTTATTGTCTTCATCGATAATTTCAGGAGAGCATTACCGCATACTATGAAGGTCTTCATTTAAATATGTCATTTATATGTTCATTTAGAATTTAAAAATAATATTTATTACGAAAATAGAAATTAAAATGTTAATAATATTTATCATATTTCATTTTGAACTTTATACCTATTAATAATTTAGTCAACTATATAAAGAACCATTAATAGTAATGCATAAAAACATGTTATTCAATCGAAACAAAGCGTATTTTATTATTTAATATATAAATGTAATGCAATTGGAAGAAATATTTAATATTGAGTCAAACAGCAACTTCTATCTTACAAATTTAATATCTTAAATATTTAAAAAGTTCATTGCATTTTAAGTTATTTAATCCATATATATATATATATATATATATATATATATATATATATATATATATATATATATATATATATATATATATATATATATATATATATATATATAATTAAAAGGTAATGCCATTTTAGATTTTCTTTTTTTTTGTTTGTTTCTCATACTTTTAAAAGTGTCTTCGTTTTAGAAATTGTATTCAAGAAAAAATAATAGCAGAAAAAACTTACTGTTTTCATTGAAAGAATTTAAAGGTTTCGTTGTATTTAAAGTAAACATAATATTTTATAGACATTATGAATGTATTTTATATATTAATTTGGATGAATATTAATTTTCTAATACATTTTAAATTGTTAATTGTCGTATAGATGTCGTGTATAATGCAATTGCAAACGAATATTAGGATTTGTGTTTTAATTTACTCGTTATAATGACAATTAGCTTTTTAAAACTTTTTCTTTAATAAATATATTGAATATTCTATTCTAGTTATGTGATTACATGTAATAAGGTTAATTACAATTAAAATTGAAAAAGTAACATATCTTATTAATTGAAATGTGCAATTTATATATATATATATATATATATATATATATATATATATATATATATATATATATATATATATATATATATATATATATATATATATATTAATATGAATTGAATAAATATAAAACAATTAAAATGAACGAACAGTTTTCTGTATAATAATTGAGTGATGCTTAGAAAAAAAAAGATTCTTTCAAAATTGATAGACTCAAAATGTTACGTTTAAATATTGAAGGTCCCCAATAAATATTGTTTTTAGTTATAAACATTAGCTGAAACTTTAAATATAACTCAAAACCACATCTTTCAAAAATTAATTGCAATTAAAACCTGAATCTCTCATCAAACTATATATTATATT
Source organism: Leptonema lineaticorne (assembly GCA_024500535.1). Taxonomy (NCBI): domain Eukaryota; kingdom Metazoa; phylum Arthropoda; class Insecta; order Trichoptera; family Hydropsychidae; genus Leptonema; species Leptonema lineaticorne. Next base: position 4,288,629 of record JANIJI010000064.1, read on the forward strand.
TTAAATATTCTTTTCAAATCACCATCAATTATGAAAATAATTATTTTTTTCTGGATTATAAAATTACTTAGTTAAATAATAAATTACATATAAATTCGTAATTTATATGACTTTTCATTGTAGATTAATCATAGGGGAAGATATCTTTTCGTCCTTTTAATATTTTTAAAAGCAATGTAAGCTAGAGTTCCTCACTTACGACGGTGTGCCTTTTTTGTTATAGTATCAATAACACTTTAACACATTCAAACATTGACACAACTTTTTTGAAAAAATATTTAGATATGTTTTTCATTGCCTTCTATATTATTCTATGGAAGACTGCCTACCTTTATTTAAATATTTTTATATATGAGAAATCATACAAAATAAAGTTCTTATAATTTAATTTTGTGTATTATACACATAATGATTGTAAGTAATTTGTAAAAAGACTTTTTCAATGTACTAATTAATAATTTTAATAGTTCCAGTTTTCGAGTAGCTGAAAAATGTTAGGAAATTTCTTTATATTTTTTTTCCGTTTAAATCTAAAGGAGATTTAAGTAACCTTGCAACAACAGATGTACAATGAACATGATTAATTATCATTGTCGTTTTTTTTTTATAAAAGAATATTCCAAAATCGTGACACCGCCATAAGAGTAGTACAATTAACATTCACGGTTAACAAATCCATATATAGAAATACATTGTAATTGCTCCAAAAGACTTGAACTTGACGACAAAATTTCTGTTCATTGATATTCAAATGACTTGCCATATAAATATTTTTGCTATATTTTCAAGACGATTAAATTTTAATTTTGTTTATATATAATAAATCTCAATTTTCTATCCATTGATTGCCATCTAAAATATGTGTACTATATGGTAAATATACATCAAATACAGTTTTAATTTGTATAGATATTTTATTTTTATACGTATAATTTTAATTGATACTTCGGTATTATTAAAATTTGATTATAAATATAATTATTTAACTATCTTGTTCGAAGCATTTGTATTATATTTTAATTTAAAAATGGTCAAATTTTTATCAAATATTTTATATGTGTTATTATTCTTTATAAGTTTAAACTGTAAAGTAATCGAGTGTGGCACTTGACTTTAATTTCTATTGTGTCATCGACGTGATGAACGACCCTCAGGAGAGACCCATCATTCCGGTTTGTGACGGCTGACCTGAAACGTAACAAAGACCGTTGCGCTGACACGTTGAAACGTCATAAGATTTATGACTGTTATGTCCAGAAGATCCGAAAAGTGGTTGATGCATCAGCTCGATACCTTTTCATTTTCATCTAGAAATATTTATTTATCCGCATACGGAATGGCATCGCCGAAAAAGAAACTGGTTTCTTTCCGTTTCTTTCACTCTGTCTTATTTTATTTTATTTTTTTTTCTATCTAAACGCTGCCGACAATACTTAAAATATAATTATTTTATACATATATAATCAAATATTGTAACTAAAAACTTTTACGTCCTTGTACTAATAAATTACAATTAATTTTAATATTAATAAAAAAAAACTATTATAATAATAAATTAATATATACTTGTTTCACACATGAAATATTATTAAACGATCTTACATTACAATAAAAATATGATCTAAAAAAAATCTCTATTGTGTCGAAGCCCTAAAAATCATTCAATAATAGTTTTTATTGAACATTTATTTTGCATGTTTAAAAACAACAATTTTTTTTGCGTTACTTTAAATACATGACCATAAAAAAATATAAGGTAAAAACTTCAAATTTTTTAAATAAATTCACATATTTAACAATGAGAGAAAAAAAAACGACACGTTTTCAATAATAATTTTCATATTATTGAACACTAATTTGATATAAATAATTTATATACAAGATTTTATAGAAATAGTAAAATATAAGCTATTAAAAGAGTTGAATGCTAATGATAAAATATTATATAAAAAAATTACGCTGTTTTAGTAAAGAACCGTTTTTTCATAATCATAGACTTGAAAGATAATTTCTGATTAAAGATTACGTTTTTTTTTTTTTTTAGAAAAAAAATGCAAAATAAGTAAGTATTTATGCAAAATAAGTAAATATTTATTTTTAATGATCGCTTTTTTACATCGAAAAATAATGAAATCAAATTTGGCGTTTATAATTTAAAATTTTAAATAAAATAAGGTTTAAATGATGATATTTATATATTTAAGTGTTATATTTATTAGCATGTTATCCTTTACTCAGCTTAACTAATTATATAATAACATAAATAAAAATATATGTAGTGTAAGTGCAAAATTTAAGCCTAATCGTACTTTAAAAATAAGAAATAACGTAATATTTAAAGTCTAAAATATCATTTCCTTAATTTTTCCACAGTATTAGTTGACTCTACCAAACTTATATCATTAGGGTTCACCAAAGAACGTGAGAGAATCCTCAGGTACAGATAAATTACCACTGGGTGTTTAAAAAATCTATCGTAATAATTATTAATACCATAAAATTAATTACATATTAATAATTTATAATAATTATATTTATTTGTTTGTAGAGAATATTTTTGAAATGGCTAATGAAAATGTAAATAAGAAAAATTATATAATTTTTTATTAAATGCAAGATTTAAATTAATATAAGTTGTACTATTAAATGTCTTGTTTTTTTCAAAAAAAAGTATTAACAAAGTATTTTTTTAATATCCAAAAAAACTTATCAAAATATTATTTGTAAAAATTGAATATTTTTCATTTTTTTCCTTAATAATGAATTTCCCTAATTCTTAATTGTTTTTATTACTAAGCAATTTGTTATTTTATATTTGTGGATCTGAAGTAATAAAGTTTTGAAGAAAATATCATATTAGGGTTTTTAATAAACATCGAACTGTGCTGTGCTATATTATATATATACCATAGTCAATTAACTTCTTTTAAATTATAACAAGGATAATTTTCACCTTTCAACATAACAATTTAATTAAAACATATCCTTCTTTTCATTATGACAAAAAAATTGTTCTACTTCTATTTCAGTCTGCGGATGTTATTTTTTTGTGAAATTTTGCAATTATAATATATTTTTTTAAATTGTTCAGTATCTTAAATATTAATATAGCTACAATTAATAAAAGTGAAATTTAATTTCTTCTTAATTTGGGTAGAAAAAATTTTTTTTTGAATATGTACAAAAAAAACACTTTTTTTTCATATCTTTTTATGTTTTTTCCTAAAAACCCTGTATCTGTTATTATATAAAATTACACTAGAGTTAGATGCCCCCACTCAATCGTTTGTCTCTCGAGCAGAACAAGTTTTCAATGTGTCGAAAAAGGACGAATATATGCAGTTTTTCTTGTGTCATGAATTATTGCTGTCCTTGTCATTGGCCTTCAATAGCTCATTCGAAGGAACGAAATAATATTACACACACACGTATATATATATATATATATATATATATATATATATAGTAAGCAGGTATTGACAACATTTTAATTGTTATTAATATTAATTTTCTTTTTAAATAAAATGGAAATTTTAAAAACGAAGAAAACCCTTTCAACTATAAAGTATAATATATGTAAAATTATACAAATTAATTTATAGCCTTTACTAATATTTAAAAGAAGTTAATTGATATTTACATTATTATTAAAATGTGATGTTTAAACTTAATACGAAAATATTTTTTTTTAATTACGACGAATTATGTTTTTATATTTAAAAATGAATAGTTTTTGTTAAAAAAAAATAAAATAGTTTATAATACCAAAAATAATTTTACAATTAATTATTTTTTTTAATAATTAAAAATAAATATTTTTTTAATAAAACTGTTTTTTTTACATTCATGTATTAATTAAAATTTTTGACATTTTATATATTTTTTTATAAAATATGAATATGGAATATTTTAGATAATATTTATTTGTTTTAATCAATTTTTTTCACATAATTCCTACTAATAAACTGTTGAATTATTTTTATTGTTATTTTCATTATAAAATAATTTAAATGTTACCATAATATTTATTTTTTAAATTATAAGATAACAAAAAAAAAACGATTTATTGTTTATAATCGATTTTCGATATACAATAATATAAAAATATAATAATATAAAAAAATACTATTTTTTACTATCTTGAATTGTTTACATATAATACAACAATCACACACGAAACTATGTAATTTTATTTATTATATATTTTTTCCATCATTAACGCAGCATATTTGATACGTTGTACATATTTATGAACAGTTTTTTTTTAATCGACAGTTCACAATCCCTGACGCAAGCTAGTATGAAATTATTTACCTGGTCGACTCACAACAATCATCTAAAGAAGATTACTCTGTGGAGATTTGTTCGTGTTTCGTCAACATGCTATCATCATTACCGTTTTTCTTCGATCTTATATTTTATATACAAGTATAAAGTATATTATGTATGTGTAGAATATTAATTATCATACACACACACATACATACATACACACACGTATACGCGTTACACGTGTAACAAATTGATTTGCAATTGAAATTGTTTTATTGGTAATTTTGAAAGCATATATGATTTTTGGATATGCGGAATAATTATTAGAAAAGATTGTTTGCAAATAAATACGTAAATGTTTAAAATGTGTATTTGAATATTTTCAGTGTAATAAGATATTAATTAGTATACTTGGGTGATCAGCACGTTAAGACAGCATGACACTGAAATTTCTTTCGAACATAATGCAATTTAATTATTAAATAAATTTTGACTGAATTAATAAAATATATAATTTCTAATATTTTACATAAATATGAATAAAATACACACAACAGCAAATATATACCATGTATAAATATATATATATATTCGTTGTTACAACTTTGTTTTATAATTTAACGTATAATTTTTGCACAGGCGAAAGGAAAAAAAACTATTCCAACGTTTCGTTTCGAAGTAATGAACCATAAAAAAAATCATTACTGATTACTGCAATTTTGTGGTTGAGTTTTGCAAACTTGTTCTGTCTTCCGTCGCCTTCGATAATGCATCATCGTCAAATGCAACGAGAAACGATCGATTTCATGAAAAATAACTATTTTTTTTACATTCATAATAATAATCGTAAAATTTGATGATATATCAATATTTTTTTGCTATGCTTTTATTGCTGCATAATTAATATTCATATTACGCGTTGACCAGTGTATATTTTGTGTTATTTAGCTTATTCATACTGCTCTTTTATATATATATATATATATATATATATATATATATATATATATATATATATATATATATATATATATATATATATAAATGTCGTAAATGAAACATATAAATAAATAAATATATATGTATGCGTATTTATATTTACGTACGTACATTGAATCTGTTCATCGGAATGATTGCTGCACCAATTATGGTGAAAGTTCACTTTCATTTTTATTACAATATGCAGTTGTGAGTTCTGAGAACAGAAGAAAATTTGATAAGATATTATTATTGTAGAAAATCGTCGATTTCTTATATTAATTTTTCATTTTGAAGGAAATCGTGCGGTAAAAATTTGCTGAAATCGCTTGTCATACATAGTAAAGATTAAAAATATTGTTTAAAATTAATACGAGATTAATTTAGTTAGAATGCGAGTAATCGTAATAATCATAATTTCAAGATTATGAATAATTCATTTTTTTTGTATATATATGTATTTGTATAATTGCATCATTATTATAATCTCATCGGTCAATATTCGTTCATCCCATGTTAAATTTCTGGCATTTCATTGAATTCAGCATTTTGTTTTTAGAATTAATTTGATATATCGAGATATTAATAGTGTTATATTTAATATAATGATGAAATCAAAAGTAAAAGAATAAAACATTTATTATATTCTATTGTAAATGGAAAATATTTATAATATAAATAATCTAGAAGTAAAAAGTAAGATCATGTGAAACAGAAAATTGTAAAATTTGGTATATCTAATAATAATTTATATTAGATATTTTATAATCCATTACTGTGAAAGCAAGTTTTATAGTAACAAATCTGAATGCAACTAAATATGACAAAGAAAATTATTTCTTCGAAGAGACCTCTTTTATTCGGTAACAAGAATGCACGAGTTGATAATGATGATGAAGTTCTATTACAAAAAAAAATAAAAAAAAATGAAAAGGTAGATTAACATTAACATCGTATTCGAAAACTTCATATTTAATATATTAAGAAATAAAAAAAACCCCTAAATTTTGAGTCATATGTCAGATATTTTATGTTGCGTGTGCCTAATTTAAACATAAGTTGACGTTATTTCAGTGATGAATTAATTAAAGCAACATTTTATACATTAATATATAAGTCCAAATTAAAAATTAGAAAATGTTAATATAATTTGATTAAAATTTTAGTATTGTATTACAACAGAAAAATTGCGTATGCAAAATTATACGTTTCACTCCCCCATCCCTTCGTTTTTGCTCGCATGCTCATTGAATATTCATACATTTTGTTAAATAACAATTAAAAATGATATATTTTTATGTCGATGTTATTAAGGCAATGTTTATTGTTTTTTTTTTTTTTTACTATACCTCGTTTTTGTTTTCAAATGAAAGCTCCGCATGAGCGATAAAAGTTCCGCTACCACTTTTCCCACGTAGGCATGTAAAATGAATATTTTATGAACAATGAACAATGCATATTCAATGGTTAAAGTTAAATAAAATAGGAAGTAGTCAAAAAGTGAACACAATATAAAAAATAATAACATTTTTTTAATTATTACTATATTATTAGTAAAATATATATATATATATATATATATATATATATATATATATATATATATATATATATATATCAATAATAAACTTTTAATATTAAAAAAAATACTTGAGATTATATTACCTATATAGTATTTAAATTGGAATGAAGAAACGCCATAATAAGTTACGAATTGTCGGAAATTTATTTCATGTGATATAAAAGATCGCGTGCAAACTTATAATGAGAGAAACGTTTTGCGCAGAGCAAACTAAAATTGAGTCGTGCTAACAATTCTTAGCACGCCTCACTTTCGAAGTTAGACACCATGTTCATTGAAATTAGTTATTAAAAAATATAAATCTTCAGAAACCGTTACCTAAATTTATACTATATTATAGTTAAAAAGTATCATATTTTATATAAAGCCTTATAAGATCGATATTTTTTTTTAAGTTTTCTTTGTTGTAAAAAATCAATGTGTATTTAATTATATGTAGATATTTTTATAATAAATTTGAAAAAATATTATAATAATAATATCATTTACATATTGGAATAGTTTAAAATATATTTTTATTTTATTGTATATCAATTTTAATTCAAAATATGGTCAATCGTTAAAATCGCTACGGTCAATTATGGAGGTATCCACAAAACAGTCGTTTCTTAGAATTTTGCGAAAGTGGATTTCCGGAAATGTAACGAACGTTTCTTTCGTCTTTTTGTTTTTGTTCTTTTTTTTTCTCTCATTCTTCTACCTTCTTCTTCTTCTTCAGAGGTGGCCATCTTTGAAACGGATGAGCTGTGAGAAACAATGGCGGCGAGTGCGCGTAATTTTTCCCGCTCTCGTGAAATATCACACGCGCCATTTTGAGTTCAGTAACCGAGAACGGGCAGCGCTGCGTTACGCCACAATCACGGCTGTTTTGTTACCGATAATGATGATGATGATGATGATGGCGATGGTGATGATAATGATGACGACTACGACGACGGAGTTGATGATGATAGTACGTGCGTACACAGTGCCCAGGGTACAATGGAGCTTTTTTTTTTTTTCATTATTATTACGGACTCTATCCAAGGAAAAAGGTCATTATACAGCGCTGCTACGCTCCGGTGTATCTGAGGTCCAAGGACACGGGCCACATTCCACCATAACCGTTTCTTGATGTTGGGCGTTTTTCATCAACGCTGAACTATCATCAATAATAAACAATGTCCATCCTGGCGCCGTCAATCATGCTCGCGTCATGCGCACGAATTTATTTCCAATGTCCGCTTCAACGGTCGATTTTTAATATATTTTCTTCAAATGGTGACATTCGTAATGTTTATTATATGCACGATTAAAAGGCACGTTATGAACTTTGGAACCAATATATATATATATATATATATATATATATATATATATATTGCAATATAAAAAATAATGTCATCGCAAAGGATATATGGTCATTGATCAACATTGTCCATCTATATTCAATATTTTTAATCTAACTATTTTTTATTATATTAGAACGATTATTGTATAAATTCATGAGTTAGGCTTTTTTATTACACTAAGATGGATTTTTTGAATATCTTTCCTAAATTTTGAAATATGTATATAATGTTTTTATTATAGATTCTATAGATTTTGCATATATATATTTTTAAATAATGCCGTAGTTGGATGTATTAATAAAAAAAGTTTATATATATATATATATATATATATATATATATATATATATATATATATATATATATATATATATATATATATATATGAACTTTGTTACTGTAATGATAAACATTTTGATTTCGACAAAATTAAATTTTTGAATGTTTCTCTTGGCAGGTACATTTTTTTATTGATAATATATATATATATATATATATATATATATATATATATATATATATATATATATATATATATATTTATAAGCAAGAAGCAACGCCGCATACATTTTTCCTTGTTTATATTTGAATGAGTTTAGAAACTACGACTGAATATAAACTTATTTGTAATTAATCATTTTTGGATAGCAATGTACTATTTATTTATTCGAAGTTTTCTATCATTAAGTATAAGTTTATAATTATGCTAATATTGAAAATGATATTTTATTAGATACTGAACACATTTTTTTTTTTTAAATATTTTTTGATACTAAAATAATTGCAGTAAGTCGGTATTTAAATTTGAACTGAGTATCTTAAAATAAAATTGTCATATTTTTAAATATTATTTTATAAAATAGTATGAAAAAAGATGAACCGTGTTTTATAATAATTAAATACAATTCTTTTCTTTATTTATTTTCTATGGAAAAGTTTATGGTGCCTCTTTTATGTTAGATTATTTAGAGAAAAACGTTATCTCTTTTGGGCGAGTTAAAAGCTCTTGCTGCTCAAAGCATAATAGTTACTTACTTTTAATTAAGAACTTGGTCATCCATCATTCTTTTTCTTTCACTGGCAGGTAAAAATACTTTTTGCTGCATTTGTTAGATATGCGAATGAAAAAAAAAAGTAGAATAGGTGACTACCTATGAATTATAAATGAAATCTTTCTAGAAAAAAATTTTTTTTTTCTAAATACTGTTCATTTCAAAATTTAATCACAATGTATTATAAGTATTTAAAAAAAACAATATTACGGTTTTGTATACATTTCTAGTTTTTTCTTTCAGTTCCGTTAATCGAGCTTGATTGGAGTAAAATTCGAATACTTATAAAAAAATCATATCATGTGAATATTTAAATAGCTTATTATTTAAAAGATTACACAATTATCATTTTGAAAATTAGTAGAAAAAGTAGGAGAATTTAATTTCGAGACACCCGAATGACTGAATAAGTTATTTTATTTGTTTAATTTAAGCAACACGTGCGATTTCATTACTATGTGTTTTAGGCGTATAATTATTTAATAAAATATTATAATTATATTAATTTAATACAATTATTAGCTAAAGTCATTATTTATATTTTAATTTATAATATAATAGAAATATGACTATCTCAAAATCCTTCAGGAAGGATTTATGTCTGAAGGTTGGATTTTTACAGAAAATAAATAATTAAGAATTTTAAAAGAGAAACCTTGTTTTCCATAGGTATAGATTAATTTTTATCATAACGTAATATAATTTAATTATAAAACAATATATCAATACTTTAAGTTTTATTAGTAGTCTTGTTGATGTTAAATTATAATTAAATTTCCGTCAAATTGTATTTTGTTGTAAATTACAAGTAAATATATATTTTTTATATTAAAAAAAAATAGAATCGATTTTTCAAAGACTTGAGATTTAATTTATTAAAATTTCAGCGATAAAAATTATTAAATAATAAATCCAAAAATTATTGTATATCATATAATATATGAGAAGTGTATATGATTAATTTTTATATTATATTAGTTTAAAATTCGTCAGTATCGATCGAACCTGCATTATCAATAATACCATAAATGCTTTATTAAGGGCAGCAGCAACCATTATAATTAAAATAATAATGCGGGTTTTACCCTCCCTTTTTGCTATTGTAATATAACTCGTATGTGAACTAAATTTAAAAGCGAAAAATGATATATATATATATTTTGATTTGATATTATATATAACATAAATGTAATACTATTATATTTTCAATTTAAATACAAAAATATATCAAATTCAAAAAATATTTTTTTTTATATTTAAAGATCAGATGTAGTTTTAAAAAATTGATAGTACTATAAAATTTAGAAAAAAAGTACAAGAATTATTAATTTATATATATGTTGGTATTAAATGGATCAATTTTTTTGATATTTGAGCATTGATATTTTTGTCTACTAGTCAATTTTTTTATCTAAAAACCCATAAAACTTTTTATAAATGCCATTATGGCAATTTTAATTGATATAAATATATTTATATATTTACTAGCTATTTATGAAATAAATTGAAATTGGGACCGCTTGTTGTTTTTAGCAAATGCGGGTCGCGTGTCTATTCAGTATTCTTTTATCAAAAACATGACAATGCTATGACGATGTTGAATAATATGTATAAAAAAAACTTTATAATAATGTAATTACGTGTATTATATATATATATATATATATATATATATATATATATATATATATATATATATTTATATACGGTTCATAAATAAAAAAAATATAATTTTGGATGAAGATTATTTTTATTAATAAAAAAATATTTAAATACATTATGGATATATAATATAATATAAAAATATAGTATGTGTAGATTGAATGATGAAAATTTTCTGGAACTCGATGGAGCTGAATTTTTCATATGTACCAAATATATATATATATATATATATATATATATATATATATAGCATAAAAACCGAGATGCGTTCTCGATCGTCTCAAGTTTTAATTGTTTCAATTGGCATATTCGTGCTGAAGAAGTACAGCAGTCGATGCCGATGATGATATAGATTTGTACGTGGCGATTTTCAATGGAGTGGTGTGGTCTGTAGTAATTTTGCGGTCGGCAAAACCTCGCAGTACGTGCGTTCGTAATTGGTAACAAAAAAAATAAATAAATAAAAACAAAATAAAGCAAGAATTCTCATAGCTGCTTCGAAATGCTGATGATGCTGCTTCGAATCGTTCATAATTATGGTTCATGATTCGTGTTTGCTTCGATGATTTTTACTCTTGGGCCCTTTTTGCTATAATATCGTGGTATTGCCATTAGGCAAGTCACATGTTCGAAAGTTATGTGAAGAATTTCAGTTTTTATTTGTATTATCATCATCATCGGATACGAATCGATAATTTTACGTTATTTGAAATCGAATGCAATCATATTGGATAAAAAAGTTGACTGTATTTTGACATAGGAGAAAGAAAAATGACACTCGAATCTACATCAATATAGTCATATAAAAATGTTTATTATTAAAAAGTGAAATATATTAACATTGTAAAACTATTTTATTTAAATGCAATTGGTAGTCTTTGAACTCCCAAGTCTCATTTAACTGCAAAAAGAGTTTGATATGTTTACGATCATTCCAAGTTCTCGTTGACGAACAATTTCCATCAATTGACATTAATATATTGTACTAATGTTTGACTACTGATGACTATTATGTAAAATATTAAGTGAAAGTTATATTATATATAATATAAAAATTCAAACTACTATGCCAAATATTCCAAATTTAGATTTTATTATAACGTTATTTTAATGATAAACTAAATAATAAATTTATAATATTAAAATGTAAAAGTTAATTTTATTGCTGAAACGGTATATAAAATGATAAATGAAGAATGTGTGATGCATAGAGGCATGACTGTGCGGTATTTTCAACAATTTCCAAATCGAAATTTTTCTTTTTGTCGACTCGAAAAGCTTATTTTTATTGCCTTTTGAAGATCGTCGAATACAGATGATGAACTTTTTACCACCGCTGATCAACTTCCGTTCGATGTTTTTCATATTCTTTTTCTTTTTTTTTTCTTTATATCGAACTGAGTTTTAATAAATCAAGCGGAAAAATCAGACGTTTTCAACCAAAACTTGTGGGGAGAATTTTCATTGAATATTGCGGTCGAAAACTACTGTCATCCGCAGAATTAAATGAACAATTATTTATTGTAGAATAACCGGCATATTGAATATTGGTATTTTTTATGATTCTAATTACTAATCAATAATTATTCTTTCATGTAGAAATATTTTTTAATAAGTTATAATTTCAAACTAAAACAAAAGGAAGAATTTAGAAGCAAAAGAAAAAATTTTGTAAGAGCGCTTGCGTTATCAGTTCTTGATAATTTCATTGAATATTGACGCATTCAAGAGAAATAAAAATGACTAGCTTTGACTATGTTGGATCTTGGTCATTCGGGTTCTTTTACCCAATAGGGTACGTTGGGTCGGTCGAGAACTACTACAACGAATCTGTCTTTGTGTTCGAAGGTTATTGACCTTATTCAGAACAGTTTCCAGTTCTTTCGCATTCAATTTGTTATAGAAAGAGGTTTAGCGTTTCAAAAAAAAAAAAAACACGATGTTGTAATTTGAAAGAAAAAAAATACTGAAAAAAATGACGATGAAGAAGAAGATGGATACGTGCACCATTTTTCGTGAGACGAGCTAATCACATCGCGTTGCGCAAATCGTCTTTTCTACAATACGCCGTCCACGGAAGAAGAGTTTTAAACTTGAACCGTGAAATATAGATTTTTTGTATATTTGAAACTGAAAAATATTATATATATATATATATATATATATATATATATATATATATATATATATATATATATATATAATCTAGAAACAAGTGTGAAAAAAACATCGAAGAAACACTGTCGGATTTCGATGTTAAGATATATAAACAAAATGGCGGACAAATATACGTATGGCCGCTTATTATTTTAATTTAAATTATAGAGGTAGGTCTCGCTGTGGTATGTCGTGCATAAAAAATTACTAGACGCGAACTTGTAGTTCATAAATTATATACCCCTTAAAAAAATAAAGTTATGAAACATATATCTTAAACCGCAATAATATATTTTATTTAAAATAAAAAAAAAATACAATGATAAAAACGTGAAACGGTTTTGTTAATCGAAATTTTTCATTTTTGTATCCGTTATTTCGATATATTCGAATTTATATATATATATATATATATATATATATATATATATATATATATATATATATATATATATATATATATATATATATATATATATGGGATTATTATATTAGCTTATAAGATATGAAAATATTAAAAAAATTCTTTGATATACGGAAAGCGTTAAAATAAAAAAAATTATATACGAATAAAAGTATAATCGCATATTTAGTTTGATACGATTAAAATAGCATAAAAATTACTAATTGGCAAACGAACAGGTTTTATTTCGATTCTGATTCATTATTATAATGCGCAATGTAAATGTGGGAAAAAATTAAATTTTGAATATGATATAAATATACTAAAAAAATGTCATTATAATAAAAAAATAAAATGAAAGCATACGTGAGAATGAGTAAATATAATGAATTTTATGTTTATATATATATATATATATATATATATATATATATATATATATATATATATATATATATATATATATATATATATATAACAAACATAAATACCACGAGTTTATATTGTTGAGGCATAAGATCAAAAGTTAACGACCGTAAATTTGTATTTTGGAATACACATAAACAGGTCAGTTAATATTTAAATGAATTATTTTGCATGCGTATAACAAAAAAACTTAATTGATGCATATATTTGTAATGAAAGAAAAACAATGTATTTCCTTAAAAAGAATAAACTAGATATAACAAATTTATACAAATATATATATTGTAATTAGATCTACACGTGTTTCGAATATAAAAATATATATGAAAATTGTTAATTGATTTTTTTAAAATAATATTGTATATAGGCAACAATGAATAACGAAGATTATGCGAAAAGATAGGAAAAATTAAGGAAATTATAAAGCTGGATATATATTTATATATATTTTAATGTTTGATTGAATAAGCAGTATTTATGTACAATATTCGTCTAAAATGATTAAAGAAACGAATCATCATCATCAATATGAAGAATGAAGAAACGGGACCCCGTGTGAGTCAACAACCTTTTCCTTCCCGATTGATCAGCGAAGCGGTTGAACAAACCGGCGAAGAGGCCGCGGGGTTAAAAAAACCCAGAGCTATTACATACTGAGAGAGCTCGCGGTTTGCGTACTAGGCGAATACATTTTAGGTATATATATATATATATATATATATATATATATATATATATATATATATATATATATATATATGATTTTATTTTTTTTTAATACGTGTACTTCCTACGAAGACTACTTATCTTGTATATCCGTAAGGCTTTTTTTTCTTTCGACTATATATATATATATATATATATAATAAGAATATAATTTCAAAAGTCACGAACAAAATTGCGCACTATCTATCGTAACCCTTTATTCACGTTTTATTACATTTCGTGCTGTGTAGTACATATATAAGTTGAAAAAACGGGAGAATAGACAATATTTTAAAACAAAAAAAAGAAAAGGAAAAATGTATGTTATATTAACCCGTTGCATTCGAGGGGTGCCATTTGGTCACCAATTACATTAAATGCGAAAACTAGATGCGCGACAATGACTATTTATATTAATTTCTTTGTAGTGCAAAATGTCACCTTTTTAAACAAAGAAAATTTTCTTAAAATTATTCCGCAATATGGTAAAAATACAAATTGAACTGCATTTTCGACATTGAAACTTTTTTTGGATCAAACTTGACAATTTTTCAAGAAGGATTATTAAAGCTAAAATTTTCAATCCTTATAAACACGGAATGATAAAATATGTATATTAATGCACCCCAATATACTTTTTTTTGCCAGGTTTAGAAATTTATTCAATAAATTCATATATTTTATATAAAATAATTATGCAATACATTCATTGGTACTTGATAACAAGCGTGCACGTTTATTATGGACTTATCATTAGTAAATATTTTAAATATGTCTAGTACAACTGTTGGCTTTGATTTAAATGAAGAATTTTGTTCATCGTGAAATTACGAGTCAGACAAAGTCACTAAAGCATCTATGGACATAAACCGATCGTTTTTTAATTATGATTATCCCAATTATATTTTTTTCCTGTATAGATAAGTTTCTGTAAGCACTCAAAATTAGAATTAAATAATTAAATGTATATTTTTTTTTAATGTAAATTTATCGATCGATATATGTACCATTGTATTATTATTCGTCATATCGCATTATTAATAGCAATTATATCGTAAAAGCGACAATTAATTTCCACTAATTGGTCAATTATTTTGTAAATCTGTTAATTAATTCTTGCATTGTCAAGTATGTAAAGTTAAAGCTCAATTGGACCATCGGGATGTGCAAAAATTCGTGTAAAAAAAATATATTTATCACTATTGATGAATCGCGTTATTTTATGTCGTGTATGATAAAAATACGCCTAATATCAATATATGTTATAAGGTAAGTTTTATTATTGTTTTCTATCTAAAATATGACTTTTTTCAGGGTTAAAATAAAAAATTGTCGTGCAAAAAAAAAACGTAATAAACAAATTCTTTGAAAATTATTTTTTATTTTTAATATACTGGATAAAACAAAGACAAATTTTAATCATGAATAGAATCAATATTAAAAAACCGTTAATAAATAACTACACTATAATTTATAATATTTTAAATAAATTTAGTACTAAATTATCCGTTGTAAATAAAAATTTTCCAAATAAGAACGACCGTTGGTAAAGTTCAGCTCCTTTTTTTTGCAACATCCTTTCTAGGAATTTATATAACGCGATGTTGGCATTTTGGCGCGCTTTTATCGTCTTTCGTGTTTCTATTGGAATTTTTGCAGGTAGATAAAAATAGAATGAAAAGAAAAACTAACCGCGGTATGAATTGGAGTCCCTAAAAGCTACAAGTCTAGGTAGAGAATACTTGGAATTTCTAGAACATATCTTTTACTAAAATCACCACCTGCCTTAACGCCCTAGGGGAAGGAGGGGTTTATAAAGCAAGCGCCAGATTGTAAGTCATTAAAATTAAAATGTATTTAGGAACATTTTTATATTTTAAAAAACATTTTTATTTTCAAATTAATTATGTTTCATTGGTATTAAATTCGAAACGATCTAGATCCGGTTATATACTATCGGGGAACCGAGGCATTTTACTTAATCAAACGGTCTTTGTGAACTTCACGAAGACGGACAATAACCCTGAGTTTTTCAAATAAAGTGTTTACTCATCAATAAAAAATTACAATAATCTTTTTTTTTCTTCATTTCAAGCATGACAAAATGAAAAAAGATTGATCATCGAAAGAAATGCTCGAAGTGTATGCTTGAATATGCATAAGTTAATTTTCCTGTAACTTCTACGAATGATGTCACGCATTTATTATTATTGAAGTACACCGCAAGTTGTTCTTACGAATTAAAATGATTATACTATGTAAAAAAAATACATACATACACACACATATTTTCATTCATTTATATATATATATATATATATATATATATATATAAATGAATATCGTGTCATTCTGTTACATGTGTAATTATAAACGATATGGCGACTGAGTTTTACATAATTACATAATCACAGTAAATAACTTATACGTAACATATTATAAGTGAAAAATATAGGAAATAACGTGAAATCTTATAAACGAAGAAGGTTCAAACGTGCACGCATATATAAAACAATTATGAAAGAGTTCCGTTCGTATTTATATTACCGTTACAACTTTAATATTATAAAGATAATATAATAAAAATATAGCTTATATTTTAACATAAATAAAAATCCGGGAACGTTCTTAGTACAGATTAATTCGTGACGTAGTTAGTAAAATAATACTCTTTTATCAAGGTCAATTTTATTTTAATACTTAGCGAGAATATTTCAAATTTAAAGACGTTAAAATAAGAACAAAAAAAAAATTAAAAAAAGGTTCTTGGATTATGCATGTAAAATAACAAATTTTAAGTTATTCGATATTTAAATGAATAAAAAAAGACAAATCATATTAAATTATAATTATTTTTAAAATATTTTATTATGATAATTTAAGCATAGAATAGTTTGAAAAAATAGATAAGCGTATTGGACGTAAATGAATTCGTTTCGTTTAAAAAATATTCAATGTCGTTAAAATGGTTCGGCCATAACAAAACTAACCTGAGTTAACAGCCAGGTCAGCGAGCTTGTACCTGCCCCACCTTAAACATCGTCCACTACCTGTAATTTCAGTACAGGACGTTCACAAAACAAGTTCTGAACGTATAAATTATTTACAAATATTGAGCGGAGTAAAAGAGAGAGAACTAAAAAAACTCGTTAACGATTGCACGCACCATACAGATCGCGACTGGCAACAAAAAAGCCCGCCAAAAATGAATTTTTTTAACGTCCACTTCCTGTTTGCGTCAGTTTGAACGTTTTAAAAAAGTATTTTTTTTTTAATTAAAAAGGCTATCAAATTTAACAAATATAAATTAGTACATAAGAGTTTATTTTAGATAGAATTAACGGAATTATGAATTTTAATACGAGCTTTAATACTTGTGATTAATGCGGTTAAAAACACGGTAATCTATAATATTAAAATATCTATAACATAAAAAAATAATTATTTCAACAAAATTAGCGAAAGATAAATGACATTCCACATGCGTCACTGAATTGATGAATCCATTCTGAGAAACATTCAAATATCGACGCGAATAAAAAAAGTAGCCAAACACAGAGATATATAATTACACTAATTGCATCACAAAAAAATATAATAATAAAACGAGAATATAATGATGAAAATAGCACTCGCAAAAAAACACAAAATCTATTTTTTTTATTCTATGGAAGGAAAAAACAACAAAAAAAACGCGGAGAAACCTGTTGCACGCACACTAATATACGGAACGGGAGCGATCACATTACGGAAAAGGCGGCAATTGCAAATTCGTAATTACACTAAAGATGCAATCAAGATAATTAAAAAAAATAATTATATTATATATATATATATATATAT
The DNA here is from genome assembly GCA_024500535.1 of Leptonema lineaticorne. Classification (NCBI taxonomy): domain Eukaryota; kingdom Metazoa; phylum Arthropoda; class Insecta; order Trichoptera; family Hydropsychidae; genus Leptonema; species Leptonema lineaticorne. The sequence goes on from JANIJI010000064.1 coordinate 4,307,043, forward strand.
ATATATATATATATATATATGTATAAAAAAGTAGAATGTGTAATAGACGTAGTATTTAATATATATATAGTATATAAATATCCGTTTTAATACAAAATTGTTTCCGATTCGATTTTTGAATAATATCCAAGTTGCAAAAGTCCGTATTCTTCAATATTGCGGAAGTTGCGTCCTGGATGAGTGTGGATCTAGTCATGACAATTATAATAAACACATGCACCAGAGCCGCACCCAGCCGGGAAACAACGACCGCATCATACGAAGACACGCCACCGACAGACCGTTTCGGAAATCTCGTTATTCCCCCCACCACTAGCGAATTTTCAACCCCCACCACTAAATAAATTGAACTTATACGGCCATAACGTTACAATATTCTATGGAAAATATTTAATGATAACAAATTCGAACGCATAAATCGAAATTTTTATTTATTAAAATAATTAGTTAAATATTAAGAGTATTAATTATTTAAATAGACGTAGTTTCTGCTTTGTGATTATTTAAGATGCTGACGGTTTTCTCTTCACTATATTTATACGCATTTAAATCACTAGAACCCTTAAGATATAAATGTATATATATATATATATATATATATATATATATATATATGTATATACATAAGTGTGTGTAATTGAAATTATAAAATAACTTGCTAAAATTTGAATACCTTGATATCTCCTATGTAGTGGAGATCAGGAATAAATTGTAATAACTTTTCTAAATTCAAATCATGATCACAACCTAAAATTTGTTCTAGAGGAACGGCTCTCGTTAAACATTGGTCTTTGAGATAAGGTAACACTACAAAATATAATTATTTTAAAATGAAATAAAATCGATAAAACTATTAAAATAATTGCAATAAATACGCTTTCCTCAATTATTTACTATGCATATTTATCGATAAAATAATCCTTACAAAAAAATAAAGGATCTATTGGTGTGCATATATAAATATTGCCATCTCTTCTCAACGTTTCATCGACTAACCAACTCCTACATTGTGAATCAAAAGTTTGTATTTCATATACTTTTTTCACTGTCGGACATAACAAATATTTCGTTTTCTTGTCATATTTAGGATGTCTAAGTGTAACAATAGATCCTTGCGAGTCTTTAACAAATCCATCTGAAAACAAACTGTAAAATAAAAATATATACACAAATAGGACGAAAGAAATAGTTAACCTTTGGCCAAAAAAATCCACGAATTTTCTATTTTTGTAAAATTATTTGACTCTTTATTCTCGCTATCTTTAGACATATCGAAACGAGCAAACACACGAATTAACAGACGTCAGTTTACAATTCGACCGCCTTTTGGTCCTAACAGTTAAAGATGTAAACAACTCGAGATCGTCAAATATTATATAATATTTTTTTAAGAAAATAGACTTTTTAAAAAACAATTAAGATTCAATTGTTTTTATTTGAATACATAATATTAAGAAATATTGCTGCAATAATTATTTTTTTCATAAATTTATAAAAAAGATAGCCATGTATTAGTGATCGAAGTATTATAATTAATTTTAAGGGGTTGAAATTAAACATTATTTAATATTTTAAACTAATAAAATAAAATGAAAAACAAAATTCTTACAATGAAAATATTGGTTAACATTTTATATCTTAATTGTCATCTATCCCTACCATAATTACTGAACAGCAATAAATGCCCCACATTGAAAGTCAGTAGTAGCCGTTTTTCAAAAATAAAGATGGCGATGGATAGTGAACTGATTTATATCTGCGTTTGTTGTTTTGCGTTATTTAGTGCAATTATTATCGCATATTACCTTAAATTTAAATATTCGGAGATAAATCAAAAACAATTAAGTTTAAGGAAAAACGAAATTCAGAATGAAAATCTTCAAATTCATTCACTGGCTGCAGTATATGTTTTTTTCTATTTATTAATAAAACTACTATATATAAATATTCAGTCAGCTTTGGTACTATCATTAAATGTATAAATAGCTAATAAATCAGTAAACAATAAATTGTATAAAATTATTCTATCATGAATACATAAGCAAGTGGTAAATAGTACAAAATATAACTCTCCTGTGATTGAAGAGCAATTTATGATTTTATTTGAAATGTATTCATTTAATTTAAATAATTTTGATAATGATTCTTATTCTTTTGATATAAATCCAATTTCTAATTAAATTTGCGGGCAAATGATAATTCATATATATATATATATATATATATATATATATATATATATATATATATATATTCTTATAGTAATTTTAAATTTCTAATTTTATTTCACAGAAAGGTGATGATCCTGATTGTGTCAAAAAATGTATTAAAATCCTTTCAAATCGCTTAGATTCCATTAATACACCGATGGCGCCTTTTGGATACACGCCATTTCTTGTTAGTGTTTTATGTTAATTATAAACTCTGACAGTAAAAGTATAAAATATCCAATATTTTTACTATTTTTTATTTAAATTATATATAGTATAGCTGCAAAAAGAAAAACAACAGAACTTGCTATTTTTTTCTAAATCTAAAAATATCTAAAATGTATTTTATTATTTTTATTCCAGAGGGCTTGCAAATCTGGTTCGATTGAACTTGTTTCCTTTATGTTAGATCACGGTGCTGATATAAATTCAAAAACAAGTGAAAGTTGTAGTCCAATTTATCTTGCTACTCATGCGATAGTAAATAAATTGTGTAGAGATTATGGTCTGATTTCTTTATTAATGAAAGCAGGTATTTTTTATTTTTTTTACTATATATATATATATATATATATATATATATATATATATATATATATATATATATATATACTTCTGGCTTTATATCATTTTTTTTGTATTTAAAGGCTGCAAGATTAATATTGCAAGAAAAAATGGTTATACTCCTCTTCATATAGCGGTTAATTCTGGAAACGATGAATTAGTACGTTGGCTTTTGGTTAATGGAGCTGATCCTGAAATATCTAATAATTCTTGTTCACCATATGATCTAGCATTGATTAACGGTATATAAAAATACATTAATGTACTTTTTTTATTTAAAACACTGTGATTAAAAAGTAAGTTGAATTTGTTTATAAAATATAAATTCTTTATTTATTCTTCCAAATTAATTTCATCCATTTGAAACTAACCCCGTCCGATAAAATGCACCTTTGCCAACGCTTCTTTCAGTCCTCGAAACGGTCTGAATAATCTTATTCCAGTAGAGCCTTCGATTCCTTCTTCGATTTGGTTTTTATCTCTTCAATCGTATCAAAACGGCGTCCCCGCATTGGCCTTTTGAGTTTGTTGAATAATCAAAAGTCGCACAGAGCCAAGTTGTGCGAATACGGCGGTTGCGGAACGATATAAGTGGAGTTTTTGGCAAAAAAGTCTCGAAGAGCAAATGCAGTACGACATGGTGCATAATTAAACCTTTTGACAGACAGACGCTTGGCAAATGTTATAGACAGTCCCACCAACCTAGGAAAAAAATTACAATTTACCTGCCTCCCTAATGCCTGGGGATTTTAAATGACAATTTCACCTTGCTTTTTAATCACAGTATAGTATGTGTATTTGTTGAACAGTAATATATATATTTTGCTTTTTACAGGACACCTTAATATTGCTAATTTGCTTAAAATACAATATTGACATCATACATAGTGATATTTATATTCACATATTAACTCTTTATTGGTCGAATTTTTTCCTTAAGTATAAAAAAATATGAGACTAAAAATCTCTTATAACAAATAACAAATTCGAACGCATAAATCGAAATTTTTATTTATTAAAATAATTAGTTAAATATTAAGAGTATTAATTATTTAAATAGACGTAGTTTCTGCTTTGTGATTATTTAAGATGCTGACGGTTTTCTCTTCACTATATTTATACGCATTTAAATCACTAGAACCCTTAAGATATAAATGTATATATATATATATATATATATATATATATATATATATGTATATACATAAGTGTGTGTAATTGAAATTATAAAATAACTTGCTAAAATTTGAATACCTTGATATCTCCTATGTAGTGGAGATCAGGAATAAATTGTAATAACTTTTCTAAATTCAAATCATGATCACAACCTAAAATTTGTTCTAGAGGAACGGCTCTCGTTAAACATTGGTCTTTGAGATAAGGTAACACTACAAAATATAATTATTTTAAAATGAAATAAAATCGATAAAACTATTAAAATAATTGCAATAAATACGCTTTCCTCAATTATTTACTATGCATATTTATCGATAAAATAATCCTTACAAAAAAATAAAGGATCTATTGGTGTGCATATATAAATATTGCCATCTCTTCTCAACGTTTCATCGACTAACCAACTCCTACATTGTGAATCAAAAGTTTGTATTTCATATACTTTTTTCACTGTCGGACATAACAAATATTTCGTTTTCTTGTCATATTTAGGATGTCTAAGTGTAACAATAGATCCTTGCGAGTCTTTAACAAATCCATCTGAAAACAAACTGTAAAATAAAAATATATACACAAATAGGACGAAAGAAATAGTTAACCTTTGGCCAAAAAAATCCACGAATTTTCTATTTTTGTAAAATTATTTGACTCTTTATTCTCGCTATCTTTAGACATATCGAAACGAGCAAACACACGAATTAACAGACGTCAGTTTACAATTCGACCGCCTTTTGGTCCTAACAGTTAAAGATGTAAACAACTCGAGATCGTCAAATATTATATAATATTTTTTTAAGAAAATAGACTTTTTAAAAAACAATTAAGATTCAATTGTTTTTATTTGAATACATAATATTAAGAAATATTGCTGCAATAATTATTTTTTTCATAAATTTATAAAAAAGATAGCCATGTATTAGTGATCGAAGTATTATAATTAATTTTAAGGGGTTGAAATTAAACATTATTTAATATTTTAAACTAATAAAATAAAATGAAAAACAAAATTCTTACAATGAAAATATTGGTTAACATTTTATATCTTAATTGTCATCTATCCCTACCATAATTACTGAACAGCAATAAATGCCCCACATTGAAAGTCAGTAGTAGCCGTTTTTCAAAAATAAAGATGGCGATGGATAGTGAACTGATTTATATCTGCGTTTGTTGTTTTGCGTTATTTAGTGCAATTATTATCGCATATTACCTTAAATTTAAATATTCGGAGATAAATCAAAAACAATTAAGTTTAAGGAAAAACGAAATTCAGAATGAAAATCTTCAAATTCATTCACTGGCTGCAGTATATGTTTTTTTCTATTTATTAATAAAACTACTATATATAAATATTCAGTCAGCTTTGGTACTATCATTAAATGTATAAATAGCTAATAAATCAGTAAACAATAAATTGTATAAAATTATTCTATCATGAATACATAAGCAAGTGGTAAATAGTACAAAATATAACTCTCCTGTGATTGAAGAGCAATTTATGATTTTATTTGAAATGTATTCATTTAATTTAAATAATTTTGATAATGATTCTTATTCTTTTGATATAAATCCAATTTCTAATTAAATTTGCGGGCAAATGATAATTCATATATATATATATATATATATATATATATATATATATATATATATATATTCTTATAGTAATTTTAAATTTCTAATTTTATTTCACAGAAAGGTGATGATCCTGATTGTGTCAAAAAATGTATTAAAATCCTTTCAAATCGCTTAGATTCCATTAATACACCGATGGCGCCTTTTGGATACACGCCATTTCTTGTTAGTGTTTTATGTTAATTATAAACTCTGACAGTAAAAGTATAAAATATCCAATATTTTTACTATTTTTTATTTAAATTATATATAGTATAGCTGCAAAAAGAAAAACAACAGAACTTGCTATTTTTTTCTAAATCTAAAAATATCTAAAATGTATTTTATTATTTTTATTCCAGAGGGCTTGCAAATCTGGTTCGATTGAACTTGTTTCCTTTATGTTAGATCACGGTGCTGATATAAATTCAAAAACAAGTGAAAGTTGTAGTCCAATTTATCTTGCTACTCATGCGATAGTAAATAAATTGTGTAGAGATTATGGTCTGATTTCTTTATTAATGAAAGCAGGTATTTTTTATTTTTTTTACTATATATATATATATATATATATATATATATATATATATATATATATATATATATATATACTTCTGGCTTTATATCATTTTTTTTGTATTTAAAGGCTGCAAGATTAATATTGCAAGAAAAAATGGTTATACTCCTCTTCATATAGCGGTTAATTCTGGAAACGATGAATTAGTACGTTGGCTTTTGGTTAATGGAGCTGATCCTGAAATATCTAATAATTCTTGTTCACCATATGATCTAGCATTGATTAACGGTATATAAAAATACATTAATGTACTTTTTTTATTTAAAACACTGTGATTAAAAAGTAAGTTGAATTTGTTTATAAAATATAAATTCTTTATTTATTCTTCCAAATTAATTTCATCCATTTGAAACTAACCCCGTCCGATAAAATGCACCTTTGCCAACGCTTCTTTCAGTCCTCGAAACGGTCTGAATAATCTTATTCCAGTAGAGCCTTCGATTCCTTCTTCGATTTGGTTTTTATCTCTTCAATCGTATCAAAACGGCGTCCCCGCATTGGCCTTTTGAGTTTGTTGAATAATCAAAAGTCGCACAGAGCCAAGTTGTGCGAATACGGCGGTTGCGGAACGATATAAGTGGAGTTTTTGGCAAAAAAGTCTCGAAGAGCAAATGCAGTACGACATGGTGCATAATTAAACCTTTTGACAGACAGACGCTTGGCAAATGTTATAGACAGTCCCACCAACCTAGGAAAAAAATTACAATTTACCTGCCTCCCTAATGCCTGGGGATTTTAAATGACAATTTCACCTTGCTTTTTAATCACAGTATAGTATGTGTATTTGTTGAACAGTAATATATATATTTTGCTTTTTACAGGACACCTTAATATTGCTAATTTGCTTAAAATACAATATTGACATCATACATAGTGATATTTATATTCACATATTAACTCTTTATTGGTCGAATTTTTTCCTTAAGTATAAAAAAATATGAGACTAAAAATCTCTTGTTATAAACATAAATATAAATGTTTATTTTAAAAAAATAATCACATTAGTTTTATTCATGCAACCCTCATTATCATGAGGAAAGTATTTTTTTCCTTTTAATCGAATATTTTAGTAGATATTACTAGCGACTCTTAATAAAAAGCATATGCAGCTAATTCAAATTTGTAACTCAATATTTATAAAATACAAGGTATGTTATTATAGATTCACATAATAAATTAGTACCATTGGACTTGCAGGGAAAAAAACGAAAATATTTATGCTATCAATATAAAAAAGCAAAGTAAAAAAATAATTACAAACTGTAAAGAGGTTAAAATAAAAACTTTTATATTTCTTAAAAACTAATGAAAAAGTTAAAAAAGGAAATCAATAGTTCACAAATTGTTTTGAAATATAAATGTGTTTTCTTATTTTCTCAAAATTGAAAATATTTTTTCCATGTAAATATTATATATTATGGCTTAGTTATGGACATGACCCACTTTTTTTTGTTTCAAATATGATTTAAATTATTAACCTTTGGGTAATAAAAATAATGAAAAATTTCTTTATAATTTGTATTTTTTAAAATAAGAAAAACAATTCAAAAGTAAAAATTGATATGCAAATGATAAAAATAAAAAGATGAAATATTTATTGTATATTTTTTCGAGCAAGTATAACCGTGCATCCTAAGTCCATGAGTTGAATTTTCTCTGATGCACCTTCGATAAGTTTGAACTCACATATGGCCATTTTTTCACATATAGAAGACTTTTGTTTGTTTGTCAATGATGTTGCATCAACAACAATTTCATTTAATTGTTCCAAAAGTTGTGTTGCAGAATATGCTTCTAATGTAAAACTAAAACGTAAAAAAGTATATGTAGTATTGAATAATAAAAGTATATGTATTGAATTAGTAATTGTTTATATACGAAGTTTAAAAGATATGTTACTTTTCAACGAATTTCTTCAAATCAGAATAATCTGTTAGATTTAAAAAATCTAAAATCATATCATCTGGTATTAGACCAGCTACCTAAAAATAAAAAAAACGTAATCAAAGTAAAAATGTTATTAATTAAAATTTATAAAATAAAAAACAAATCAAGTTTCACACCCCCACAACTGAATTCTTCGTAACTTTACCACCCAGCCGTGCACAACTTTGTAAACATGTAATAGCTTTTCTTAAGTCACCATTACAATAATTTATTATATATTCTAAGGCTTCAGCATCATAATTTAAATTTTCCTGACCGCATATATATTTCAACCTATAGAAGCAATTATTAAAGACAAAATAATTTGAATAAAATATTTCAATAAATGGAAAATACCGTTCAGTGAGCATATTTGGGCTCAAAGATTTAAATCGAAATTTCGAACAACGGCTAGTAAGAGGTGGGATTATCCTGGATATATAATTGCAAACTAAACAAAATCGGGTAGAACGAGTTTCTTTTTCCATAACGCGTCGAAGAGCAGATTGAGCGTCTTTAGTCATTGAATCAGCCTCATCCAATATTATCAATTTAAAAGGAGGGCACGGTCGACCGCTAAATTATAATATAATTGTTAATAACAAATGATAAAAAAAACGTTCTTAAATTAATAAAACTTTTATTTACTCTATTCTTGTAGAAGACACTGCAACTTGAGAGAATGTTTTTACTTTATCCCTAATTACTTGGATGCCTCGTTCATCTGATGCATTTAGTTCTAAAACTCTGTCTCTTAATATGGAACCAAATAACTGACGAGCTGCCGCCAAAATTGAACTTGTTTTACCAGTACCAGGAGGTCCATAAAATAAAAGATGTGGCAAATCTCTACTAGAGAGACAATCTCTAAGTACTTGAATTACTTCAGTTTGTTCAACGATATCATCTACAGTTTTAGGACGGCTATAAAACACACATATAATATTTCCTTAATAATGCTCCAATTATAACTTTAAGTAGAATATAAAGTAGAAGGAAAAAATACTATTTTTCAACCCATGGCTGAACTGCTGATTTATGACCTATATTATCTGAACTTGAGGCACCGGATTCTGCACTTATGGTATAATTAGGTGATGAAAAGCTTCCAGTCTTACCTAAAAACGCGTGCATGGCGCCAAACTATAAGTGACACTTAATATAATACGTAATAGGATGACCATTAAATCAACCTTTTCACTACTTATAATTATTACTATTCATTGTTATTTAACACTTTTTGTTAAATAACAATGAATATTAAATATAAAAAATAATCTTACAATTATTTTTTATATTTAAAAATATTTTCGTAAAAAATTTTAGGAAGTCAGATATTACATACTTTTTCAATATAAATTCTAAACTAATATTTAAATATATTTAGTTTTAACATTTACTTAAAAAATAATACTTCAAAGACATACTTTTAAAACAAACGTTTATTTTCATATTAATATACATTAATTTCATAAATTAATATTTTTCAATAGAATAATAAATTGTTTAATTCATAATTACAAGTAAACACTAACATTTCGAACATTTTTATTACTTTGTAACGTGAGGATTATGGATGATGGATAATGAGGGTTGCATGAATAAAACTAATGTGATTATTTTTTTAAAATAAACATTTATATTTATGTTTATAACAAGAGATTTTTAGTCTCATATTTTTTTATACTTAAGGAAAAAATTCGACCAATAAAGAGTTAATATGTGAATATAAATATCACTATGTATGATGTCAATATTGTATTTTAAGCAAATTAGCAATATTAAGGTGTCCTGTAAAAAGCAAAATATATATATTACTGTTCAACAAATACACATACTATACTGTGATTAAAAAGCAAGGTGAAATTGTCATTTAAAATCCCCAGGCATTAGGGAGGCAGGTAAATTGTAATTTTTTTCCTAGGTTGGTGGGACTGTCTATAACATTTGCCAAGCGTCTGTCTGTCAAAAGGTTTAATTATGCACCATGTCGTACTGCATTTGCTCTTCGAGACTTTTTTGCCAAAAACTCCACTTATATCGTTCCGCAACCGCCGTATTCGCACAACTTGGCTCTGTGCGACTTTTGATTATTCAACAAACTCAAAAGGCCAATGCGGGGACGCCGTTTTGATACGATTGAAGAGATAAAAACCAAATCGAAGAAGGAATCGAAGGCTCTACTGGAATAAGATTATTCAGACCGTTTCGAGGACTGAAAGAAGCGTTGGCAAAGGTGCATTTTATCGGACGGGGTTAGTTTCAAATGGATGAAATTAATTTGGAAGAATAAATAAAGAATTTATATTTTATAAACAAATTCAACTTACTTTTTAATCACAGTGTTTTAAATAAAAAAAGTACATTAATGTATTTTTATATACCGTTAATCAATGCTAGATCATATGGTGAACAAGAATTATTAGATATTTCAGGATCAGCTCCATTAACCAAAAGCCAACGTACTAATTCATCGTTTCCAGAATTAACCGCTATATGAAGAGGAGTATAACCATTTTTTCTTGCAATATTAATCTTGCAGCCTTTAAATACAAAAAAAATGATATAAAGCCAGAAGTATATATATATATATATATATATATATATATATATATATATATATATATATATATATAGTAAAAAAAATAAAAAATACCTGCTTTCATTAATAAAGAAATCAGACCATAATCTCTACACAATTTATTTACTATCGCATGAGTAGCAAGATAAATTGGACTACAACTTTCACTTGTTTTTGAATTTATATCAGCACCGTGATCTAACATAAAGGAAACAAGTTCAATCGAACCAGATTTGCAAGCCCTCTGGAATAAAAATAATAAAATACATTTTAGATATTTTTAGATTTAGAAAAAAATAGCAAGTTCTGTTGTTTTTCTTTTTGCAGCTATACTATATATAATTTAAATAAAAAATAGTAAAAATATTGGATATTTTATACTTTTACTGTCAGAGTTTATAATTAACATAAAACACTAACAAGAAATGGCGTGTATCCAAAAGGCGCCATCGGTGTATTAATGGAATCTAAGCGATTTGAAAGGATTTTAATACATTTTTTGACACAATCAGGATCATCACCTTTCTGTGAAATAAAATTAGAAATTTAAAATTACTATAAGAATATATATATATATATATATATATATATATATATATATATATATATATATATGAATTATCATTTGCCCGCAAATTTAATTAGAAATTGGATTTATATCAAAAGAATAAGAATCATTATCAAAATTATTTAAATTAAATGAATACATTTCAAATAAAATCATAAATTGCTCTTCAATCACAGGAGAGTTATATTTTGTACTATTTACCACTTGCTTATGTATTCATGATAGAATAATTTTATACAATTTATTGTTTACTGATTTATTAGCTATTTATACATTTAATGATAGTACCAAAGCTGACTGAATATTTATATATAGTAGTTTTATTAATAAATAGAAAAAAACATATACTGCAGCCAGTGAATGAATTTGAAGATTTTCATTCTGAATTTCGTTTTTCCTTAAACTTAATTGTTTTTGATTTATCTCCGAATATTTAAATTTAAGGTAATATGCGATAATAATTGCACTAAATAACGCAAAACAACAAACGCAGATATAAATCAGTTCACTATCCATCGCCATCTTTATTTTTGAAAAACGGCTACTACTGACTTTCAATGTGGGGCATTTATTGCTGTTCAGTAATTATGGTAGGGATAGATGACAATTAAGATATAAAATGTTAACCAATATTTTCATTGTAAGAATTTTGTTTTTCATTTTATTTTATTAGTTTAAAATATTAAATAATGTTTAATTTCAACCCCTTAAAATTAATTATAATACTTCGATCACTAATACATGGCTATCTTTTTTATAAATTTATGAAAAAAATAATTATTGCAGCAATATTTCTTAATATTATGTATTCAAATAAAAACAATTGAATCTTAATTGTTTTTTAAAAAGTCTATTTTCTTAAAAAAATATTATATAATATTTGACGATCTCGAGTTGTTTACATCTTTAACTGTTAGGACCAAAAGGCGGTCGAATTGTAAACTGACGTCTGTTAATTCGTGTGTTTGCTCGTTTCGATATGTCTAAAGATAGCGAGAATAAAGAGTCAAATAATTTTACAAAAATAGAAAATTCGTGGATTTTTTTGGCCAAAGGTTAACTATTTCTTTCGTCCTATTTGTGTATATATTTTTATTTTACAGTTTGTTTTCAGATGGATTTGTTAAAGACTCGCAAGGATCTATTGTTACACTTAGACATCCTAAATATGACAAGAAAACGAAATATTTGTTATGTCCGACAGTGAAAAAAGTATATGAAATACAAACTTTTGATTCACAATGTAGGAGTTGGTTAGTCGATGAAACGTTGAGAAGAGATGGCAATATTTATATATGCACACCAATAGATCCTTTATTTTTTTGTAAGGATTATTTTATCGATAAATATGCATAGTAAATAATTGAGGAAAGCGTATTTATTGCAATTATTTTAATAGTTTTATCGATTTTATTTCATTTTAAAATAATTATATTTTGTAGTGTTACCTTATCTCAAAGACCAATGTTTAACGAGAGCCGTTCCTCTAGAACAAATTTTAGGTTGTGATCATGATTTGAATTTAGAAAAGTTATTACAATTTATTCCTGATCTCCACTACATAGGAGATATCAAGGTATTCAAATTTTAGCAAGTTATTTTATAATTTCAATTACACACACTTATGTATATACATATATATATATATATATATATATATATATATATATATATATATATATATATATATATATACATTTATATCTTAAGGGTTCTAGTGATTTAAATGCGTATAAATATAGTGAAGAGAAAACCGTTAGTTGGCTGGTATCGAAGGTTTACAAAGTTATGGAGATTTTAAAAAATCGAAGAATTCACGTAGGCCCTGGTGTTACTTCAACAACATTTGTTGTTAGCAGTACTGATAAAATTTCTGTTGACGAAGGTTTTGTCAATATTTAATTTTTTTTTTGCAACGAAATTTTATTAAAAAAAATTATATTATAATTTTTTGTTTTAGATCATTATCTAAAATATGCTTGCGGCATCGTGTGCGAATATTTGAACGATTATTTTGTAAATTTGCTTTGCAATAAGCTGAATATAGAATCGCGATCGAATAATAATAAACGCAAATACGACGAATGCCATTCGGTTGATGCCAAAAAAATAAAGACAGATATTAACGATTCAAGCGAGGAAACGAATAACGCGGTGAGCGGTTATTTCAACAATAATTTGATCGATAGAGAAAAATCAAAACCGATCACAATATCTGCTAAAGAACGACAAAGACGAAAGGCTGCCGGCGGCACTAAAAGTATTATGACATTTTTTACGAAAAAGTAAAATGGTTCATTGTCTAGTTTATATTTTAAGTTTAATTTTGATGTTCGATTCTGTTTCTTGTATTTTTTATTTTAATTACATATTAAACGTATTATTTTATAATTGCGTTTTTATTGTCGCGACTGACGAGAACGAATCCCTTCATTCACTATTAATCTTCGTACTTTTATTTATATTTGAATAAAAGAAGTTTTTTTTAATGTCGAGGGGTATTTATAATAAATCTGATAAAGGATGAAAATGTAATAATTTTAAAAACGAATAAAGTTCGATTAAAATTTATGAAAGTTTTAAAACGGATCTTCCTAAATTGTAATATTTTTATTAAAATGGAAAAAATAGAAAGAATTAGTTTCAATGAATAATTATAATAGAGAAAGGATCTCGATAGTGGTCGTAAAAAGCGATCTCGTTAGGACCAAGTGCGTGTGCGGGGCGCAGCAGTCGTGTCTGCGTGACGGCGGTATTTCCCCGCGGCCCGCGCCCCTTTCCTTCGTTTGCGCTCGCGTCCGGCGCTCCGCGCCCCTCTCACCCGCCCGCGCACCAAGTAAACCGATGTCCGCGGGCGTGGCAGATCAGGTAACCTCTTCGTTCCCGACTTGTCCGCTTTCCTCGTATTCCTCACTTTCCCCGACTTTCGTCCCGCCCATTCCGAACTCCGCACTCCGAACTCCGCACCGATACCCGTTATGCGTATTTCGTTCATTTGATAGGTGAGACTAATCGACGGTTTTGCTTTGTTTTGCATGTGCCGGCGTCGCAGCGGATGAAGGGACAGGGGACTCCCGGTACGTATTTGTCAACCTTTTTTTTATTCGGCTTCATCTTTCGTTTGCTTCACGCGTTCTCGGTTCGATGACGGTTTTCGAATGCGTCTTCTATTTACGTTATAATGTACAAAACCACCGGGACTATAAATTCACTAAATCGATACATTTTCATTCCGATAGAACTTTGGTTTATGTATGCGTTGTACGGTGTCACCGATTCGTCTTTCCGGACAAGTATACCGAAAACCTTTAAAACGCACAAAAATACAAACTCGAGCGAGACGACGTTATCAATTTCTGTAATATTCGATGCAAATTTTAACAGGTCATCGAAAATTTTTATATAATGTCACCGAAATGTCATTTTACGATGCGTTCGATATATATTATATACGTAATCTATATATTTTGTAAGAAAAAACGTACTCGTCGATCGCTTTACGGACGCGTGACATGTAAAACGTCATCTTTGGAAAGTATAGCTTACAAAATCGAACAAATTTCTTAAAAATGTTTTTTCCCTTCTTTTCTCTCTATTTTTAATGTCGAATAATTATTTGTTAACCTATTAAAATGGCATTAATCCGTTAATTTCTTATCGCGTAAAATGTTTCCTCGTTTCGCTTTCGCTTTTGTTTTATTTTTATACACTAATCAGTATTGGCGTTAATGCGAAAAGTTGGATTTGTATAATTATTGTACCAAATTTTCTCTTGTAGCATAATCTTAGTTATATAAACTTTGAAGTAACGATTGTAGTGGATTTTTTTTCTTCCGTTTGTTTTTATTCATACTTCTAAATGATTGTGTATTTTATTTACTATATTGGAATCGCTTAAAATTTGTTTTAATTTATTTTTGGTAGAACTATCAAATATATTTGATCTATTTTACGCGTTAATGAATTTTCAAAAAATACATTTTTTTTGTTTTTTTTTAATATAAAATATTGATAGTAAACCCCCAATTAAAATTTATATTTTCAAAATATGAACAAATATCGATAATCTTATATTATATATTTGAGTTTTAGCATAATTATTTTCGTCTCATTGGTAAAATACTTAGTTTTTAATAATACGCACACATATATATTAGTATGTAGAAATAATATTTTACTGACTATAGGATGAGTAAGCGTTTGTAATATCAGTTTCGTATTATTTTTTTAATGCTTTTATATAAGTTAGTGAATCAGAAATTGTAACAAAACATAAATATTGAGTAATTCTTATGTTTTTTTATAATATTTTTTGTGGCTATATTGCGTATCTTTAAATATCCTATCTTTTATCTAAATTATGACAAAAGTATGAAGTTGAAATTTGATAAAATTATTTTTCCTCTTTTATTTTGAGACAAATATGTAATATTCAGTTTTAATTTGTTTATTTATTTATTTTATATATTTTTCTAGTGACAAATGTTTCAAAAGAGCAGTTGGAAAATCCTGGAGAGGAGCTAGCTGAATCATGGCGGCATCAACAACAAGCAGCTCCCTCTTATGTCCCTCCTATTTCTTCCGCTGCAGATCTTTATACGACAGCTGGTATTTTTTTTAAATTTAATTTTATGGGCGTAGTACAAGTTGGTAACAAAAAAAATAATTATAATTTAATTTTTAGGATATTATGGAAATACAGGAACAGCTCCCTTTCAATATCAAGCATTTGGAGTAGGGGATGGCACTTGGTCAACAAATGGAACAGATCCAATGACATTTCTTAGTGGATACCCACAGCCAGATACTTATGGTATGGAAGGTATGCTTTTACTTTAAAAGTGAGTGGACAGTATAGAATGCTACATTTTAATTTTAACTAAGATCTTTACTTCATGCTTGTTAAAAATTTTAAAATTTAATTAAAATTTTTCTAAACCTGAATGCTATCGTTTGTTTATTATAATAAAATATAGAAGTCCACAGTGATCAAGTATTTTAAATAGTTCCGTAAATTTTATGTGTTATAATATATATATATATATATATATATATATATATATATATATATATATATATATATATGTATATATATGTATATATATATATATATATATATATATATATATATGTATATATATATATATATATATATATATGTATATATATATATATATATGTATATATATATATATATATATATATATATATATTTAAATAATATTTCTCTGTATGATATATGAATAACAAGCTTTTTACTATGTATATTTTGAGTGTAGGTGTGTTTGGTCCATCAACTACAGCTTTTTCTACAAATTTTGGTCAACATACTTCTGCAACTTTTAATTACTTCCATGGGAATGGAGATTATTCAACATGGGGTGGAGGAGACCAAGTGAATAGAGCCAAACAATACAATGACTACTATCGACCTGAAGGTCTTTATGTTCCTGATGGTCTTAAAGCTGTAGAAACAGGTGTTCAGAGCCTCGCTCTTAGTGATTCCAAATTAGAAAAGGATATAAAATCCCAACAGCATGAGCAAAAAGAAATATCTGGGCAACCTAAAAAAACATGGGCAACAATTGCCAGTCAACCAGCTAAACCTCAACCTCCTATGCAGAGTTCTGGGTTGAAAAAGAAGGGTCCAGGTATGCCACCGCCTCCAATTATACCTGGTAAACATAATATGGATATAGGAACTTGGGAAACAACTAAGAATAATGGACCTGTGGCTCAAGCACCACCTCAACCTCCTCCTCCAAAACCACAGCCTGTTCAACAACCTATTGTAGTTCCACCTCAACAACAGCAGCAACAACAACAGCAACAGCAGCAACAACAACAACAACAACAGCAACAACAGCAGCAGCAGCAACCACCACCAGGACCTCCAGTTGCAACTCAACCACCATGGTCTGGCTCAGCTCCTCCAAGAGCACCACCTCCAAGACCACAAACACAACTTATGCTTCCGCCAGTGCCCATGTCTTCTCTTCCACCTCCATCTGCGTTACAACCTCCAACTACTGCACATCCTGTTCTTGATAAACTACGAACCAAAAACAATTATAATCCAACTGATTTTGATTTAAGTGCACGTGATGCCCGCTTTTTTGTTATTAAATCATATTCCGAAGACGATATTCATCGCAGTATAAAATATGAAATCTGGTGTAGTACAGAACATGGCAATAAAAGATTAGATTCTGCATACCGTGAACGTACAAAAGATGGTCAGGGTGTAGTTTATCTTTTCTTTTCTGTCAATGGTAGTGGTCACTTCTGTGGAATGGCGCAAATGATGAGTCCCGTTGATTATAAGTCTAATTCAAGTGTTTGGGCCCAAGATAAGTGGAAAGGACAATTTAAAGTACGTTGGATTTATGTGAAGGATGTTCCTAACATGCAACTTCGCCACATAAGATTGGAAAATAATGAAAATAAACCTGTGACGAATTCGAGAGATACTCAAGAAATACCTCATGCAAGAGGAGTACAAGTTCTTCGCTTGATGCATGGTTATCGTCATTCGACATCGATATTTGATGATTTCATTCATTATGAGAAACGTCAAGAAGAAGAGGATATGCGCAAAGCTCCTGAATCGCAAGGTGGAAGAGATAGTCATCATAGCCACCAAAGTGGAGGTTATGATGGTGGTAAACATCAAGGATATGATAAACACGATTCATATAGTGGTGGAAATAAAGGTCATTATAATAGAGAACAGAATACTGGTTTTAATAGAGATCATGGTAATTATTCTAAAGATCATGGAAGTGGACATTCAGGTGGTTTTCATAAGGATCATGGGAATTTTCAGAAGGATCAAGGTGGTAATTATAATAAAGATCATGGAAATTCTGATGGCTATAGTGGTGGAGGTTACAAAGGACATCGAGGTGGAGAACGTGATCATGGGGGAGGCTATAGGGAACATCGTGATCAATCTGGGGGTGGTTATCGTTCTCATCACTCGTTGCCTAAGGTAAATGAATTCGAATATTATATTTGATATTTAATTTTTTAGTTTATAAAATATATGATTT
The DNA here is from genome assembly GCA_024500535.1 of Leptonema lineaticorne. Lineage (NCBI taxonomy): Eukaryota > Metazoa > Arthropoda > Insecta > Trichoptera > Hydropsychidae > Leptonema > Leptonema lineaticorne. The sequence goes on from JANIJI010000064.1 coordinate 4,325,311, forward strand.
CTTTTATGATTTAATTTCAGGAAAGAGGCGAAGGTTCCTCGAGGGGAGGAAGAGGCAGAGGACGGCCTAACTAATTTTTAAAAATGTCCTTTTATTGTGTGGTTTTAATATCTTATTGGATTTTAATTGAGGAAATAAAATTAACACAAATGTTTATTAATAACTAAAAAAACATTTAAACAAAAAAAAAAGAATATATGTTATAATTAGAGTTTATCAATAACTTTTGTGTAATGTTTTTTGAAACAGAAGCTACAAGCTAGTAAATTTCTTTTTGTGCATCGCAAGCTATCCGCCCTTATTATTAAAAGCTGTGTTGTGAAAGTTTCCACGAATTACTAAACAGTGTACCCGTTTCAAATTTGTACAATTCTATAAACTTAAAGTGTAACTCAAAAATATGACTAAATAACAATGTTTATGATGTTATCAGTTCTTTTAAAGTGTTTTTGTTCTTATTACAAACTATTATAATTCTTCACATTTTTAATTGTTTGCAATTCATTCGTTTCTGGTTATACTTAAATAGTTAAAAATATTTCATTATGAAATATTGATTCTTTTTTTGCAATCATTTCTTTATAAATCAAATTATTTGACTTTCTAATGTAGTTTTACTATACATATGTGGAGTAAAATTTCATCGTTTTGATTTCTTAATGTACATATCCATAAGATTGTATAATTAAGAAGAAAATATTTTAAGACTGGTATTGAAAATTTTTATATATTGCTTTTTCATTATTCACAAAATCAATTAAAATTAAATTTATTATATTTTTTATTAAAGAAAATACAAGAATTACAAACCTGTATGCTGTATATATTACTATTATATTTTTATGATTGCAGCAACATAGATATTTTTTATATTTCTTTATCATACGATTATGTAAAATATGTAATTAATTATTTACATGAAGAAAATCTGATGCACATAATAATTGTTACGCAACATAATTTGATATGTTTATTTAATTTCTTTTGTGTCATTAATGCATTGTTAATTTTTGTTTCCAAAATTTAGTCTATTTATTTTAAATGCTGTAAACATAATTTATTGTGATTATCTTTGCACTAGGGGAATATTTTTTTAACACAAAGCAAATTTATTAATAAATATCGTTGTTACACATATAAATGCATGTTAAATATCTAGCTTGTTATTTTTTATTTTCTTTTTGTTTTTTTACAAGTATGTATTTTCTGTTTGAGAAGGGGGACGTGACGTGACATCACTTTTAAAATAAATTCTTATTGAGATATTAATTTCTACTTTTCTTTTATCACATATTAAAAAAGCGAAGAATGAAATGTAAAGTATTAATGTTTAAAATTTCAAAATGTATAAAAGTTAATTTTTATGACTTTTATTAATATTTGTTTTGTTCATTGTAACCTCAAGTTTTTGGATTTATCATTTTATAATATAATATATTTCTTTTTATGTATTAGCAGTTTTCGACTAAAAATGTCATTTGAAACGTTTTAGTAATTTAGTAGAAATGTTTTTTAATTTTAAAATATAAATTACATTCATTTCTTATTATTTCTACTGCTTTTAAAATTGAATATGTGAATTTTCATTATTGTTTTTTAAGGTTAGATTATATTAATTTAAAAGGAATATCTATTACAATATCCATTAAAAATAATTGATTATTATCCAAAACATTAAATATCTATTTTCCCAATTTTAGATAAGGCTGTTTATATTATAAAAACTATAAATAATTATTTTAAAGATTCTTTTGATATTAATATTTCTCTAATTAAATAATTGATTAAGTGATATACTGCGTTCACTTTCTCATATGAAACATTGTTTTTTTTGCGTATATATATATATATATATATATATATATATATATATGTATATATATATATGTATATATGTATATATATATATATATATATATGTATATATATATATATATATATATATATATGTAAATATATATATATGCATATATATATATATATATATATATATATATATGTATGTATGTATGTATATGTATATATATATATATATATATATATATATATATATATATATATATATATATATATATATAATTGTGATCAAAATTTTCAGCAAAGTAATTCAAAGTGTGTTATCTATATATTAATAACAAGTTAGTTTCAGGCTGTTTTTAATTTACGAGTTGTTTTGTAGAATTTTGATTGCCTATAATTAGTATAAATATATCTTATAATAATGATATATATATATATATATATATATATATATATATATATATATATATATATATATATATGCAATTGTATTCTTTTAAATTTGCATAAATGCAAAATATTGTTAATCAATAATAGTTTGCTGAACATAAAAAGTAATTATACTAATAAAATAATAAATATAGTTTTAATTAGAATACCCACTGATTGGATCGTGAGTATTTTGATGAAGAAGCATTTTGTGAACTGTGTTCAAAGTGATAACTGATGTGCGCCCCTACATATTTGTGAAAATAAATTCTGTGCTCTTTAAATATACGATGAATTAAATGAAACATTGTGGTAAAAATTGATTTATTCGATTTAATTCTGTGAATATATTCTGATCAATATTCTATTATAAATACTTGGTGAATAAAGTTAAGAAAAAAGAAGAAATTAAAAAGTGTTGACTTACTAATTGTGTATGCAAAACGTATAATAAACTTTGTTTTCATCGGTACATCTTGTGAGTGACTTCACTAGCAATGAATATCATCTAGATAAATTTATTAAATACTGTCTAATAACAAATTACTAAATCATTATTAATAGTTGAATTAAATCATGAATTTAATTGAAGTGTTATGTACGAATGCGCCAAAAGGAGTTATTTCTATTTTATAAGTTGAATATCTTCTAAAAGACAACACGAAAGCAATAAACTACTCATTAAGGGTTTTATTTTCAAATAAAATATTCTAAAACACCATTAACCGTATGCCTTAAACTATTCTAAATATGTTTTTCGACGCTTCCGTTTTCGTAAGTTTACGTTTGTCAAACTGCAATTTTATAGTTAATAAATGTACCTCTATTTTTATTTGTTGTCTTTCAGGAATTGTTCAGTTTCTAAATAGGCTAACTTTCTTGGTTCGTTTTGTATATATGATACGTGTATGTATGTATTAAAGTTTTTCTAATTTTTCAATGGACATATAGGAAAAAATATTGTTAAATTTCTTGGATCTTTTTACTGAATTTGAAAATGTAAGATTTATTGTGAAAAGTGCAAATGTTATCAATGTAATTTATTATTTTTCCATACAATAACAATGTCATGAACATGTACTTTTGTGGATAATCTTATATTTTTCTTTATATTGTTATGTATCATGGGGCAGTCATCTGTTTTTATTTAACTTCAGTTTGACTATCAGATTCACATTAAAATTTAAGGTGTTTTACTAAATTGCCTTTATTTATGAAATAAGTTATTTTGAAGGTTGTCTAATAGTTTTGATGAAATATAAATGAAAGTTTGCTACAAATATTTATGAAGAATATATATATATATATATATATATATATATATATATATATATATATATACTGTATATATATATATATATATATATATATATACTGTATATATATATATATATATATATATATATACTGTATATATATATATATATATATATATATATACTGTATATATATATATATATATATATATATATATATATATATATATACTGTATATAACTTTCACCGATCTATATTTTGCTACAGCATATGCAATATTTTAATTTCATTAATAACTTCATTTGCAATATTGAGTTTATATATCGAAACACGCAATAGGCACGTAAAATATTATTTTAATAAATTAAATTGTATAATTTATTACAGCAATTTGGTTGACGTACATTTGTTCTGGCCTATGTTATAAGGGTTTTATTTTTACCATAGGTCCAGATCCGACTAGTGGGAAATACATGTTGATAGCTAAATAAAGCATTGAATAGACGTTATTATTTTTTTTCTTTATTGACCCGATAACATCCAATAATTTATATATTAGAAAGAACTCGATTCGCATTGCATTTTTCAGTAAATAATCGTACGATCTTTCGACATCGCAGTATGTCCAAATTTGGCTTACGAAATGTGAACGTTATTCGCGAATCGTTTGACTTAAAAATTAGCATTCTGTAGTTTCAGTATGTTTCGTTACATAGTCTAATATAATGTTTTATTATTTCTCGTTATTTATGACGGCTAATTTCGAGTTTAAATGGATTTCACTTAAACGTTTAAAAACTAAAAGAAATATAAGCACATAAATGTGGAAGAATGTTTTTTTGTTTTGTTTTACTGCGTCAGTATATTGTTTATTTTGTGCTACGATTTCCTATCGGTTTTAGGTTAGATTTTTATTTTTTAGTCGAAGCTAATGAGTTTTTAGTCTGTAGTTTGTTTTTTTTAATAATTTTATCTTCATAAAAATTGGAGTGTTCCAATACATTTAAGTGAGAGAAGTGCTGCTTCACCTTTGGGAGTGGACTGCGAAATGTTTTATCTATATTTTGTAGAGAATTTGAATTTCGACAACGATAACGAAACCGTCGATGAAAGTTTTACGGTGTTTTAGTCCGTTTTAGCGAGAGATTTGAAGATTTTTAACCTGTTAATTCAAAAAGTTTATATGAATCGGACGTTTGGACGACGACAATTTTTTGACGCGAATCGGATTCAATCTTGTGTTGAAGACTGAATTTTATATTTTTTAATTACAAATCGAATGATAAAAGCGTTCGTAGTAAGAAAAAAAGTAAAAAAAAAAACGAGTCGATAGATTAATCGTGAACATTTAATTATTTATGTGAAGGTTGTCAGTACTGTTGAGTGGAGAGTGGCGACGGGAGGCGAGAGGGGAGTGTTGTGCGTCGGGTGTCCGGTGTTAGTGCGGGACGCGGGGCGTAGCCGTGGCCGTGGTATGGTCGAGTCTTCGTTCCGGTTTCGATTCGGAGCGAAGTCGTCGGCGTGCACTCGCAGATGCAGGTGATCGGCGTGCAGATGAAGTCGTGCGGCGAGTGTCGTCCTTTGACGGCGTGCAGCGAGGACGAGTGCGAGCCGCAGATGCGCGCTCTTCCGCATTGGAGGCCGTCGTCTTGTATGGATCCTCACGTGACGCTGCGTCGCCTCGGAGTCGTGTGCTGCTCGCTCGCGCTCTTCGGCTTCTTCGCCTTCGGATACTTCTGCCCCGATCAGGTATTGTATCGTTTCGTTATGGTTTATGAACCGTTTTTAAATTAGTACGTATTATTCAAAAAGTAAGGTGAATTTGTTTATAAAATGTAAATTCTTTATTTATTCTTCCAAATCAAAGTAATCCCCGTCTGATAAAACGCACTTTTGCCAACGCTTTTTTCAATCTTTGAAACAGTCTGAATAGTCTTATTCCGGTATAGCTTTTTAAGATCTTTTTCGATTTGGTTTTTATCTCCTCAATCGTATCAAAACGGCGTCACAGAGTATCACGCGTCACGGAATAATCAAAAGTCGCACGGAGTCAAATCTGGCGAATATGGCGGTTGCGGAACGATATTGGTCGTGTTTTTGGCAAAAAAGCCTCGAAGAACCAATGCAGTATGTCATTGGTTCACAGATTGTAGTATGTAATTTTAATTATTTGTAATTTTTGTCGTGCGTAAAAACATTTATTTTTTTTTATTACATATATAAGGAAAATTTATTAAAATAATATATAATTATTTAAATAGGTAAATAATTTAGTTTAAATAATAAATATTATTTATTTTTTGTCTATTATTATGGATGTTGTACATTTATTATTCGTTTTAAGAAATTTCAGCAATTTTACTTTTCTCGTTTAAATTTACATAAGAACGACGAACGATACGTTGTTTAGTGCTCACACTGTTGCATTTTTGTTCATGTTATTTTTATTCAATAAAAAATATTTATATTTTTTGAATTTTCAGGTTTGCGCTTTATCTGGAAGAGATCGTTTCAGTGATGCGTCATTAGTTAATTATCAAGATAACATTGGAAGGCCATTGCCTGGAAGTTTAATTAAGCCGGGAATGAGTTACGATGAAGTTTTACATGATGATTTTCAATTTAATATAGATGCTCACGATGTTATGGTGTTTTTACATATTCAGAAAACTGGAGGAACGTCTTTTGGCAAACATCTTGTGATGGACCTCGATTTAAAAGTATTTAAATATTTGTTTTTCTTATAATTATTGTCTATAAAGGTGTTATAATGTTTTCTCAATTTTTAGAGACCTTGCAATTGTCAGAGAGCTCGTAAGCGTTGCCATTGCTTTAGACCGCATAGTAATGAAATATGGTTGTTTTCTCGTTATTCAACCGGATGGAAGTAAGTGACATTACTTGAATATAAATGACATTTTTGAGTATTAAACTTTTATCCATTTAGTTTTTAATATGTGTTATAAAACTTTATCGTCTTTTATTTTTTTTTATATAAAATATTATATTTGAGTGTTAGTTTGAATTGATATGTTATGTTTTAAATTTTGTGCCATAGATTTTTAAATTATATATACTATAAGATTTTTTCAATCAAACGATTAAACATGTTCAAATTTTTATTGAAAATTTTATTAGCTTTTCCATATTAAATTGTAAAACTGTGTACTTATTATGCAAGATACGTCTTGCAATCATGTATTCGTATAATGTATATTGTTTTTTTCATCATTTTTTTTGTGTGTATTTTTATTGTTATTATTCAAATCGCCTTTTGTTTTATCTTTTTTATAATAAACTTATTTTATGTAAAATATTTGTATGTTAATTTTTATAGATGCGGATTGCATGCAGATTTCACTGAACTTACATCATGCGTCGGTGGTGAACTCGATCGTCATGAAGGACATGTAACTCAGAGACGATACTTTTATATAACTTTTTTAAGAGAGCCCGTTGCTAGGTTATATATATTTTAATTTGGGTGAAAATATTTTTTGTTGAATATTCATTTGATATTCCTGATTTTTAGATATTTATCTGAATATTGTCACGTCAAAAGAGGAGCTACTTGGAAAGGTGCCCGTCATTGGTGTCAAGGTCGAACTGCTACGGGTCGGTTATTTTTAATATAGCGCAATTATTTTAAATTGATACTTCTATTGATGTTTTGTTATTTTATAGCCTCTGAAGTTCCACCTTGTTACGTTGGAGAAACATGGAGGGGGGTATCATTGGATGAATTTATGGAATGTCGTTCCAATTTGGCAGCAAATAGACAAACGCGAATGCTGGCAGATTTAGCGTTGATTGGATGTTATAATTCTACATTGAGACCTACACCTCAGACTGATGCGATAATGTTAGCATCGGCTAAACGAAATTTGGCTGCAATGGCATTTTTTGGGTTGACAGAATATCAAAAGGTTGAAGCAATATTTTTATAATATGTTACAAAATTCTTTATCAAAAATTATTTTATTCTATTGTAAATAACGTTATTTTAGTCTATATTGTTAGAGATTATTTTGTGTCAATTTTTGCAGGTGGCTCAGTATGTATTTGAAGAGACGTTCAATTTACGATTTGCGTTACCATTTTCTCAACACAATATAACCGTATCTAGTTCAACATTGAATAGTTTAAGTCAACAAGAAATGGATACAATCAAGCGAATTAACCACTTAGACGTGGAGTTGTATGCATTTGCTAAACGACTCATGTTCCAAAGGTAATTTAATATCTTTCATGTTGTCTGTTTTCTTTTATTTATTTATGATTTTTTCTTTGATTTTAGATTTGAAAGTCTCAAACGAAGAGATTCTGATTTTGAGACACGATTTGCTCATTTAGGTGAACTGTCTTCTAGGAATGGTGTTACAGAATTTGACTGGGATAACAATCTTGAAGACAATACTACAGAAAAACATCCTTGAATTTAGTAATGAAATTAACATTATTATCAATATGTTGAAGAAATTGGTAATAAATTGGCTTCAAAAGTAAAATAAAATAAAATATATTGTAGTTATGAGAGAATGTTTTACGGATTAACTACAAGAAAAGAAAAATGTTTTTATATGTAACGCGACATTTATATCAGAATGATATAAAATTAAAATTATAGCGTAAATTGTTAAAACCACGAACATTTTAAATTTGGTAAATTCTATCTTAGAATAAATTTATCATGTGATATTTTATTCCAATAATTTTATATTCTATAATATATCCTGAAAGCGATGGCGACTTTGATTAATATCTTTTTATTATGTTTTAAATGTTCGCATGTGCACATTCGATCTCAACGAATATCATTAATATATTATGTAATTTCTTATCTTAATCGACTATTTTATGATATTGTATATTATCTGAACTATATTCATTAAACAGAAAATATAACATATCATTCCTTCATTTAGTTATATACTATAGTAATAACTGCATACACTTTTATCACTTATATCAATTGTAAAGTATGTAAATTTTATTATTAATTATGAAAAAATATGACATTCGAATATATTAATATAGATGTATTTTAATTGCTTTGTTTTATATATTACGTAAATTTACAAAGTTTTGGATCTAAATTCTCACGACTAGAATACTGAGAGTATACAAATTCACAATATTATTATTTAAACCTATTTTATATTGTCAAACATTATTTATTTTATAATAAATATGAAAACATTTTAATTGGATTATACGTATAAATTTTAAGATTTCAAGTCGTTCATATTATATTAGTAAGCACATTTTCTTAATATTTTTCTTTTATTCTATTGTTTCTCAAAATATAGTTATTAATTAATGACAGTTTCGATAATAAAATATATTTATTATTACATATGACATACTTTACCATAATTAATTATTCAACATGAAAGTGCGCGTTTACATTTTTTTTTATTAATGTGTTAAAAGTTCTTGTTTTTCGAAACTTGTTTTTTTTTTAGATAAATTGGAAACATTCCCTTTAACAAATTTTATTATTCTGATATCTATTTTTTTCAATTTTCATTAATTTATGTATTACGTGATACTACTTGATGTTTATTAAGCAAAAAGCAAAAAAGGATTAATTGTTTATATTTTTGTCATATGATTAAAAGTCATCGTCTTGTGCCATACAGATTCTTTTTACATCATCATATAACTTGTATGTATCATGGATTTTTTTTGTTATTTATAACCAAAATGAAGTCATTAAAATTGTATTAAGCTTATTTTCGACATATTTTGGAGAATTTAGGTATAGATTTGGGTGGACAATATTCGTCACAGGGTTATAAGAAAGAAATAATTATGTATTATGATCTGTAGATCGTAAAATATAAATTTTTATCGCTTTACTTATAAATATTATGCTTATTGCTAGTATTTTTTTTTCATAATTTCAATATTTGTGTGAATTTAATGTTAACGTGTTGTGTTAGACCACATACATTTAATATTTATAATAATTATATGGTTAATTTTCTATGTTTTTGAATAGTTTTTGGAACGCGTGTATAAATTTTACATTTATCATTTTAGAATGAATGTTCTATATTTTAAAGTTTAATTATAGTATGTTGAAGTGACTAGTATTTATTTATATTCCATCTGAATTTTTTTTCGTATTGTCTTACATTTTGTATTATTTCTATATTTATGAATGACAATCAGCAGGAGTAATATTTGAAATAGTTTGTTATACTTCTAATATGTATTATTTTGAATTAACTATCAATATTTCTTTATTTACTGTGTATTTTAAGATATCATTTCCATTTCCCATTAATATGTTTTAATACGACTATCGTATGTGTTAATGTTTATTCATTATCACGTATTATTATTTTTAGAATTGTATTGTATATTTATTATGTTAGGTATGCATATATGAAATATGAAAAGAATAAACGTGTAAATATAATATATATAAATATAATAGTATATAGTATAGATTTGGAATATTTTACGAAACGAATATTATTAAATTATTGTGGTGTTTGAAATATATAATATAATTGTGAATGTTGAGAAAACACATAAATTGATTAAGCAAGTCTATTTTCTCCTATTCCACATGTTTTTTTTAATTTTTTTTTGTTATATAATATATCGTATATCAAAAAGTACGTGTGATTTATGAGTTAAAATGTAGATATTGAAGAAATATTCTAATTTACGACTTTACATGGCCTTTATGAGATTATATTATTAGAATTTTATTATACCATTATATATATGTATATATATATATATATATATATATATATATATATAATTTTTGGATTACTATAATTGTAAGTTGCACAATTATCGCATTAAAATAATTGTTATTTGTGCGACGATTTACCAAAGATTATTTTACCATATGATTATATCGTTATTATTATTTAATTTTTTTTGTATGTAATATATTGGTTTCTGAATAAAAGTGAATCCATTCAAATTATATTTTACATAAAAATATGTTTTACTTTTTTTTTAATTAGAGACTGAGTAATATAAACTATTTTTTTGATCTTGTTACCATTTTTATTATTAGCTGTTAAATTATGAAATTTTGTTATTTGCTGTTGTGAAAAATATGTATATTGCAAAAATCATATCCTATTTATAAAAAGTTAAATATCCGCGTCATATACATATTTTATATTAAAAAAATATTTATATTTTATCAATTCTATATATCGATTTTGTTATATGGTTTTAATTAAGACTGAATTTTATATTTTTTCCATCTCAAATGCATTTAAGGTGAAATTAAATTATCAGTTTTTTTTATTTCTTTTTCTGTTGTGATTGTTTTTATTTATTTTTCACACATTATATATGTATCTATAATGTGTGTGTGTGTGTGTAACTTATGATACGATAATGTTTATAAGCATATATTGTATAATAAAAAAACCTGAATTGTGAATTGAAATTAGAATAACTGATGTAAAATTATTATTCTTATATTTATGTAAAATCTTATTCAATATCGAACATTAATATTTTAATGGCTGTCTAAATGTAAAGCATTATTACCATTAATATATTTCAGTATATTTTCTTGGCTGGCGTTGTATAATTATTTTATGTATTTATAGTTTTGAAATAATTGTATTTTTTATTGCGCAAGTTGTAAGAAAAACAAGATTTGTAGCTTTATTAGTCTAACTATCCACGTGTTTGATTTTAATAAAATTACCAGCCATTAAAGTGTTAAAAATAAATGTAGCATAATAACGATCAATTTACACATATTTCCTCATGTAAGTTTGTTAAATGTTAAATTCATATATTTTAAAAATGATTTTTAGCTCTTAAAATTCTAGTTTTATAAGTAATATATTTTAAGGAGAGAACAAATATGATTTTTTTAATCAAATAAAGACATCTGTAATTGATATAGTTGTATATAATTTCTCTATATTAAAACTTATACATTTTGAGTTTCTGCGTAATAATAAAAATGAACAATTTCTAAAATACATAGATGTTTTATGGTAAGGATATACATAACTTTTATTTTATGATTGTTTATACATATTATTAAAAAGAAAGCATAATTTATAAATAAAATCGTAAAATTCAAGATATTAAGTCATACTAGTACATATATATTCTTTTAATTTGACATATAATCGATTTGGATTCATAACTTATCTTAGCAAATTATTAAAACAAATAAAATTCCACAATTAACAATTACTCAGAAAAGGGAATGAAGTCAGGAGGAACTAGAAAAATCCATATGTGATTTGTGAAAGATTTTAAATAATTAAATACTGTTATATTGAAATGGAAGTTCTGTTTAGATCGAATTTATTGTCAATTTTATAATAATGACTTACATGGAATGTTTGTTTTTTTTCTTTTTTACAAAAGTCAATAGTTCGTATACAAAATAGTTGGAAATATTTTTAATCGCCAATAAATAAAAATAATGTTTTCACATACATTACATATTCATCTTCTATATTTTAGATTATTCTATTAATTTTGTGATTTTGCGAATTTTTTATATACCTTAAAAAGTATGTACATATTTGCTCATATATTTCGAATCGATTTGAAAATATTGTTTTTAAACCAGATATATTTTTAAATACGATTTTATATGTTTATCGTTTAATGAAAATTAATTAATTGAAATAATTTTAGAATAAACTAATGATATTTCGTTTGTATAAAAACCATAATAATGAAAAATTGAATCATCTCAGGGGAAATATATTCAGATTATTACAAGTATATATAACGTTAGGAATGTTAGATAATTTTATTTTGAATCCGTTTAAAAATTTAAAATAGCTAAAAAAAAACAGTTTTTCTTTTCAATGTCATAAGTCAAACATTGCTGCATTAATATAATGCTGATAAATAATTTCATACAATAAGTGAAAAACTTTTTTTATAAGATTTTAGATTAAATTACTTTTATAATTAATAGCGCATATATACATCACATTTCATGATAAATATAACTAAATTAGTATAAGTTAAAAATAAAATTATATTAATTAAATAAAAGACAATTTATTAGTATATATATATATATATATATATATATATATATATATATATATATATATATATATATTCTGGCCAATAGTTAAACTATAATAACTATTTCTTTATATTACAATTAATTACTGGGAAATACGAAGATCTAGATTGAAATATTTGTATTGGTCAAAAAATCCACTTTGGAAGTGCACTTAAAGAGATTTTAGAATTTACTATATTCATAGAAAATAAATTAAACTCAATACTCAATACGAAATATAGTTATGAAATCAATCAAACGAGAGCATATATTTAAATAGAATTTTAGTAGTAAAATTATAATCGTAAAAATTATATTATATTATACTAGTAAAACACACTCATGCACAAATACATATAAAATTGATTTGCATTTTGTGACGATCGTTTGTGTTTCATTTTTCAATGTGCTATGTGAATGTGTTAAAACTAGAAAATGGGGAGGGAATTATCACACTTTATATTGATAATAAAACATTAATTTAATTTACGATACGTCAAGTTAGACAATATAATAAATATTTTTTTGATAATTCACATATAATATGTATATTTAAAATTTTATACAATCACATAGATCTTCTTAACATCTGGATCGGTTCAAAATTGGATGGTTCTCAAGCATTGAAACAATATACATCTTTTATTATGCTTTTGTTTAAATCTTTCTCAAATTTTATGACTTCAATATATGAATTTCGATGTTATTAGAGAAGAGATTGTTCAAGCATTATCTTTTCGAAGCCCGCTGGTGGTGGATAATGAAAATTTTCCAGAATCAAATCCAAAATAGCACCATCGTCAACTGAAAATAAATGTCCTGTTTATTACACAAACTTTTATATAAACTATAATTTGTAAAAATATTAGTAATTGCATTATTACAGACTACATATTAATTATGTTTATTTTTCAATTACCATAGAGAGCTGGATATACAGTGCCTTTTATATTTGATATTGGAATTTCCATATTTCTTCCATTTAAGAAGAAATTTAATTCAATATGATCGAAAGCTACACCTATTGTATCGCCTTCGCATGGCATCATTCTTGGATTTGTAACTTGATTGGTTACAGCGTGATTACTGGGCGACGGTGGAGTATTTCCAAGAAGATCTGTCATTGTCACAAGATCCGTAGGTGAGGATGGTCTTTCAGAAGATACTTTGTATAATTCTACATTATTATGTCTGATAGTGCTATCACTATTTAAACACCAAGATTCTTTGTCCATACCACCTAGAAACGACCAGACGAGTTATTTTTAACTTTGTTTTATTCCAAAATATATTTCGTACTAGTTTTATGTGCAAAAAGGCGAATATTACGAAATGGTTACATTGTGGTTGATGTAACAGTTTAAGTAATTATAATTCAAAAAATGTTTCACTATAGAACTTCTGACCATGACATTTATTTAAAAATAAACAATTACATGAAAGCCGTTGGCAATCTACAGTTAATAATTCTAATTATTTTTAAATCAATCTATCTCTTCAAGATATTTAATAAATGTTACAAAAATATATTTGAAGAATATTAGAAAAAAATCAACATTAGTATATTTTAATATATAAATTGGTACCGTGTACTCTGTCGAGATCAGTATTCCTAGTCGCGAGTCCGATCGCCCAAACGCCACCCTGTTGCAGTTTTACTTCAAAATATGATTTTGATTGTACAAGTGGAGCGTTTCCAAGAGCACAACCCGAACCGCAAACTCGTTGTCCACCTTTGACGACTACTACTTCGTGTCCTAGATATAAGAAAATACAAATTAAAAAATATATGGTAGAATGTTCCTATAAGTATGTAATAAATAAATCCGAATATATAAGGTTTAAATTAAAATGTCGAAGAAAAATATATAAAATAAAGTTTGTAAACTTAAATTTAACAGAAAAGCACATTAAAAATAAAAACAAAACAACTGAAAAATTCATCCAAATAAAATATAAGTAAAATGTGTCATCACTATATGTCTGAAATTTATTGTTAACACATTATAAGTTTTTAGTATATTTCAAAAAAAAAATGCCATTTCCACGTATTATAATTAGGAAAAGAATAGATTTAAAAGTATAACATTTGTGAGCATATGTCACAATATATTTTAAAAGGACAATGAAGTGTGTAACAAACCCATATGTGTGGTGTCCAACTGTATGGGATTATCGGGAGGTCTCGGAGGCACAGCAGGAGTCAGCCTGAGACCCGATAGACAGCCGCGCAAACAGCAAAACATATCTCCTCCCAACAACGGGACCCCAGACTTAACCTCAAACGCCAATTTGACAGTTCGTGGACTTCACCACTGAAAGCTTATTGGCTTTCATAATAATGAATACAATTTTATTCGATAATTCGAAATATATTTTTTGGTTATTTTCCTATAAATTAATTATATTTCATAATATTTGACGAACAAGTATACTCTTTTGTATTTTTTATATATCATAAGTATTGATTATTGTATTTAGTCACTTTATCATTTTATTTACATATATTCTTTATTATTGCAAAAATTTTTATGCTTGCTATTAAAATGTATGTGTTCTAAATTATACTATTTTATACTTGAATATTTTATTATTTTTAGCCATGAATTTCTTCATTACAAAAAGCAAATTAAATTTCAGTATCCTGGATTTTTAATTTTTAGTTTTTTTAACACTTTTTCTAATTGTATCCCACACATTGTCAGATTTAAAATGATTATGATTTTTTTTCTTTTTTTGAATCTCGTGGACAGAATTCCTATTACAAAAGGAATACCTTAATGATTAATTTATTTTAATTTCTTTTCAGTGATTGAGAGAAAATGCCAAAATTTAACTTTTTCCGTATTAGATTTTTTGATATTTCTTTATTTTATTATTATTAATGAAATATATTCGTTTTTGTCCCTTTTGTTGAGTTCAACTTTGATAAATTCCGCTATGATCGTTTTCAAGTAAATTAATTTATATATATAGTATATTCCGGACTTAAAATATTCTTAGTTAATTCTTCAATATTTAATCATTTTTATTGATTTTTAATATTGAACATAATACGATTGCTTTAAATAGTTTCTTCGCATATTTCTATTTTTTTCAAGATTCCTCAAATATACTTTGGGTTGATATACATTGTAATATTTAATATTATTATCAAGTTAAAAGAATAATTATCAGTTTTACTGTAATATATATATATATATATATATATATATATATATATATATATATATATATATATATATATTTACCAATTTTGTACAAATTTTAGCTAATATCATTTTCAAATATTATTCATTGCAAATTTATCATTGTGTAGTGCATTTATAGTAGTAATTTCATTGAACTGTGTTAAATGTTTTGAGCAATTAATATATGTAAGTATATATTATATGTTGTCATTTTTTGTGTTCAAAAAAAGAGACGTTTATATTAAAAATTTTTTGAATACACATGTTCTACTTTGAATGAGAAATAATACAAATGTATATAAAATTCTTGCTATTCTGCGATTTATTGTGAAAATGTTTTATGATAATTTTCGAATGTTACACTCAATTACACATTGCAAATTACATTACGACTCGTTAAATATTTCGCAAAACGCATTTTTAAGGCTCTCTATTATATATTGCCGTCATCGATTCATAATTAAATATTATGTATAGATAATATAAATATAATGACTATTAGATGTTCTAATATTCGAAATCAAAGGTATTTTCAGATGATTCATCAAAATATTTTCAAATAATCTATAAGTGTCGTATTTCATAAATAATCTTAATAATGTTTATCGACGCTATTTTTAAGATTTTATAATATTTATGAAAAGAAACCAGTATTTTTAAATATCAACATCTGGTATCAATATTTTAAAGCAACTTTCATGATAATAGATATTTCATGCTATAACTTGTTATAAATTGCAGAATAACTTGTTTTTTTACCTTTTTTATTTTTTAAATATTTTATATTTGATAAGATGTCGAAACAATTAAAATTCCAAAACATTGAAAATTTACCATCGAAATAGCATTTTTATCAGTTTAAGCAAGATTGGATTTACGATTACAATATCAATTTACTGATTACAAATCCATTTTTGTAAAATTTTGAAACATTTTTCCCTAAGTCTGAATATTATTGCGTAAAGAATACTTTTAAAATCCTGTAAAATGTTTATTAATTATACTAATAAAACAAGATTCGTATTATAAATAAAACATTGAATAATGATGAAAAATATGTAAATATTTTTTAAACGAATAAAAATGCTGAAATATTTAATATAATATTTATACGTTGCGATTATCATGAAAATGCTAAGGTAAATAAAAGTAAAAAGTGGGTTATTTAAATAAAATATTTTCATATTTGTGTCAGTTTTATCGACACATGAAACGTAAGAGTAACGTTAAACATTATGAAATTCTAATACAATGTGAGCTTATATTTTCCAAATAGTAAACTTGTACAATTGGAAAATTATATATATATATATATATATATATATATAATATTTGATGTCAGTTTTATGATAGATATTTTATTGATATCTATATTGAAACGTATCTTTCGCATGCGATATGAATATGAAAAAGGTTAACGTGTTAAGAAAATGATCTATTTCATTGAGGGTCACGGTCTCCGTCGAGGATCGGTCATTACGAGCTGGTTCCGTATTAACCTTGGAATGGAGAAAGCACCTCCGGTTGAAGAGCGGGGGCGGCATATACACGCATTGTCCCATTGTGATGATGACTCGTATCTGTGTCACACGCATAACTTTCACCCGTTGTCGTGTCAACCGGCGAAACCGACTAAAGAGGCGTGACTTCCCCAAACAAACAAACAATTCCGCTTATTACATACACACATATAGGGATATGTGTATGAATTCACTGTATACACTAATCATTATTTTTCATGTGATTCTTATTGAATGTTATATATATATATATATATATATATATATATATATATATATATATATATATATATATTAGTATTATTTAAGAACAAAATGTTAATGAATGATGAGTACAATATATATTTATGAATAATATAGATAAAAAAAAATGTAATTGTACAATTTAAAACGTGTGCAAATAAATTATTTTTAATGGATATTTTGAAATTTAATATATATTTTATAATGTTAAAAATGATTTTTATCTATATTGTATTGTATGTTATGTGAGGAAAAAATATTTCAATATTTTTTTTTTATAGATGTCCTATTTCATCTGAGAAATTATAAATTTACATTAGTTTTGAATTAAAGAATAAAAAATATAAAAATAAACAATCTTATTGTCATAGCAACAATTTTTGGAATAAATATTAAATATGACGTCTATCTGTCTTTTTTTTAATATATTTTTTTAAATTTATTTATTTGTAAACCTTTAATAAATGTAATTATTGTCATAAGATTGTTTAACTCCGTATTATTTTACTGATACTTTTTTACGGTTCAGATTTAATTATAATTTTTTACATAAAAATATACAAATAATTCTTATACTTTCGTTATATATATATATATAAACTATAAAGTATTAAAAAATAATCTGAATTATTTCATATTTTTTTTTGTTATTAAATCAAAATCTATCTTTATACAGAATTTACATGAAAGATAGCGATGATCTTATCTATCAGAAATGTAGACATAATCTTTTTGATATTTGTCGTTTTATTTTTATGTGTTTACTCAACATCAATATCGGAATATAATCGATCGTTTATTATATTATATTGTAATGATGCACAACACCTGAATGAATTTAGATATTTCAAAATTGACTGGTTTTCAAGGTTGCATATTTGAAATGATCGTTACATCATCATCGTCGACGCCCTTTATTTCATCTAACTTTTTTTTTTCTATTAATTTCATGTCGATGTTCACGTAGAACTGGAAAAAGTACCAGTTTTCTTCGAAAAAAATAGAAATAGAGCCACTCTGTCAAGGCTCTTTCGACATTTGGTGATTTGTCGTCACGTGAAAGTTATGTATTCGTATTATCAAATTTTGTAACATCGCATTTTAATAAAAATTTCTCCGCGGCTTCTTCTTCTTTTTTTTTTTATTCATTACAATATTTGATCAAAAAAACTAAATTATCATCAAATCAGTAATCTTTTCAATATTACAAGTGTAATATTTAATACGAACAGTTAGTTATAATGATAAAAAAAATATCTTTTTTTTTCAATAAAATAAATAAATTTTAACTATTTTTTTATCATTCTATATAATTGATAAATAATTGTAGCGAAACTTTCACCAAGTGATCGTGTTTAATTTTTAGGCATTGTATAGAAAATATTTCTTTTCAATTATTAAAAAAGAAGATGATTGCCTATGTCACGTTGTAATTGCTACTTTTGAAAATAATTAAAAAGTGTAATTATAAGTAAATTAAAATTTTTCTTTAAAAAAAAAAAAGTTCTTATAAACATACACATAGTATATTTCATGTCATAGTTTCAGAACACTTTAATGATTTAGCATTTAACACGAATATTATAATAAATGAAAATGTAAATACAAGGCGTTATTTCATTCAAAATTAAACTGTCGTTAAACGACTTCCATTTAATGGATTTCGTATTTTATATATATATATATATATATATATATATTTTGATGCATTGTTATAGAAAATAATAGAAAACGTGATGTCATCGAAGATTGCACGAGGACTTTGCATACGTATATATAATATATTGACCGCAATTTTGACAGACGTGACAATGGAACAGAGGCCAACATTTAATAATAATATATAAGTGGTTTTTCCACGATTTGGAAATGCAGCAATTGTCGCGAAAACATTTCGGAAAATGCCCGAGGACGATACACATTCGAAAATGAATATTAATTTTTAAAAATTACTTTTTCGATTGCGAAATTCGTCACCCGAAATGATAGAAGGCCGATGCCGTTTGAAACGAAAAATATTACAATAAATTTTCATTGTTGAATCTGGGTGTGGAAAATTGCACTTTTCCATTAAGCATTCGACGTGTGTATTCATACAATTAGTTTGCAATTTTCTCTTCGTATCTTCACAATAGTTAATATATTTATTATTATTATTTATATTATTACAAAGATTACTTGTGCATATTATATATAAAAAAAAGAAATATTATAGGCGATAAATTATCATAATCATTATTTATCGATTTATGCTACCCGAAAAGTATATAAATGAAATTTAAAAATAAGATCAAAATATTTTACACAAAAATTGCGTAATTATTCTAGTTTAAATTACCGCAATAATCATTTTTAATATTATTATTAAATTAATAAAAAAAAAGACGATTTGATTAAAAAAGTATAAATAAATATTCCAATATAAAACAAAATTTTTCATCATTTTATTTACATTTAATTGATAGTTTGCTATTTAAATTAATTACTTAAAATTTGCAT
This sequence comes from Leptonema lineaticorne, assembly GCA_024500535.1. NCBI lineage: Eukaryota > Metazoa > Arthropoda > Insecta > Trichoptera > Hydropsychidae > Leptonema > Leptonema lineaticorne. The sequence continues at coordinate 4,345,287 of JANIJI010000064.1, forward strand.
TCTAAATACTGGTTTCCTGATGTTTCAATCAATTAAAATACATTTTGTATGAATGCACGTATTTTCCATTAATATTGCATATTGCAATTTTATAAACGAAAATAGTGTCGATCGTTTTAGAATTGCAGCATTTTTTTTTCCACACATATTAAACATCTAAAATGCCGAATAAAATATTTAAATTAATACAATAACCATCTTTTTAAGACTTATATGACGCATACGAATATGACAAATCGTATATATATATATATTTTTTCCTTTACTTTCTTTCCAACGACGAGAATTTCCTCGTCCTTCTTCTTGTGCGAATTCCTTATATATGACAACGTCACATTCATCGCTTTCACCGTGCGTTGTTTGTTTGTTTTTCTTTATTATTATTACTGTTATTTTTTTTTTTGTAAAAAAAGAAAACATGAAAATAGAGCAGATGTTATGAAATGAGACAAGTGTTAAATGTCTTGCGAGATAAAAAAAAATATATATATATCCGCTTGCAGAAAGAAAAATGTAAAAAAAAAGAAACGTTGAGAAAATCGTATGTGATCTGTCGTTCGTAATATATAATTAATAATAATGAAGATAAAATTGCCAAAACGTCAACCGTTTCCTCTATCAGTTTTATATATGTAATCGTTATGGATATGAAATTTTATTAAAGCTCATTTGATTAAATGTTTCTTTTATTTTATTTTTTCATTATTTCGCTATATATAATTCGTTTTGATTTTTCGCAATACGACCGTTATTATGTAAGAATTACCAAGAATATATGCATTTTTTGCATAAACGATCGCTTCCATTTGTAAAATTACGTAAATTCATAATATGAACGTTTTGTATGAGAATGGGAAAATTTGCGGCTATAATTTAATAGAATTTAGAAAAAAAATATATTTATTAATGTTCAAGGAAAGAAAAATTAATTTTCTCATTGACAAATTTCGTTATTGTTTGTTGAAAATGTTTATATGACAGGTCATTATGAAATTATGAAATATTTTAAAATTATCGCTTTCTTGTATAATTAATTTTGACCTTAATTTAATAACTTGAATTTAGAAATGTAATAAATACCAGCTATTACATTAGTTTATCGTATATATATATTTTTTATAAGATTATATTATACGAGAAATGTTAAATATCACTATTATAATTATTCAAATTACAATTTCTTTGAAATTTGCATTAAATTTCTTCGCTTTATCTTCTATTTGGTTATTAAAATAATATTGCAATTTTTGGATGTTTGACTTTTATTAACATTTAAAATACACGGATATTAATAAAGTGAAAAATTTATAGATTTTATATAAGTTTTATAAAAATATATTTGGTGGTGATATTAGATATGTCTATTTATAATAAAATTGGAAAATTTAGCTTAAATCGATATATTTAAAAATTTATAATTTAAATTGTTGCGAAATATATGTTTGTTTTAATAATAGTTACACTTCTATTTTGTTGTAGAAAATATTAAAAAAATTCTTTAATAATATTAGATAAATAATACACATGTGTGTGTGTGTTTGTTTTAATTATATTTTTACATCTATATCATTTTATATATTAGAAAGCAATTATTATTATTATTTTTTAATATTTAAAATAATAATTTTGTTTTATTCAAATATTGTTAAAATAAAGTATCGAAATATTATAATTTTATGTTTCAAAAATGTTAAAAAGTAATAATTTCTAATCCAAATGGGGATGAAATACATAAAATTATCAATTGACGACGATCGTTCAAATTTTACCATTTAACTGACCAATAAAAATTAAATCATAAAACGTTTCTCATTTTATTTTTATATTTTTTCAAATATATATATATATATATATATATATATATATATATATATATATATATATATATATATATATATATATATATATATATATATATATATATATATATATATATATATATATATATATGGAAACCGTGCCGTTAAATTGAAAAGATGAGCACATTTTTATATTTTATTGAAATGAAGGGAAACGTAATGCCGAACTTTCTAACTTAGCGTTATTTGGTTGTAGCAAAAATATTTTCATTACCATTTCGTTTAATTGCCGTATAATATGACCAGCAACGACCGCTTTGGTATGTTTACACTTTTTGTGACGTTAAATTTTTATTAGTTATACGAGAATTTGGAAAATGTTTTTTTTTCTATCACAAATATTATATATGTATATATATATATATATATATATATATATATATATATATATATATATATATATATATATATATATATGTTTTACACGCGAAGAAATCACATCTATGAAGACGAGTATGATGACCTTCGCCTCTAAATATGACCGACGAAAAAAATCGATATATTCCGCGAACATTAACATGAACCGGTTGTGTTCGCTAATTGATAAAGGAAACTTGTCGTTTATTAACTAGGTATGTAAAGAACAAAAAAAAATATATTAATAGATAATTTTGAGTCCTGGACGACTTTTGTGAATCATGTAATCGATTTTACAATTGACGATGTGTTTAATGTCGAGAAAAAAAAACGATTATTCAAATGTAATAATTATTATAGTTGTATTTTAATTTCACATGACACAATTTAATTGCTCGATTCAAAAATTCTATATATAACTTTTTTTTTTTTATCAAAAAGTACAATAATAATAAAATTTTAAATTATAAATATACATTTTTCGTATATTGATTTCTATATAAAAAGTATATGAACAATTATATAGGACAAATCAATAACGTAATATTTATTTATTGATTTAAAATTAAAAAAATATACTGAAAATTGTACCAATGATTCACAATTATATTTGATTTCATTGCGTGAGAGAGCTTTTGATAAAACTTTAAAATAATGCTATTATTCAAAAAAAATATATATATAAATTAAGAATTAAAATTTGGTTGATTAAAAAAATTGATAAACCATTAAAATTTAAAAATAACAATAGATGTTAAATATGTACAATATCAAATTTAGTTTATTTTGAAAAAAAAATCAGTTTTCTTTACAAAATATCACATTTATATAATGTATTCTTGTTATTATGGTCTCATCATAAAATGATGTAAATTTATTAATTTTGATTTTATAATAAAGCAATTCCATGAACAAAAAAGAATTACTAGAGTTACATATAAATATGATATTATGTTTACAAATATAAATAATTTACTTATCAAAATGTTAAACAGTTATATATTATTAATTTAAATTCAAAAAAGAAGGTGAACGTACGTAAGAATGAATAAAATGTATATATATATATATATATATATATATATATATATATATATATATATATATATATATATTTCATAAAATTGCATATCATTAAGGCAATATAAATATTCAATTTGTAATATTTTAATATCGACTATATATTAAATTTATTAATTATGATAAAGAAATACACGTATATTTGTTACGTAATTTAATATTTTAAATTTTAATCGAGTGTAAATCATTAAAATTAAATATTCATAACAATGTTAATTATAATGCAAGATATGAGTTTATTTTACGTACACAATGAAAAATTATAATAGTATTTTATTATATAATTTTGTTAAAAGATTTTATATATTATACTATTATAAAATGAGAATGAAAATTTTAGATTTTCTTTATATTATATAATATAATATTTATTATGAAAAAATATAAATTAAAGAACTTCAATGAGCGGAGTAACGCGAAACCCAAACGTTTTTTTTTTTTCGTTGACCTCTTGCATCTTCTTTCGCTTTTAATCCGTTGAATTCAACAAAAACAGAACATATTTACGTGTACAAATCGAAGAAGAAAAAAAAGTCTTTCTAGACTTGTACCACTTTTATACAGATTTAAAATTCATAGAGTGTTTTTCAACGATCTGAGGTTGCATTTAAATTTTCGTTTTGTATTTACACCGGTCAAGGCGACTGCACTGGATAACATTTTTATTTATACAATTATTTATTATACGTAGTACTATATATATATATATATATATATATATATATATATATATATATATATATATATACATATATACATATAAGATTTTCATTGCATAATTTATTATGAATGGTTTACCTATTATGGAAAATATTTTTAGTAAATAAAATTAAAAGAAAATATTTGTAAATGTGATACATGTTAAAGGAAATCAATGTTTTTTTTACTGTTGGGCGTATCCGTCGACAAATATTCGTGAGCTTTTCATAAAATAAACACACGTGAGGTCATAAATGACCATTGCGTAGACGCTTTGGTACCTTCAATATTTCAATTTTAACGAAATTCACTATCGATAAAATTTATTTATACGTGTTTTTTTATGTTTACTAATGTGTGTGTGTTTTTTTTTTTACTTAGAAAATAACTAATTTTAACGCGTTGAACTTTTTTGTTGAGCTTTTTAATAAACCCTAAAGTTCGGTTTTTAACAGATCGACAGACCTTTGCATTGTCTAGTGAAACTTTATAGCTTTTTTTTACAAGTTGGATTGATAACATTTTATTGAAAACAATTTTTTTAATATAAAAAAATTATATATAAAATTATATATAAAAATTATATATAAAAATTATACGATAAAAATTAAAACAATTCTATTTGGTAATTTTATTTGTAATAATTATATATATATATATATATATATATATATATATATATATATATATATATATATATATATATATATATAATGATATTGCTTTATATTGACAAATATTTTTTTGTATTAATATTTAAATTCAATAAGTTTATTATACAAATGTACGAAATCAACGATACCAGTTATTAATACTAATTAGTTGTATGTTATTAATGAATTTTCTTGATTACAATATATAGAACAATTTTATTCAATTGATAATATTTTTTTTCGCAATTAACTTTTTTTCAATAATAATATATGTATGTATTATGTTTTTTTTTTCATACATTTTATTTATAATATATAAAATATACTGATCAATACAAAACGGTGAAACGAAAAGGGAAAATTCTCACGAGCGCACATGAAAAAAAGGTTGCAGACATCTGCATTCGGAATGCGTTAGCGTCTTCGTTGTTCACCTATATATAGGGGTGTTTTATAAAATACTTGCCAGTTATTGTTGTTTTGTTGGACAGTGCGTTTGTGTGTTGTCATACTGTACTCTTCATCGCTCAGGTAAATATCAGTCAACCTGTTACACACACACACACACACATTATTATTATTATTATTAAAATACTTTTTTCCACATGTTTCCAATAAGAAAGATTCTCATTAATAATTGTTATAGTTTATTAACGTATTTCATATATAAGTTATCCGTGAGAATATTTTTTTAAAATTGTATCATTTTCCGTATACATATATATTTATAAAAATATGTTTATATATTGTAAGTATATAAACTTTCTATTCGCATATATGTAATATTTTTTTTTCTATTATGTACTATTTTGATTTTTTAAATTTCAAATCGATTTATATATAGTATATAAATAAATATATTTTATTAAATATATCAATATATTTCAATAATATATCTGATTAATTCAAGACTATTTTTAATTTTCATTATTATTATAAAACTATACAAACATAATTTAATAAAAAGAAATATATTTCTTTTAAGTGACAGACTTTTTTTGGGAAGAAATAAAGACTATTTTTTACGAAGTCCATTATTCACTTTTAATATTTTTCTTTATTGAAAATATTAAAAGTAACAATTTTTGTATATTTAAAGAAAAAAAAAATAGTGAAAAAGATAATTTTAATCTATAACATATTAAAAATATTCTCAAACTTTTCGAAAAATATCAAATGTTTGACCAGTTATATAAAAATAAATAGATATTCGTATAATAAGAAGAATAAATAGAAAAGCATTTTTTTTTCTAGTAATGTTGTTTATTCACGATTATTTCTTAAAGGTCGTTGATTTTTTTTTTCAAAATAACCCGGTAAATGCGGTAACTCTCGATTTCGAAATTTTATTTTTTAATATATATATATATATATATATATATATATATATATATATATATATATATATATATATATATATATATATATATATATATATATATATATATATATATATATATTATTTTTGACTAACAAATAAAAAATATGCATAACATGTGCAGTTGATGATTTAACATTCGATTTCAAAACGAAGGTCGTCAATGTATTTTTAGTTTTATTTTTGTAAAAAAATCGCATTTTTCCATATGTTTATTATACAAATTAAAAATGGCAAAAATGCCAATGTGCTAATTTGAAAAAAATGCTTTTTAGTAAATAAAAATTTACATTATAATATCGATAAAAATTATCGGAAGCTTTCTAACATATATCTAATGAGTAAAAAGTGTTTAATATCTCAATTTTCAATTTATTCTTAAAAAATAAGGTTAATATTAACATTTCAATTTTTCTAGGAAAACATTGATGTAAATTATTCTCAAAATTTCTTATTTAAAATTATTCAAATTGATTTAATGATATAAAAATATTTTTGTACTAAAATTTAAACAAAAATATGCTATGATTTAGATAAACTATTTTACAATTAATAAATCGTCTTAGAATCGCTTGATTTATATTAAAAAAATAATAGAGGAAAATAAATAAAAATATTGAAAAATCTCTTACTATTTGATCTGCCAATATTTGTTTAGTCATTGTTCGAAAAATATAAACACTTTAATTTTTTTTCAATATATAGTAAATTTGATTTATATAAGTGGTTCTTTTTTAAATAGTATTTTTTTTAATATTTTGATTTAATTAAAAAAGTATGCGTTTTAAATTTATAATTGATACATAATTTCGTTTCTATACCTGTATATTAATAGTACATTTAATAGTAATTCAAGATTATAATCGGGTAATAACATATATTTTGGCATCATATATGATAGTATAAAAAATATTTTCAGATAGTTAAAATGAAGATGTTGCTGGTATTGTCAGTTTTGGCGACGATTTGTGCTGCTGTACAGGGTCAATTCGCAAACGGTCGAATTTTGGAACCTCCAGTGCCAAGTTTATGCGCTCAAAGAACGATCCACGAAAGAAGATCCGACGGTGAGTTTCTAGATAATTTTTCGTATTCAAAATTCGTGTAAATTCAAAACTATCGTTTTGATTATTCTTTTTTAAAATAATTAGAAATAATATAGAGAAATGGTATAAATGAATTTTTAATTAGACATAAGGTTTTTTCTTTAAATTTAAAATAGAAGGAAGACGAAGTGTAGAAAATATAATTGCGTAACGCAAATTAGACGGGACAAAATTATCATTTCGAATGTCAATGTTCATTGAGCGCGAAATTGAAAAGTGAAAATGGCGTATTTGATATATCTATATATTTACGGTGTGAAACGATATTATAGGAATTTATATAAATATTATAATATTAAAGAGATCAATATTTTCTTTTCTATTTAATTATATATATATTTCACTTTTATTTTTGATATTACATATAAAATTAAAAGATTTCTTTTTCTGAAAATAATATGATGATTTTTTTTAAATAATTATCGGCAGTTATATATTATATTTATTATTAAAAATATTTCGTATTTTTTGATATGATTTGACTTTTTTAAAATTCTTGATTTTATGTTATATATGCATTAAAATATATAATTTTTAATCGATTTACCTTCATCTCTTCAGTATCGATACGCAATGAATAATGTAAATACTTTTTATATTGCAATTGTTGATTGATATGTCGAAAATAACAATAAGAAAACTTCATAGAAAGTTCATAAATAATTTATTTCATTTTTTGTTATCCCGTTATAATCGCTTGTGTCAAACGTCGTTTTTATTCGATTGATCGATTGTAGATTAACATCGATCTTTTTCTGAACAACAATAACAATATATATATATATATATATATATATATATATATATATATATATATATATATATATATATATATTATAAAACGATTTCTCTATAGAATATTAATTAAATTAAAATCGTGTTTTTCGACAAACACATTTTGCATGTGTTCATCATATATAGTGACTTTTTCTCTAATAGAAAAAAACCTTTCACTGGATATGGTGAACTGTTTTTTTTTCGGTTCGAAATGTTAAATTATCATCAAGATTCACAATTGCAAAGCACGTTTGACCCACAAATAAAAACGACGGGTAAAATGTCCGCTTTCAATTTGGCGATAGTAATTTTAAAATCGAAAGCTATATATTTTAATATAGGGCTTACATCGTTCTGAATAGTGAAAATCGCGTTTATATATATATTTTTTCATCTTATAATAAATAAAAATACATTTAGGTATCGATTTTCATATAATTCTATCGTTTTAATATCGGCATTGTTGTTCGTTATTTTTAATCATTTTTTTTTTGTTACTCATACATGTATTGCAAACACGTGATTACATTTATTATATATATTTTTTATTCAACATATTCAAGTTAGTAGGCTGTGTACTTTCACCGATCTGCGTTTTACAATTGTTTCTTTCTATGAAAGAAAAACATATTGCGAAAATCGCGAAATGTAGACATAAGTCGTAGAAAAATTTGCCAAACAATAATAAAAATACTAAAAACTATATAATTTATTCTGATATTGATGAGTTTAAAAAGTGGCACATTTGAAATAATATTTTTATATTTGATATTAAAATAAATAATATTCGCACATATAAAATTTTAAGCAGAAGTGTGTCAAGTAATTCTGAATATATAATACAATCTTAACATTGTATTCTTTTATATGTTGGATATTTGTGATATCAGAATGATAAGTAAGATATATGCGTTATTATAAAGATAACATATACTATTTATAATTATTAGACATACAGTATATAGAATTAAAATAAATTTTATGTTGATTTTTTAATTTTATTATATGAAATGTAAAATTTAAGTGATGTAAGGTATATAAAATATGTATGAATTTCTATGATTTTTTTTTATTTCACGCGTCAAATATTCATACGGTTAAAATATCGAAATCGAAATGGAGAGTGTTAAAAAAAAAACAAACAACAACAACAACTTGGACAAAATGTCACGAAAGTGGATTCTTAGGAAGTGTTCTAGATATTTTTTTTTCTTCTTACTTCATCATAGTTCTTCCTTTGAAATTTATCCGACTAGTTAGTTAGTTATATACAAATGTAACCCAGTTAGTTTCACGAAACGTGAACCTAATATTAGTAAAATGGTAATGCGATCGTTTTTGTGGTTCTGGCACGTGCTGTGACTCGGCGACGACTTGCGACACATTTACCGATCAACCTTGGCTCCGAATGAAACGATCGTCCAAGGTTGTCGTCGTTGACGATGATGACGATAATGATTATGGTGATGAAGGACGTCGGGACGGATGATAAGGCGACATAAATCGAACGAAATGTTGCGCAATCGTTAAATCACACGTTGGTCGCGGGTCATTGTACTGAATACTAATTTTTGTAACTTGGGTCACGGGGACAATGAACTGAAATATATAAAAATATATATATATATTTTTTCGTCTTCGTTATTCTAACAATGGAATTATTTATGTATGTCACAATTTTATTATTAATAATTAGGATGTAATTGGAATAAGTGTTATCGATTCTGGAGTTTTGAATTTAATTGTGAAATATTGTTACTTAATTGATTTTTAAAGAAAATGTTTTAAATCAAAAGTGAAAGCGATATCGACACGTTCAAATTTGTAATCAAACATTGTATTTTTTCTTTTCATATTACTTTTATATACTTGTTCAGAAGATTATTTGATATTTTATAATGCCAACTTCAAAAGATGTATTTAATAAAAATATTTTTTTAATAAATTTTAAATTTATAAATTGAAGATATAATACAGTTTAAAAAAAATACAAAATAAAAAGTTTAATCTTCAATAAATACGGCTAGATTTAATTTCTGAATTTGATATTCATTTTTCATATATAAATAAATTATGATAAATACTATATTTAAAAAATATTATAATTTTTATTGATCAATAATGAATATATTTCTATATATAGTAATAAAATTATCGAATTAGTGATATTTTTTTGACAACCATAATATGAATTTTGTATGGATGTCATGTAAAAATTTCGTGTTCGTGGAAAATGTGAATTTTAAAATTCATTAGATAAAGTAAATGAATTTAACTCTCGAATTCTAACGTTGATCTCGTATTGCATTTTAATGAAATAAATTAGCAATAAATCGTATAATGTGAATAGTTAGAAATGTATAATGAAATTTATTTGGTTTACTTTAAACGAATTCAGAATAATAATAACTTTCTCGATTGTCTTTAAATGGTAAGTTTAGAAGAGCAATTAAAAATAATTAAATTTATACGATAGTGAAATCTAGACATTGATATATTACAGTTTTTAATTAACGTTTTTTAAACATGACATATTCAATTTATATTTGAGAATTTATCTACATTTCTTTTCATTTTAGGCGTAGGATATTTCTTTTCATGGAGGGATCCTGCTACTAGAAATGTAGAAGAAGATTGGTTAGGTGGACGTAATTATTGTAGACAACGATGCATGGATTTAATCTCAATCGAAACTCAAGACGAAAATGAATGGATCAAGAGTAAATTAGTCAGAGAAAATGTGAGGATAATTATTATTTTTTAATATATTTATTTTTGTAAACATCGTAATATCGTAAATAATTAATAATTTTAGGTTAAATACATTTGGACTTCTGGTCGCGTATGCGATTTCAAAGGATGCGATAGAACCGATTTGATTCCTGTCAGAGAAAATGGCTGGTTCTGGACGGCCGTACTCCAAAAATTGGCTCCAGCATCAAATAGACAACAAAACGATTGGTCTGAAAACGGCGGAATTGGACAACCGCAACCAGATAACAGAGTATTAAAAAAAAACTAATTAATAGTACAGCAATCCTTCGATATTTTTAAAAAAATATCGCGATAAACGAATTCCACGGGTTTCATATTGAGTATCTATATTAATCACATATCTAAGTTTAAAAGTTTAAAGCATTTTTATTATGTATATAAACATTTAAAAGGTGATTCTAAAAGAAACAGATAAATATAATAGTACATGCCTAAAAAAAATGTGGGAAAGTTTATTAAAGGAATTAAAAATGGTTACGTAGTGCAAATTATGCGGGGTGAATTTATAAAGATTAAAATTGTGTATAACTATTAAAATTTTGATTAAATATTTAATTAATAATAGTATTCTCACTTCGCGGATTTTCACGTATTGCGGGTGGCTCTGAAAAGTAAACCTCGCGATGAGTGAGGGATTACTGTATTATATTATATAATAAAAATTGTATTGATCAATTGAAAGAATTATTAATCATTTATTTTAATTTTCAGGAACTTTTGCAAGGCGGTGCCCCCGAAAATTGTTTGGCCGTTTTGAACAATTTCTACAACGACGGAGTCAATTGGCACGACGTCGCTTGTCATCATCGTAAACCGATCGTTTGCGAAGAAAATGACGCTTTGATTAAATACGTTCGATATACAAATCCTAATTTAAGAGTCTAAAATTATATTTGTGTAATAATTTAAAAATTAAATTTTACATAATGTACAATTAATTACACGTATTTGCCAATAATTAGTATAACAGAGTTACAACATGATTTTGCTGACAAAAAAAGAAATGATGTTTAACTATATGTATGTAAATATACATATTTATTATATTATTTGTTAAAATATTCTAAGTAATAAAGACTGCCAAACACGATTTCTAGTTTTTATTTATTAACGTGATTTTTATCAGCATTTATTGAAAATTAAATTTATAAAATCGTCAACGGAAAGTGTACGCACACATGCAAGCGTACATACAATAAATAAAATTAAAAATTATAAAGAAATACATCGATTATGTTATAAACAAATTTGAAACATGGGGCGCTGTGAAATTTTAATAAATTAATTGCGGCTAATCGACCGATTAATTAATAAATTTGTTAATCGATTTGGTATTGTCATCGAGAATGAGTAATTAAAAAAATATTTCAACTCGATTGGATATTCGGAAGCGGTTCAAATGTCGATTATGGAAATCCGCTCGGATAAACGAACCGACAAACGGTACAAATTAAATAAGAGCTCTTAAAAAAGAGCTCTCGCAACAATACCGATATTTAAGGATGGCTTTAAAAAAAAAGGTTCAATTATAAATATGTAGTGCGTTCATTTTATATTATCAAATTTTTAATTTAAGACGATCTCCCTAAAATTGCTATTATGACCGAACGGCAATTTTTTTATTATTAATATAATGCGTCATAACAAGACGATTTGCGGCCGTCAATTTTTTGAATCGTTCAAAATGATACTCGATAGAAAATAGTTTATTATTTTCAATATTATATAGGGCTATTATATAATTATATAGAATATTACATAATTATAATTTATTCGAAATCGTTTCGAATAGTAAACGTATATTTGGTAAAAGTAATTAATTATTTAGGGATTGGGTTGGCGGGCCTGCGTTTGCGGCAGCGCAGCGTTCCGTTGACAGTTGATCGCGGAAGGCGCTCCGCCGTCGTTTCGGTGTTAACGGTTTTTTTTCGTCGGAGTCTCGGGCCTCGAGACCCGCGCCCCGCCGCCAAGATTGCGAACATGGACAGACGGAAACTGTCGACGGCGGGCAACAGCCTCTACGAGATCCTGGCGCTCCCGAAGACGGCCACGCCCGACGACGTCAAGAAGACGTACCGCAAGTTGGCGCTCAAGTATCACCCGGACAAAAATCCCAACAACCCGGAGGCCGCCGACAAGTTCAAGGAGCTGAACAGGGCGCACTCGATCCTCATCGATCCGACCAAGCGCAACATCTACGACAACTATGGCTCGCTCGGTCTCTACATCGCCGAACAGTTCGGCGAGGAGAACGTCAACGCGTACTTCGTCGTCACGTCCACGTGGTGCAAGGCGCTGTTCTTCTGCTGCGGCATCCTGACCGGCTGCTACTTCTGTTGCTGTCTGTGCTGCTGCTGCAACTGCTGCTGCGGCAAGTGCAAGCCGCGCACGCCCGAAGAGACCGGCGACTATCACACGTTGAACCGCGACGACTCGGACGGAGTCGCGCCGATCACCTCGCAGCCGACCTCGTCGCCGGACCCCAAGACCGTCTTCGCCATGCCTCCGCCCCCGCAGTCCGCATCGCAACCGGTCGCCGCCGCGGCGCCCGCCTCCGAGAACACCGGCCTTTACACAGGTGGGGTCAACTACGGCATCTCGCATTAGTTCGCCCGTTCTTTTCCTTTTAAAACTTATTATCGATTTTTAACGCGACTTCAGTTTCCTATAATTTCTACGATCGTTAAAGAATTTCGGAAGTCCGTTTTAACTTTCGCTATCGATTCCTTCAAACATATGGACGAATCGAAACTTATTTTTGCGCTCGAATTCGTTCAATTTTAACGCATATAAAACGGATATTAATATTTTATTTTTAATATTTTACATTGTATACCTTACGCGTGTCGCATAATTAAAAAGTGTTATGCAATATGTTAATTTATAATATGTTCAGTGATGCGTCGTTTGAGCGCGCATTATGGATATCGAATCGACGCTCGATATTTCCGATCGTATATCCGATTAATATCTGAATTTTGCTTAAAATTTCTTTTTTTTTTTGAAAAATTGTAATATACAATACTCGCCAGAAGTGATGACCTTAAAAAAATATGCACTCGATCTAGAATTTATTAATATCTAAAATGCCGATATGACAAAATGTTATAGACTTTTTTAAAATTTTTGTCGTGTATACTATATTTTTTTAAAATAACGTTTTAGTAAAACTTATTTCCCGTATTAATAATAATTTATTACTCATAGTTTAATTATATATTTAATCGCAAAAGTCTGTAACGAGCAATCAACATTTTTTTAAGTTAATAAACGATAGTGATAACGCAATTTTTCAAACAATTCAAAAATTCGCATTTGAAATATTCGTCGATCGTTTACTATTCTATATGTTGCGTATATGGAATTAAACGATATTTTAGTTTGTTTTTCTTGTCAATTTTAATTATAAATTTTTATATGATTGACCTTCTGATAATTTTAAAAATTATCCCTTTAATTTTTTTGAGATAAAATTATTGCGATACTTTTCATTTTGCCTATATTATTAATTATATAATATTTATACAAGTCGTATCGAATTACTTTGAATTTTTGAATACAAAACTATTTATATTATAAAAAATATTGGTTTTCAAATTTTATGAGATTTGCTTAGTTTTTCTATAATCATATGATATAATATAGTAATTCGTTATAAGTATTATATATATATTTATAGTAAAGTATGTAATATAATCTTGAAATTTTTTCATTGACTCGATTATGAATAACGTTCGCTTTTAATAAATAATATCTTATCGCTTTGACTTTTTGTAAAATTTTTATTTAATGACAATACAACCTTATAAAATATAGATAACATTCAAACTTTTTATAATATCTGGCAGATCATACTTTTTTTATATATTTTGTAATCGTAAAATTTTGCAAATTTAAAATATTAAGACTTCATAATAATGCTTGTTCTGTTAATTACCATTAATTGCCATTAGATTTTTTTTGTCTAATTTTAGTCGATTTTTAATTTAAGTCTATTTACAACGTTTTCTATAATTATTAATATTAAAAAAAAACTCATAAATTAAATTTATATTATGGAAGCTGTTGTATTTATGTGAACTATTTATTATAATAATTTATTGAAAAGATCAAAAATTCTATTGAAGTATTAATATTATGGAAGTAGAATTTTTGTTGTTGAAACTTGTAATATGTTGTTTTATTAGTTATGGATATTATTTTATAGCCGTATTGTGTGCGATAATTAAGCGTGATTTTTGGGTTTTATGTATTATTTTGTTTTATGGTTGGGTGTAAAATTTGTTATTTTTATAATTGTTTTATTAGATCTCTATAAATAGTATTATTTTTTTCTTAGTAAAGTTAATTACATTTTTTTATATATATAAAAATACCTTCGTTGACTTCGATTTCCTCTCACAATTATTTTCTTTTTTACATTTTTGTTTGTGGTTAATGTATTGTTTTTCCAAGGATATGTATAAATTGTTTTATTATTATATATTTATATTATGTTCGATATATATAGACAACCTGGAATATTTTTACTTTACACAATATAATATTTAACGATTGATTATGAATCGACACATTGCATTTGAATATATTACCCTTCGCAAAAACATTTTAAACGATTACTATATATTTAGTAAAATATAAAGTTATTTCCATTAATATTTAAAATGATAATTATTATTATAACAAAAATATTTTTCTTAAAAGCCTTTTTAAAATTATAGCAATTTTATGGAATGTACTCTCTTTATATGCCCTTTACTTCTTAAAAATATATGTAATGGAGCCCTTTGCATCATTAAAATTTTTGACATACGTAAATCGTATGCTCTAAATATGATCTTATGGTAAAATATATATGTAAGCAAGTGTCCATTTCATATTAATATGTAATGTAAACGTAGTTTTATATTTACATTCTTTTAAAATATAAGTATTTCGACAATATTTTAACATGTGTATTATAAGTAATGGTTGCCTACAAATTTAAATATTATTGGTAATTCATATTGCATTTCTTCAATTGGTATTATCATATCTTTATGATTTCATTTATTTTGTATGAAAACGTATTGTAGAATTTTGTTTTACGTGTGTGGTTTTTGCATGTTGAAGTAATTATATTTCGTTAAATGTTTAATTAATGTTTAAACTCAAAATAAATAGCTAATTGAATATTTATGAAAAAAAATATTTTTTAGAAATTTTATTTTAAATGTAATCATTTAATGTTAATATGGTTTATGCAAATATTTATTATTAAACATTCATTAATACATATATATATATATATATATATATATATATATATATATATATATATATATATATATATATATATATATTACTGAGTAAATATTCAAAATCAATATACGAAAGCTAAATATTTTGACATGCATCTAGATATATTAATACAATTAAGAAGTTACTGAATAACATATACATATATATTTTTGTGATATTATATAGCTTATTTCATGATTCAATTTGATTGAAAATACAAAAGTATATGTTTAAAAAAAATGAATGATTTGTTGTCGTGTACCAATTTGTAATGTTATATGAATTATTTATATAAAACTAAAAATAATAAATAAATAATATGTTATCTCCTATATCTATATTGTATTATTATATATTAACTTTCCTTTTTACGTGAATATCTGCATATGAGTGATATATTATATATGTTATAAAATTATCAAAAAGAAATCATAAATATAAATAATTCAACTTTTCATCATGTGTCATTTATCACACATTTTTTTTTTGTTATAGGTCGAGCATGAGGAAATTATAAAGTAAGATTATAAACTCTTTGTTTTGCAAATATTTGTTATATCTCTTATCATCTGTAAGTCTGATATATATATAATATTATATATCAAAATGTGCAGATTTTTTTTGTTCGTCAGTTCATTGTGTAGATTTTTTTTCTTTTAGAAAAATTAACCATATCCTTTTTGTGTTAGTATTTTTCTATTTGTATTATTTTTATATTTATTATTATATACACACGTGTATTTTAGACTTGTTTATATTATTGCGTATATCACATGTTCTGTGTTTGACAATATGGCTTTCATAACACAGCTTTTTATTTTTGTCTTTGTAACAAACACTATTCGTGGGATTGGAATTGTTAATTGTTAAATTTCATTATCTTAAATGTCATTAACTACACTTCGATATAAAGATTTTATATTTTTTTCATTAATACATAATGCAGTGTTTTCAGTATACGTTCTTAAATGTTAAAATATTTCCTATATATATATATATATATATATATATATATATATATATATATATATATATATATATATATATATATATATTTATTTATTTATTTTATAAATATATCCATTATTTTAAATATATATTTGTTTTATTCTTTTCAGGAGGTGGCGTAAAATATACTTAAAATTACCCTCAGTAAATTTTAATGTTTTTTAATATAATAATAATGTGGCGCAGATTTCGCTTAATTGGGACAGTGACATATCGAACAAATCCCCATGCTAGTAATATTAATTTATTAATTATTATTTCTGTTTTATTGATTTTCAATATGTTTTTTTTTTTGGGTATCTGTTGTCTCAATTATACGAAATCAATTATATTATTGTTCGTGAAAAAAAAATCATACGAACATAAATTACGTATACACGCTGTTTTATATGATTATGCTATATGTATTTTTTTTCATTTTAGTTTAGTTTTATAATTTATTAGTTTTTTTTCTATATGCAATAATTTTCAATGTTAAGTTTAGATTTGAGACAAGTCCCAAGTTATTGAAGGAAATCTCGGCCTAAAGATTTTTCTGTAGATTTTTATACAATTATATTTTCCATTATATATATATATATATATATATATATATATATATATATATATATATATTGGTGTGTGTGCGTAATTTAAATTCTATTGTTGATGTGTATTAAGTGATAACAAGAGGAGCATAAAATAAACACATTTGAAGTGACTTATTTATATACATATTTAATCGATGTTGTATATAATGAACTTTTCTGCACACCTAATACACTTTGTCTGTTTGGAGCTTGTATATGATCAATAATTATTGTCGTTAACATTAGACTTTGCCTCAAAATTTACTAGAAATATTTATGGTAAATAATATTTTCAATATTTATTGATCTTGTACAAGTGTATTATAACGTTAAAAACGATAGTTCATCATTGATGAACACTTTGTTTATATTTATCTTTCAGATTAATTATAAAATTTTGAATAGATTCATTTTAACGTTTTCTATAGTGTAATTTTTGATAAAAATTAAGAATAATTAATATATAAATACAGAATCCATGCATAAATAATCTCTAAAATATTTATATATTTTGATGAAGTAATAAAAATTTTATAATTAATTTCTTTCCAAATATATTCGATAAGTTTATAAGTGGCATAATGTAATTAGCAAATTTTTTAATTTATATTTTTTTAATATAAAATAAAATTCAACTATTACGTATTTCTGAGAAATTCACAATGTTTCTGGAATAAATTTAATGAACATATTTTTCACTCTAATTACATTGTTTGTGGCAACTTTAGATTCTGATAGTCATTTGAATGCTAGTCAAATATGTTCAAAATGATTATTCTAATTTTCTCCTTTTGTTCTATATAATAATATATTAAATATTTATATATTTTTCATTTTCATCCATTATATAAATAATAAATATCTGAATATGTCTAACATGAAGAATCACATACGTAATTTTTGTTTTATGTGGCATTAATATTATATTGCAAATTACAAAAAAATAAAGATAATTTCTGCAAATATTTTATTCTTATTGTAGATCACTCCGTTATTTTTCAAGATCAGATGATAAATAAAGATAATATGCGTCAGTCAGTATTAACGACAGTGTTTTTTGCGATAATTTAGAAATCTATGAATAATTATTGATTTTTTTTATTTTATTGTTAATTTTGGTATTTATTATTTTTTTCAATATTTCGTTCGTAAGATTTAACGTAATTAATTAGTAAGAATTTTATATCTACACGATAAAAAGGAAATTGTTTTGATTTTTAAATAATCTATAGCAAAATTGTACATTTTTTTCGTTGACGTCTTAAGTATTTTGTTATAATACTTCTACAGCGTGTTTGAAAAATATCAGTATATTCATTAATGATGTATTAATTTATACAATAAAATATGTATAAACAAATGTATTGTTATGTATAAATTAATATATTATACAAATAAATTAGTGATTGTTGTTCATAAGTGGTTTTGAAATTGTTCAAGTTATTCGTTAATATTTTAAAAAAGAACAGTGTTTCGTTAAAGACAACAAGATAAACAGAATAATCTGCAAATTTGGAGCATATTTATTATGTGTTTTAAATACAATATAAATTTATAAAAAATATGCTTTTATAAATTTGTATTGAATATGATTACATTATAACATATGTTAGATAATAATGATTAATATATGCGATTTATAAATGTAAAGAAATATCTTTGGAGTTTGTTAGTACTATTAATATATCAATATTTATGAAATGATAAAATCACCACTATTTTCAGTGTACAATATGAATGTTGAATATTAGAATTAATTTTTAACTCATAATTGTTTAATTCATTGCATTAATATTACAATCTTTTTTTCAATGATTAATTTTTATCAAATTAGTCAAATCCATATACCATGCCATTTATAAAATAAAATATGTTGTAATAATATAATAATTATTATACTATATATGTATGAAATATACGATTTTTTCTATAATTCAATATTTTATTTTATTTTATATATATATTTTTTTTGTAATATAAATAATATACATTGAAATGATGTATAAACAAACACATGAAACATTGTATCACTGATATTTCTCACATAATAATTTTTAACAAGATGTTGTATTATATATTACACTTCACATGCTCCTTTATTAGTTAAATTGATTGTTCCTTTAATATCTATCACCTGATTCTGTTCCATGTTGCAATCCTAAAATTGGAAATAAAATATTGTAAATAAATCGTTGCTTTTATTCTATAAAATATATTAAAATACAAAATCGGCAAAGCTCACGTTATATTTTTTTCTTATTTCATTATAATATTTTATTTTATTTTGAGTGTATTGTAAAAAATCTTTATTTAAATTAGTTATATTTTTAATTCGATTACTGGTAGTGTTATATAAAAATGTTGGAAATATGCCCGTTCCATTTTTTTTCAATTTTATTCCTAGTGATTTTTCCAAATTGCAAATCTTCCCATTTTTATAGTATTCCAATTTTGCCATATTCAAGAATTTCAAATCAAATTCGATGTTGTCTGTTTCAGTTTGATTATCCAATAGCAATTGAAGTTCATATATATATTTATATTTTTTTGTATTACACTTATCTTTTGTAAGCGGTGATAGAAATCCGTTTGTTACGAAATATGACAAATTTTCTTCATTTTTATTTAGATCATTTTTACAATGTATATTTTTGGAATTGTCTGAAGTAACATAGAAAACAATTTAATTAAATTGCTAATATTAAGAGATAAATTGCGATATTTTATTATCTATTTATCTTGTTTAATATAAATTGACGAATTGTTAGGTCGTAATATTTCTACATTTAGTGTAAGTAAAAAAATATATAAATACTATCTCTTACTAAAAAAAAATAAAAGAAATAAAAACAATTCTCTGGTTATTTGTTTTAAGTACTTGAATTCATATTATTTTTTTTTTGCGTAAGAAATATAGTAAAATTTAGTCTGTTCCCATAAGTAAGCGAATAGTTCTTAAGCAACTTTAGCGTTGACATAAAACATGTCAATCAATATATGTCTGTATTCTACCATTATAAAAAAAAATGTTACTTACCGAATCCTCCATAGCTTTGTCTTGATATATGCTCTCTATTATTTGAATTTTTATTAGAATTGTGTAAGAGAGGACGAGTTTCATTTGCATCTGAATCATAATCATCACTATTAGGATTTGTACTACTGTTAGCTGGTTGATCATTATTATTTGTTGTCCAATTTTCAGAAACCGTATTGGAAATGCTGGCACTATCAGATTGATTTATTAATTTAGATGTTTTTTTAAATGAAAAAAATATAATTGTTATAATTGCCTGTGAACGATAATAATTTTTAATTTCAAATTTATAAAATAATTACACGCTGAATTCTATAATATACCATTAAAAATGTAAACATAGCCATGACAGTAGAACATATAGGAAAGCCATAATTTTTTAAGAGTATTCCTCCTAACGATGGTCCAGTAAATTCACCCAATGAATACATACAGCTCCATATTCCTGCTACTATACTGTATGTGGATATATTTTCTCTACATCTACCTTCTTCTCTATAAATATAATGTAAATATATAATTACAATTTAATATTATAAATAAAGAAAGTATTTAAATAAACTCACATTGCACTAGTCAAAACAACTTGAAAAGTTGGTAACAAAGTGAGAGCAACAGATATTCCAATAATTGATAAACCGGCAATATTCAATAGTAATGAGCTAAAATTACATTTCAAACAATATATTATGTTTTTTTTTCATATTAATCTGCCTATTATACATAACTTCAAAGAAATCAACCTCTTTAATGGTAATAATGGTGAAGGTCCAAGCAACAAAAGGCCAACTGTGCAAAATAATAGTCCCCAAACCATCATGCACCAAAGACTAGTTATTCTAAATACACTAATATTTGAAAATATATTCAATATATAACTTATCATTATACATTAAAAGAAAAAATACCTATCCGCTAAGCGTCCCCAAATCGAACTGAAAATACCATATAGTACTGAAAATAACATAAATACGAGTCCAACTTGTTCTGAAGATAAATCGAATTGTCTAAGATGGGGTTCCAAAGTTGGATCCAAAAAAGCCCATGTGTTGGAAATAAACATTACAACTAATCCGGTGATTATAACGGCAGGTATTTTTATAAGATTCAATATTGAACCTCCTTTGCTTTGAACGGAACAATCTAAAATATATATATATATATATATATATATATATATATATATATATATATATAAAATCAATATTATTATTATATTATTTATAGTAATTACCATCTTGGGATGACATTAAACATATGTTGATAGGTATGATAATTATCATAATTATTCCGAGTACATAAAATGGAAGTCCAAAACCTCCTATCTTCCTGGAAACAGGCATGTATGTTAAATAAAATATTAATGTCAAATTTATAATGCTGGTATATTATTGAATTATAATTTACGGAATATAATAATCCTCCCAAAGCAGGACCAATAGACATTCCTAATCCGATGAATGTTTCTAATATACCAATAACTGAACTAACATTATTAGGAAATGCGTTGACTACAAATACATAGCTTGCAGTTGAATATGCACTTGCGCCCAAAGCTTCAAACCCACGGATTAAGAAACAATACATTGTGAATATTTCGTAAGTATCAATATATTCGAGGACACTACAATACATAATATAATATTATTGTTTAATTAACTATTTTAAATAATATAATATAAAATATTTACCCAAATAATAGATTGCAAGATCCTGCTACAAATATTCCAGATATAAATAAAAACTTTGGTCCAATAACAGGAGTCTATTAAAGATTGTAAGCAATTTATATATTCTCCAATTTAGATATTTATTTTTAATATAATAGAGTAAGTGTATATTTATTTACTTACAATTTTTCCAAAGATTGGGGAAGAAATGAACATTATAAGAGCGTAAAAACTAAATACAAAGCCGCATGTCGCTTCGGTCATCCCTTTTTCTTTGGCTTCTCGTGGGAAAAATGGAGCCATTATTGACATTGAACAAAAACTTATAAAATCTACTAATGCCAACGACGCTAAAGTCATTTTTTGAGATCTTGTAAAATTTCTTATATCGGATGGCCGAGCAGGATTTTGAGTTTTTAATAATCTAAAGATTGTATTGAATTATGAAATAAAATATTTTTTTTATTTTGTAAATTGTCTTTCATTAAATTTACCTTTCTCTTAATAGTCTAACGTCGATATTACTATCGTTATCGATTCTTGCCGAACACCAACTTCTACTTCTCACGCATTTTCTAATTTTATTTCTTGGTACGCTGTCTATATTTAAAGATTTTCTAATATCATTTGTTGATGCAGTACTAATTAAATTATTTTCAATATCATTAGCGCATCTTTCAGCATTATTTATTTGCGAAGTATTTTCATTCTGTTTAGATGTAGACGGTGAGATATGTGATAAGAGACTTTTATCGTAGTCTTCTGCTAGTGATTGAAGATCTGATATAGGTTTGTTTTCACTATGTTGAATTGCTGGCAATGGTTCATCGCCCTTATCGTATTGATTTTGAATCTGCGCATTAATTTCTATTTGTAAGTTGGCATTACTATTTAAAAATTCTTTTTCAGATTCATCATGGAAATGTTCTGAATTTGTTGATTTTTCTATTTTTTCGATTATTTCATCATTATTACGATTTGAAGACGAGGTGATTCTTTCGTGATCATCACCATTTAAAGACATTATAATATGAGATTACACAATTATATTTCTAATTCACTACATATATATATCAGTGTCTTGCTTTGGTAATTATCATAATTTAGCGCATGATCTGAAAAAATAAATATAATATATAATTTTGTAATTATTTTTTATCAAAAATTGAATGTGATAATGTGACCTGAATATTAATTTTTATATGCAATTGATATTATAAATGAAAAACAATAAATATAATCAATATATGATTAAATATCAAAAATGCATATTTAGAACATTATATCATATTTTGATTGAAAAATATAAAGAAATATAAATTTGTCAATCAAAAGACTTGGATTTTAAAAAAGAATTTGTTTTTAAAATGATTAGTTTAATGATGATAAAACGATTTATCATTACGAATGATAAGAATTAGTTTTGAAATACGGAAGGTAGATTTGAAATGATTTTGATAACTTCGAATTTCCAGAATATATTATTGTTTATATGTTGTAAATTTCATCATATAATTAATAATCTTGCAATATTTATATAAATTACAATTCTCACATCTTTATTTAATTTAAATTAGACTATACAAAAAATAGTAAATCGACTCGGTATTATAATTTAAACATTTATAAGCAAATGATACAAATTTAACTCTGTGAAAATATGAAAATATTTTACGTAAATATATATATATATATATATATATATATATATATATATATATATATATATATATATATATAAAATCTGCACGTGCAATCTATAAGCAATCTTATCATTACATAGTTTATTAATGTCAAGTGCAATTATAATTAAATTATCTCTAGAATCCAATGTGATTTACAGCCAATTGTTACATTTATAGGACAAAACATATATTAACGCATATATATATATATATATATATATATATATATATATATATATATATATATATATATATATATATATATATATATATATATATATATAATTTTTAATTATTTTTCGCCATTAGTGTTTTAATTATATAACACAATTATGTATAAATTTTATGATATCATTACCATTACACAGGATGATAATTTAATGTCATCCTATTTAATTTTATCAACATCTGGAATATTATATGCACAAATTCATAATTATGAAATAATTAATTACATAGTTCAAAGAAATATATATAAAAATTGGAAACGAATAAAAAAATATTTATTATCATTTAATAATTTATATTATCAGGTTATGTTCAATAAAAACGTATATGTATAACATTATTATTCTCAACATTTTTAATATATTATACTTTAAAAATCACATATTTAATTTATCAACTGATTATAAACGATTCCAAAAATTATTTTTTTAAATAATTGTGTTATTTATTTATTAAATTAGTTTATTATTAAAACGATTTTTATTTTACATATAAATTAATTGTTAACTTATTGTATTGTAGATTTTTATTTTTAATATATTCTAAGAAAATCCACAATTATAATTATTTATAAAAATAAAATTATTAATAATTTTAATGTAAATTACAATGGTTATATTGTTATAACATTAATTATTCATATAATATTGTAATAGTAAAAATTACAGTTATACATATTATTATAATATTATAACCCAACGTTGAATCACAGTTCAAAGTTTTAAAATATAATATAAGTAATAAGGTATGTAAAATAAAAAAAAACTTTTACATTGATTTATGAAAAGGGAAAGAAATTAATCAATCGTATTTTTCTTTAGTTATAAATATAATAAATAAATAAAAACATTTTTTACCTCAAAATTATTGAAGAAAAAAAGATTTTTATTATGAATATGATATTATTTACAAATATTACACTCAATATTATATATATATATATATATATATATATATATATATATATATATATATATATATATATATATTTCAATTATTATTTTTGAGTAGTTATGGTTTTATAATTTTAATACAATACAAATGAATTTGAATAAAATGCGATCACATTTTAAATTAAAAATGTATA
Source organism: Leptonema lineaticorne (assembly GCA_024500535.1). NCBI lineage: Eukaryota > Metazoa > Arthropoda > Insecta > Trichoptera > Hydropsychidae > Leptonema > Leptonema lineaticorne. The sequence goes on from JANIJI010000064.1 coordinate 4,370,535, forward strand.
GAAATTATCATACAATTCATTTATAAAGAACAATTAAATGAGTATTAAAAACAGTGCACGATTAAATTTAATTTAAAATAACATAATAAAAATGTTAAAGCAATAATTAAAATTACGACTAGTTTCTTGATTGTTGTATATATATATATATATATATATATATATATATATATATATATATATATATATATATATATATATATATATATATATATTTACAATTTCAATTTAATATATTATTTTTATATAATATGTTTATTTCATTTAAAGCAATTTTTAATGTTATAAAATTAAAACAAAATTGAAGAATTAATTTTATAACAGTAAGTAAAACAAAAAAAATATATTTAAATATAACTTAATTACGTATAAAAATATGTTTATAAAAAAAAACACGTTTAAAACAAATGAATGGAATTAATAGAAAAATATGAATTTGATGCGCCGTTTTAAAGCAAAATACGTATAGAATTATAAATAAATCATATATAATATAATGTTTATAATTTAAAAACAATTATTTTAAAGAAATATTTAAATTATATAATACAAACCTTAATATAAAAGCGCGACCGACACAAAAGACGCACCGACGATAAATACGACTGAAACGAACTATGCCGGCGTAACTTACAGTATTTCTCAAACTGTCGAAGATTTAACATATTATACATTGAATCCACGTGGTACGAATTTGTTTTAAAATTATACTTTTTGAATATATTGAAAGTATATATTTGACAAAATTATTTTTATACAATTTTAATTTATATTTTGTATGAAAAGATAATGTATTTCTATTTTGATAAAATATTATTTTCTAGCTAGCAGAATTAATTTTGTGTATATATACGATTGAAATATAAAATATTAATTATTATTTTAGTATAAAACTTAACTTTCTCAAGGAATCATAGCATTCCCGATTCAATTCTTTCAGTTGACTATGTCAGTTTATTTAAAATATTTCAGTGCTGTTCATCCTTAGTAATTTTAGAATTACTTTTTGTCTTCTTCTTTTAGGTATGTTTCAAAAGTTTTTCGCATATAAGAAATAAGCTATTTATTTTGATAACTTTCACTATACTTCATTGTAGAAGTCATACTGTGTCTTCTTGTCTGTGAGGGTTCGTTTAATAATTAAGTATAGGACATTCAATAAATAGCCTGTTTTTTTTATATTAAAAAAAAAAGAAATTTAATATGAAAATTGTCAGTATCTTAATTTAAAAATGTATATAAACACCCATTCAAGGACATACATTTACATATACATTGACGACCAGTTTAATTTTTATATAAAATTAACATAATTTTTAAATCAGGTTTGTAAGACCATTTGATTAATTTAATTTTTACTCATGAAAAAGGATTTCAAACAACAAAATTTGATACTTTTTTGTGTAGCAATACTGTTTCTTATCATTATGTATAAAGTTTCTTTTTCCTATGAAGTACAGCATTAGTTTTATCGTTTAAAAAAGGAACAATATGAAAGAAATATGCACAAATATTTTTTTTTATTTGCGCTATAAAAAAGCAAAGCTGTTTTTTAAAAATATGCACTGTTGATGTAAATAACAATTTAATATTTATAACGTTAACATAATAGGAATAAAATTTGAAACTGTCCAGTTGAAGCAATTTATTTCAATAAAAAAAATATACAAGAAAATAAAAATTCAGATATTGAAAATGCTGCAAACTCTCCCAAATGTGACTAAAATATTCTTTAGTGAATATATGTACATTCATTCATTGTATCTTTATTTTACCTAGATAATTACATAAAATTCATGATCTGAATGAAAAGAAATTCATGGATATATATATATATATATATATATATATATATATATATATATATATATATATATATATATATATATATATATATATATATACATAATGCACATTCCATATAGTTTGAAAGAATAAAGCTATATTTTTTATATAAAATGTTAGATAAATGTAAATTACATCTTTGCAAATAAACGAAACAATTAGAAAATACACACACTTAAAATCACATGTAATCATGTAGTGATTCCTTTTATTTTCATTATAATTTCTAGTATTTATAACTATATCACGTTGAAATATAAAACTTCACACATTTTATTTCTTGTAAGGTAATCAAAATATTTGAGATATACAAGTAAACATAGAAAATAACATTAATTTATTGCAAATATACAATAAAGTTTTTAGTTTTAATACATTTAATAGAAGTTAATTTGAGGCACTGGTTTATTGCACATAAGTAAGATTAATTTTAATATTTTCTTCTCGTTTGTTTGTTATTATATTTATGGCACAAAATATATAAAATGTGTGAATAGAAGTAATTAGTTTCATCGTTATTTAAGGCGATAAAGTTTAAAAAAAAGAAGAAAAAGGAATGTGTAAAATGCCATACTCAACCAAAATTATGGATATGAAGTGTTAATTATTGATTTTGGTGTTTTTTTCATACAACAATATGAAGTATATAATTCGTGAAATGAAAATACTCATAATAATAAATAATAAAGTCAATTATTATCCTAATATTTACCTAGTATAACAATTAATTATTTATTTAATTAAGTGTCATCACATGTATATATATTCACTGTTCAAGATTTTTTTACTGATGAAAATAAGAATAGAAACAGGAACATAATAGCAAAGAAATGATTTGTACCAAATTTATGCATATAATACATATGTATAGTTAAATGTTTAAGTAATATTATCTGCAGTATGTTTAGCTTTTAATTATTATTATGTATTTTGTTATAAACGTTTGCTTATATATTAGTGTTTACGAGAACTTAATGCATAAAATAAACGCGTTTTTTTTTGTCAAAATTATCATAAATTGAGTTCGCCTAGTTCTCTCAACAAATCATTTTCCTTCGCAATTTTTGCAGTCTGATTATGATCCAAAGTTTTTCCAGCGGCAATATCACTTTTTAACTTCGCAATAGCTTCAAGTTTCTATAAAAATAAATAAATAAAATAATCATAATATTCTATGTGTTAAATCAGTGAAAGCAAATGAAAGACAACGAACCTTAATAATATTTTTGATTTTCTTATCTTTGTCAGGATCATTAGTAACTGGAGCACGCATTCTTTGTTCATAGGTGCGTCCGCCTGATTTGGGAGTTTCTGGTTTTTTAATAGTAGCTTCTTCATCGCTTCCATCTGATTCATGGGTATTTCCGGTAACAGTATTTGTAGTAGTTGATACAGATTGTTCAGCTTTTTTGGCTTTACGCGCTTCACGTTTTTTTCTTTGTTTAAGAGCCGCTTTTGAAGGTCCTATGAATCATAATAAAAATAAAAAACAAAATTAAATACAAGTTGAGTAGTTTGGTAGAAGAATCAACAAATCAAAAATTACCATCGTTATTCAATTGTCCGGGCAAATGTGGTTTCTCATCATCATCATGAACTTTGAACGACGATTCCGTACCTTGAGCGTGAGGAGGTCTATAAAAAGGATTTAAATAATAATAGTAATAAAATATTAATAATTAAAATATTAAAAATGAATATGTATACCTATATGGTTTTTTACTAAGTGGAGGTTTGGCAGGAGCAATGGCTTTTGGCTTCTTATTAGCGAGAGCACTAGCAGGAAAATTACCAGGCTGCCACATCATTTCATATAATTCTCCAGTTTTCCATTCAAATTCGTGAATCAGAGTGCCAGTACAATGCCAAACTTTATAGCTTAAAGTAGATACATTATACATTTAATATTGGTGTGAAATACGTAAAATAAAATGATAAATACAAATTACCCATTATCTGTTCGCAATCTAGGAGCTGTTGTAAAGCTGATGAAACATTCTGAACGAGGATCCCATATTATGCCAGTAGTATTAGGAGCATCGCATGTAGCTGTTAGCTTTTTTGTTTCCATATCCCAAACTTCTAAACGACCAGGCAAATTGCCAAAACCACCAATCAACAATCGTATTTACTTTGTTAAGGAAGATTAAATTTTAATTATCAGTAATAGAAATACACCCATACCTCGCTATACGGACGCTCTTTATAGCGATAATTTCTCGAAGAATTAACTCAGCTATTAGTTGTTACAAATCATCGAAGAACGAAATAGACAAGAAGGCAAGATAAACAATGTTGCACATTTTTTTAAAGCAAGGCCCATTCTTACCAACGAAAAATGATGACGTCAGTGATCTGCAGGTTACCATTTCTTCATCGTCTTCAGATTAAAGCCATTTAAAAAAAACATTTATATATACCATACATACACATATTTTATGTAACATGAAGTTGTCTCATTTTTGTTGGTTTTCGGAGTCTGTTATTATTTTATGTATGCACTTGTTATTTATGTTTTGATTTGAATGAAATAAAAAGACAAAATGCATATTAAATGATAAACCATGTTACATATTTAACAAATTTAGAACCAATCCTATTGAATTTGCACTAGAATAATTTATTCCTTATATGGCTATTCGTTTTGCAGTCAAGTTTCGTGAAACGTATTTAGGCCGTAAAGTGAGGTATGGGTGTACTGCATTATAATATATTTAATATAAAAAAATAATAATTAAAAAGGATATGATTTCCATTAGGACTAAAGTACAAAGTGTTACGCGGTCCAGTTCCAAATTCATAAACAGGATCACATCTCAAATTATATAATGTTGCTTTAGCAGGCATTAGACCATAAACAACACAAAATTCTGTGCCTTTAGGACTCCACGCTACATCGTAAATTGGACCTTCCTTACCTAAATGTTAATATGTACATCAATAAAAAATTGATATAATTTTTAAAATATGTAACTACATATAATTTGACTTACCAAGTTGTATCATACTTGTATCACCTTTGGTATTAGCATACTGTAAAGACTGTCTTCCATAGTAAGTTGTTCCTGTTTTATCAGATTCTGTTGAAGTCATCAAAAGTACACTGGAACCGCGATCGTTCCAATAGAATTGAACCGATTCGCCCTACAGTAATAACATATTTTTTTTTAAATATCAATATATAAGTTAAAGTGATGAGATTTTGAAAATTTAAGTTCATTACTTGGAAAAAGGTTTTACTAGCAATAGCTTGACTCATTTGAAATTTGGGGTATTGGAACAATTTCTGAAATGATGGCTGACCTGCAGAACCTATTATAATAAAATTTCATAAACTGAGTTAGAATGTCGTTGAAAATAAGTTTTTAAAAAAAAAACTACATACCTGGCATGTAACATGCGACATAACTTCGTTGCGAGGATGATGGAGAAAGACTATATGCAGCAACCTTAGCACAATTAACAATAGCTGCAGGTTTACTGAAGTCCAAATTTTCATATATTACTACTTCATTATTTATTAAACGACCAAATAACTTTTCATCTAAGGACCAAGCGGGTTGCCTATAATTGAAAAATAATATAAACGAATCATATCGAGTTATAAAAGAAAATAAATATTTGTTTTAATATACCATGAACTTTGTTTGATCTGAACAAAAGAATGTAACAACACGCCGGTTTCTGTGATGTAAAGAGTCATATTGGGAGAACCCTATAAAACAAAGATGTTAATGATACAACTTTTAAAATATAAAATTGTCATCATTTAAGGTTATATATACCTCCTTTTCTTGGTTGACAGTGTACAATTCCCAACATACTATGTATTTACCGGTTGGAGAAAACTGTATTTCTGCTGTTTTAGGACGCGGAATGCTAGTTACGGATGACCACACTTTACCATCTGTACGTACAATTTCAACACTAAAAAAGTTATAAGAGTATAAAGATACGCTAATGATTAATAAATTGGGCGAATCGTCCATTTCTGGAATTTAAAATGAAGTTTACATAATTTCCTTGTGAATATGGTTATATATCAGGTTTTTTTTTTAAATTTTAAAGATAAAAATTGCACATAAATTTATTTCATTAGTTTCGATTTAATAGTTAATTTTATATTTTTCAATACTTAAAAAATCAGTGTATAGCTTTTGTTAAAAAAATTAAAATAATAATAAATAAATAAACAAACGATTATCGCAAATAATCAATTAAAAACAAATACAATATAACTAATATATTAAGAAAATGTTTTTGAAAAAAATTTAAAAGCGTAGAAAAGACATTGTAATTAATCTTGTAGGTAATATTTTGTTTTATTATCGATATTTTCAAATAATAGAATTTATAATTTGTTAAGAGATCAAAGAAATGAAAGAACGCCGACTTGGTGCCGTTGGTCCAAGCGAAAAAGTTCCCTTTGGGGCTGAACGCCATCGCCCTGCAGTTGTTGGAGGCGTCTCGAGGATTTCGCCTCTCCTTGTATGACTCGGGACCCTCGAGCAGGGAGACTCCGCTGCTGCTTCTCACTGCAACACGTGATCGAAAACACATAACCTGAATATAGTGGCGATAGTAGCGAACGACAAACGCATCGACGACTCGATAATTAACGTGACAATGAATAAAACGAAGGTCGATTCGTACCTGCGACGTCCGGTATCGTCATCTTTTTCGACGGCGGAGATTCTTCAGATACCCGTTAACCGATACCCGTCAACCGATATCCGAAGCGACGGACACCGACACAGCAATAGGAACCGGCTCCGTTCCTTGATAACTCGCTCTGCAATCAATTACACTAACAAATCAATGTTATTTTTCGTTTTAACCATAAAATATTAAAATATATTTTAAAAAAATATATTCTGTGGAATATATTTTTACAAAAAATTAATAATTATTTATTACATTAAATATGTCGTACATAATATTTTTAAATATTCCTACCGTGCCCAGTTAAAAAGACCGATTTATAAAGTAGTTATTATTTTTATATTTAAAAGAAGAAATTTCATTGTATACATATGTTAAAAATGTTGTAAAGTTTGATAGCGATACGATAACGATTAAATATGTTAAAGTTGTACATAAGTTTAAAAACGTACATAAAGTATTAGTAGGAAAATTGAAAACAATGCACTATTTACATTATTTTGCTGTTATATTATTTCTATTTTTATTTAATTGACGAACGTCATAATTATTTCTATTAAATATTAATAAAGAATGGTTTTTAAGTATCTGGGCGTAGATTGTATCGTTCGTTTAATGGTGCAGTTTTCAAATGTCAAATCTGGCTCAAAATAGAAGCCCGGCCTGGATATCGAATATTGCTACGTTACAAAAATAGATTTGGTACGATTTTTACACGATTATTATAAACTGTTTCGGTAATATTTGTCAATATTCGATATCTTTTTCGAATGTTTGAATTTATTTTTCCTCATTTAAATACTTAACCTTTTTTCTATTGTACAATTTTGAAATTTGTTTTATTAATTTTTTAGGTAGACTAAAATGGGTCGCTCAAAACTGCAAATAGTTAATTCCTATGTGAAAAAGTATGCGCGATGGGAATGGATAAAGAAAATATTCATCGACCCCACTTATTTAAGTTTTATGGGGGTTGCAATTATAATAATGGAGTTATTAATTAATATACTGATTGTTGAAAGGGTATCTTATACTGAAATCGATTGGAAAGCTTATATGCAAGAATGTGAAGGATTTTTAAATGGTTCTTTGGATTATTCTCTACTTAAGGGAGATACTGGTCCGTTGGTGTACCCAGCAGGATTTGTGTATATTTATTCTTTATTTTACTATGTTACGAATTATGGTGAAAATATTAAATTTGCTCAATACATATTCATTTTTATATATTTGTGCCAACTTGGATTAACGCTGAGAATATATAAGAAAACTCTTAAAGTACCTTCGTATGTTTTGATAATTAGCATTTTTAGTTCGTATAGAATTCATTCTATATATGTGTTGAGACTTTTTAATGATCCAATCGCTATTTTGTTATTATTTATTTCATTGAACTTATTTTTGGATTTGCGGTGGACTTTGGGTAGCGTTTTTTATAGTTTAGCAGTATCCGTTAAAATGAATATATTATTGTATGCACCGGCGTTACTTTTGTTTTATCTTGTAAATTTAAGTATAAATGAAACTCTTAAACAATTATTCATTTGTGGAATTATACAATTGATTTTAGGTGCTCCCTTTTTATATGGAAATCCAATTTCTTATTTAAAAGGAAGTTTTGATATAGGTAGAGTATTTAATCATACATGGACTGTAAATTATCGGTTTCTGGAGCCAGAAATTTTTGAAAGTAAATGTTTCCATATATCTCTGTTGGTTGCTCATTTAATATTGTTAGCAATTTTTTATCCAATGTCTAAAAAGTATTTTGAAAGTTTTGCGAGACTTAAGTGTATTCAGGGACGTGCTCAACCACAAATTGATGCAAAGAATAAAGAAATTAAAGTTAAACGTAAAATGAAACAGAATAAAAATTTTAAAAAACGTAAACAAGAGGCTGCGGTTGTAAATCAGGAAGAGACATTAACTTCTGAACAAGAAAACTTTTTAAACGCGTTTGAAACTTCATTAAAAAGGACTGCCGATAATTCTGTTGATATTCGTAAAAAACATGATATTGAAGATGAACACTATTCTGTAAATTTTGATAGGATTAACCAATTATTTATGCTTCCAATGTTTTTATGTAATTTTATTGGTATTTTCTGTTCGAGAAGTCTTCATTACCAATTTTATTCATGGTATTTTCATACCATCCCATATTTGTTATGGTGCACACCATATTCTAATGTCGTAAGATTTTTACTTCTAGCTTTAATAGAATTTTGTTGGAACACTTATCCCAGCACTGTATTTTCAAGTATATTGTTACATTCTTGTCATTTTGTAGTTTTGAAGGGGATATATAAAAACATGTATCCAAGTAAATAAGTTCGTAATTTAAAAATATTAAGACTGTAATTAGGTTTGTCAAGAAAATAGAGATGTATTTCAAGTTTTTAAAAATAGCAAATAGTTCTAGTCATAAAATATGTTTTTAATATATATTTCAATGAGTTGATTTTTTATTACATTTTTATTTAATATGTATGAAATATATTTGTTTGATTAAAAAAAAACATTTTTTTGTAATTTCAACCTTTTATTGAGTTTAAAAATGTACATTATATATATATATATATATATATATATATACATACATATATATATATATATATACATATATATATATATATATATATATATATATATATATGTATATATATATATATTATATATATATATATATATATATATATATATATATATATATATATATATATACGAATATTAAAAAAATAATAACATAATATGCTTACAAGAAATATAATTTAGGAATGAATTTCAAAAACATTACAATATTGATATAATAGCTAACTCTTATAAAATAATCTATATTTTCTTAGTATATTATCACCACAAACTAACAAGTTCAAAATACACAAATGGCAAGATAAATTAAAATATAACTGATAATACTACAAAATAGTTAAATTATTTTGCAATATCAATACATTTTTTTCAACTAGTGGCACACAGAATTATTAAAAAAAAAAATAGAAATTTTTATTTTTATATATTCAGTAAAAATAATTATTTTTTAATAGAAAGATTGTTTTGAAAGGAGAACGGTAATGAAAACTTAGTTTTTAAACCACTATATGAAGTGATGTGAAAGTTGATTACGTTAAAATCCAGCAAATAAGATTTCAATTTATAGATTTTTAATATGTTTAAAAGGATATTATTATTTATAACCTGAATATGCACTTAAAAATTAATATTAGGAAATGAAATTTCAAAAATGTTTTTCTTTATAATTTTTGTTTTGTAACTTGAAAGAATAAAAATTGATTCCTATAAATTTTTCCAATATATTAATTTTGTTAAACACATTTATGTATTACATATTTTTTAGAATACAAATTTTTAGTTTATAGGCATAAGAATTTAGCATAAAAATCATTTTTTTACGACAATTTCATATTATCTATATAACGTATAACGATTGCTAAAATGCATATACATAATATACATCCATTTACCTGTGATATATATATATATATATATATATATATATATATATATATATATATATATATAACGTTTAATTTTTTTCTATAAACTGAAGATTACAATTTTGCTGGTTTGGAATTTAATTCCAATAATTATCCCAAATATATATATATATATATATATATATATATATATATATATATATATATATATATATATATACACACTTGATTACGCGTTCTAATATTTACATTGAGATCATTGAATCTATAAATCAATATACATGACATTTACACACAAATATTTTTTTTTATTAAGAGGAAAATATTGCTTTTTTTAAGTGTTGCATAAAATATTTATTGTAAAATTGATATAATTATAAACACGCAAAAACGAAATACGAATAATTCTATTATTACTATTTTTATTATTGTAGTTGATATTATTTTTATTTCAAATATTTCATCATATTGTTCTGATTAAAAATTCTAAAAATATTATTTCATTAAGGACTTGAAGTTTTTAAAAACATATAAAATACTATTGACTAGCGAATTTTACAAAGTGAGATGTTGAAAAATATTAAAATATATTAATTTCACTCTTATATATTGTAACAAAATAATTTCTGATATGAAATGAATGGAAATCAACACGATTGTTATTTGTTTAAGATTTTTCATTCGTACACTCAAAAGTTTATATTTCTTAATGTTAAAGCTAATTAAGTATAAAAATATAAAGCTACGAAATAATGATGCTATGATTAGATACATTCACAACCTCATACCACTGGTGGAAGACCATACTATAATATTCTAAGCTGCATCGGAACTCTGATACCTGTATCTTTAAATAGATGAATCACAATATTAAGGTGAAAAACTTAAAATTATAACTGTATACTTGCGTGATTTTGAATCACGGGCGTCATAATAATACTGGGAATGTATAAAATACGAATATTAAAAAAAAACAAATATGAATTTAACGATGTTTTAGAAACACATTATAAAAATAGTGGCCAATTTCTTTATACAATGTAAAAGTAATGATAAATAGCGTTTTACACACAAATTACTCTATTTATATAAGTTGGTGGATTTATATAAAATCTCTTTAGATGATTAAATAAAAAAAGGAAAAACGCTTGAATATGGTTTTTATTAATATTATTTTCATATGAGATATGGTATTTACGAGGTCATAAATATGAAATGTTTTTATTTAAAAACTAAGCAACAGAAAATGTAATCTTTCATTGCAATTCGTATTAGCACCATTTTTAATACAATGCTAATTAATGCATATTTGGACGTAATATGTCTAGATAAAGCATTATAAAAGTCTTTGATATATCATTAACATTTAAAAACGAACAATTATGAAATAGCAAAATTAGATTTTTTACATGTCGATGTCTACAGATTTTGTCACTGTTGATATTGGACGAATATATGAGGTACGAATAATTAATTTGCGAGGCTGAGAAAAGTGACTTGTAAATGATTAAATTCTCATATTTTTCGATGGAGGTAACAGCTCTGTAAGTGAAGCCTGCCGTTTAGTAGCTGTTCTTAGCGTATAACCGGTGTTAACAAAATATCCGCCAAGTTGACGTTGTAGTTTTTTGGCAAGAGCAAGATCTTTCTTTTCTTGAATCAAAATTTCTTCAATTCTTTTCTGTTCTTCAACTACGCTTTGATCAACATCATTTAAGGAGAAATTTACATCGTCTTTTAAAACGAAATTTTTAATGTCTTTTGACTTGATAATATTACCATTCTGCTGATTGAAAACATTGTCAGTTTTATATTTTGTTTTACTATTCGTGCTATTTTTAGATCCTGACTTGTGATGAGAGTTCCCAATTAAATCGCTGCACTTTTCCAAATACATGTTACTTCTTAATACTCTATTATTGTTTACATTATGAGAATTTGTGCTAGAGTTAATAAGGATTTTAATATCAGAGGGTAATACGTGGGTTTTATTAGTATTGTTATTGATTGAAATATTATCAAAAGATAAACTTCGTCTTAATCTCTCTGGAACGCGACTTCTTAAATTTAAAACTTTGTTGTCTTTTACACAACTTTGAGATTTCTTTTTAGTTTTGGCTTTTATGCTATTCTTTTTTCGAGGAGTATTTGTAACATTAGTAAAATCATTGTTTTTATTACTACTCTGTTTTGATGAATTTTTAGAGTCATTATTTCTGTATAAATCGAGATCATTTTTTGGTGTCTTATGATTTTTTATTTTATTGGTAATGTTCCTTTTTGTTGGAGTTTGACCGGTAGTAATACCAAAATCGACTACTTCGCATTCCTATAAAATAAATAAAAAATATATTCAAGTCATCTCAGTCAGTTAATGAATATTGATAAATAAGTACAAACCTTTACACAAGATTTAGGAACTCTTAAAAGACAAACAAAAGCAGAACTGAAACTTAAATTTGTTATTTCAATACCTCTAAGTTTTTTAAGAGCATTGGCAGATAGTAACGAATCTATTTCACTGAAAAATAATAGTTGAATTAAAAATAAATATTATGCATAAGTATAAAAAATGTATGAAGCAGTATTTACACGTTATTTAGAGATCGTTCCTTATCAATATGTTTTCGAGTGGCTAGACTTTTAATTAATTTTCCATTAAATCTAAAATGTTTATTATTATTAAGATTACAGTACACAAACAAATAATTGTTTTTATTTAATACTACACTATTTTATACCTAGTAATTGGATTTGTTTGAATTGGTTTAAAATAACGAAGTTCTTGAGATATTGAGTCCTCGCTTTCCATATCTGAATCCATTTTAAAATTACAATATTTCTTCTCATCAGTTTTTGGTAAAATTGCTAGTTTACGCGAGGATAATTTAGTTGTATTAGATGAAGTTGTATTTCTATGAATCACAACACCAGAATTAACAGAAAGTTCATGATCTGTATTAGGACAATTTTTTTCAGGTTCCCAAATCTAAAGATATGAAAAATATATTACATTTTTATTAGTAAAATATCTATGATTAGAGTTAACTCTATAAAAAAGTAAGAAAATAAAATTATGAATAAAGGGAAAGTAAATAAAATTTTAAAACCTTAGGTTCAATTTTGGAGGAGTTGCCTGAATGAGACGAATTTATTGTATCCATATTAAATCCCCATAATTTACCATTTAAGAAATTTTTCAAAAATCTACCACAACGATTAGCAGTTGATATAAGTTCAGGAGAAGTAGCAGTTAAAGATGGAGTACTTTTATTGCTGAAAATATATAAAATAGTAAGATAGTCTTTTCATGCTTTTTAAATTTAAATATTTTCAAATAATAATAGTTTCTACATAGCATTTTGCTTTTCACTTGATGTAATAATAAAATTATCAAGCGTGTTTGATTTGCAACCATTTGACAGCTTTCCAAGGTGATTATAAAAAGGTTTTGAAACTGTATCGGGCGCAATCTGATTTCTCGACGATCTGTTTAAAGAAACTGCAAGTTCTTTTGCAAATTTTTCGTCATTTTGAATTTTTAAGGCTTCAGACTCTAATTGTATTTTTTCTTGTTCTTGTAATTTTCTAGAAAAAAATTAAGAATTTGATAATAAAAAAAATAACAAAATTTTACACGATGAAATTAAAATTTATATCAAAATTACCTAATAAGTTTTTCACTTTCTTTTGAGTACTTTTCGTTTAATAAACGATTTTCTTCTTTAGCTTTTTTTAATTCAATTTCATATTCGTTTCTTATTTCCCCGGGAGCGCACAAATTACGGTGTACGACTTCTATGAAAAATAAAAAATACACGTTAATATGAATGAATTCTAAAAAAAGAGAAAACAGTATGAATACTGAGAGAAAAATATTTTATCGTTTAAGGTATCCTAAAAAAATTAGTACAAGAGGTTGTGACAAGACAAAAGTATCGTATAAATTTGTGAAAGTGATGTAGAGGGTTGAATATGGGGACTTTTCTACAATGTGGACGATTTTGAAATGGAAAGCGTGCGTTATTATTATTATTTTATATAATTAAATACATTTTATCCTTTATGTATACAAGACTTTCAGACTTCGAGTTACTGGTCAGTGACCATTTTCTCGATTACAAATGGTATATTATTAGATATTAGATATAATTTATAATTATTAGATATTAGGTATTTATAGGAAAATTCTGTAAAAGGAATAAAAACCTATTTATAAAAGCGTGCATTATGAAGAAGGATTAATTGGTATATTTTGGGTTTATATAACACATTAAAAAAAAACATAGTTTTAAAGAAGCAGTAAATAAAGTCTGACGGAAAAAATTGGAATTTATGTACGGAGATGGGTAGAATATGGGATAGTATAATAAAAATCGTAATTATAAAGCTCAAAAAGGATATAGTTTTTAACATAGATTAAAATGAAAAATCGTACCCGGATGATCGTCGCCGGCGCCGTTGTCGTTGTCGTCGTTGGCCGTCGAGGTTCGAAGTCTGGCCGCGAGCTGCTCCGGAAACGAGGTCTGAATATGCTTCCAGAGACGTTCGTCGATCAGGTTGCGATGAAGCGTCGCCCGGCGCAGCCATCCCGCGCATCTGACCCTGCAAAGTGGACAAGAACCGGTGCTCTTTTCGACGGCCGACTTGACGCAGCCGACGCAAAACCGATGACCGCAAGGAAGTCGAGCCGGCTCCACCAAGAGTTCGCGGCACACGTTGCACTCCGCCTCTCGAGCGCTCTGCGGACTCCATTCGTCAGACCAGGGCTGCGAACGCGAACACGAAGTTGCGCTCTTTTGCAACGGACGACGACCGCGTCGAGCCGGCATCGCGTCGACGGCTACGCGAGCGCACAGCTGATCTACGATTTTGGCAATAACAGTCGCTTTACCCGTTCCGCTTTAAAACTGTCAACTTGTACGCGAAAAATATTTCAATTTAATTATTTTACCGTAAAGATAATTTTAAACTAATAAGAAAAAAAAAACATTCGAAACGACGAAAACAACGTATTACCGTGATTTGCTTTCTTTTTATTATTAATTATCGATTTTTGTCACACGAATTAAAAGTTTCAGTTCGTAAAAGTAAGATCAAACTACATTTTCGTTTTAAAAATCCGACTAGGATGATTTGTAAAAATCTAATATTTATTTATTATTTGTGTAATGTAGGAATTAGTTATAAAAGAAGTCTTAAAGACGCCACGCTACGACTAACCATACGACCTTTTATTAAAATGAAAATTCGTTCGTTAAAAAAGACAACCGGTTAAATAAATTTTTAAGTATTAAAGAAGTCCATCGAATCTCGAACGACTCTGAAAAAGATCTTCAGTCTTCAAGTCCAATTTGAAAATGTAATAGTGCAAAAAGATGTAAATGAATTTAGGCCAACGATTAGAGTAAAGAATATATTAGGAGTATTAAAAATATTTAAGAGTTTCCTCTTAAGATAAGATTAAAATAATAGAAATTTAATTTATATCAAAATTTTCTAATTGAATTGACGGTTTTCACCCAGTACTTAAATTTACATTATAATTATATTATCAAGCACATATCTCACAAATATGGTTGGAATAAAATGTGTTGAAATCAAAATCAACGGTATTATCACACGTGTCCCTCGAGTTTAGACAGCTGTCAAACTTCTAAAATGGAGGCGTTGTATCATCAAACGAGTAGACTTTTACAAGAAACTCAACAGTATTTTCAAGAATTGGAAAGAAAACCACCAAATGTCGAAGAAGTCGAAAACCATATTCAAGCTAAAATTGATTCTATTAACTCGTAATAATTAGTATTTTTTTTAAGTCCACTATATAAATTATTGTTATTAATTATTGTACTTTTATGTTAAAGAAATTGTGATCGATTAGATATAATGGTATACAAGGCACCTGCAACTCAAAAACAAGTTGCTAAGATGCGTTGCGATCAATTGAAATATGATAACCGGCATTTGCAGGTTTGTTTGATGTAGCTAAAAGTGTAAATTGCTATGAGTGCACAAACTTAACACAATTAAATGTTATTTTAAAGGCAGCATTAAATAATTTTCGAGAAAGAAGACAGCGTATAAGAATAGAGTTAGAAGAAAGAGAACAATTGCTGAGTAGAAGATTTGCACCTAATGATTCATTGGAGCATACTTCAATTCAGGTTGATGCTGGTGCTGAACATTTTGCTTCATTACAAAATGCTCATCGAGGTATAGATGATATGTTAGCTACAGGTAACTAGAAAATAGCGAAATTATAATGAATTCAAAGATATTAATTCTTATTAAATACTAATTAATGATTTTAGGCTCAAACGTACTTCATAATTTAAGAAACCAAAGAGACACTTTGAAGGGAGCACGTAGAAGAATAATAGACATTGCAAATACACTAGGTTTATCTAATGCTACGATTACTTTAATAGAAAAGCGTGCAAGACAAGATAAACTCATTTTGATTGGTGGAATGCTGTTTACATTATTTATTATTGCAATTGTTATTATTTATTTTTCATAAAAAACATTTTCATGTTGTTTTTAAGTAAAATAAGCATTAAAAATAAATAGAATTTTTACTTCTATATTCATATATAAATTTTTATTCATATAAAATCTTCATTATTGTTTTAATATCTTGTTTAATTTGCTACTAGCTTAAATTGAAATAAAAAATGTTGTTTTTTTAATATAATGTATTAATTTTCCTACATGATAATATAATTCGTGATTTATTTATAGAATTTTGTTTCTGATATTGCTTTCTATTTAAAATGCATAACTTTAACAAATTGTCGTCATAAGTATTTTTTATATATTACTTACTTTTTTTTTATTTAAATGCTTGTTTAAACAATTTTTGATTTATATATATTATATAATATGGATATGCAATAAGAATACATCACTTATACAGACACACGCACACACACACGCACACACACACACGCACACATACAATATATATATATATATATATATATATATATATGTGTGTGTGTGTGTGTGTGTGTGTGTGTGCGCGTAATATAATTTAAAAAATTGAATTTAAATGTTCCATAAATATTTATCTCTGCAGTTGGAGTATATAAGTTAAAACAGAATGATTATGATTGCTTTTATTATATCATGAAAAAAAAATTAAATAGAAATGCTCATAAACAATATTTAGTTTTATTTTATTCAGCACTATTGCTTTTCTATCTATATATTTTTCTATTAATTAGAACCTTTGGTAGTGTAGAAATGAAGATATGACGAATCAGAATAACATTTTTTTTTAATAATAACAATAATTTATTTATTTTATATGTTAATTAATAAAGTTTAAATATATTTAGTTCAAATACAAATATGTGCGAGTGTGTGTAAATAAACATATTTGTACATGTTTAAGTGTGTTAGTTTGACAGAAGTTAAGTTTTTGCACATAACCTATTCGCATGTGAGTTATTTATTTTTCAGTTTGTTTTCTATTCTGTTTTATTATATGTATTGTTTTATTAATTTTATACAATAATATATGTTTTAAAATCATTAAATACCTCAAGTACCTCATACTTTTATATAATTTTTAAATACGCAAAGCAATGTTCGTAGAAAACAATATGCAATATATTTTTTCTTCTTCTTTGATTTTAAGTTAGTAATTTATTTTTATTTTTTTTCCAAATTACAATTAATTCATTTTATATTTTTTATATGACTAATTTACCATTAAATCTAATGTGAATGAAACAATATTGAGCGAAAAAAGTAGTTCACAGATTTTTTATATAATGACTTAAAAGTAATTCAATTAATAATTATAAAATAATAAGTGTACAATTACTTATTAATCCATTTATTTCAAAGTTTATAAGTAAAAACGTGAAACTATTGAAAAGTTTTATTTCTAAAACAACAAACATATTACCGCATTATTTATAAACATTGATATTTGATTCAGCTTGCTGCTACTTATTGATTAAATTGTATCTCTTTTAAATAATGATTATCAAACGAAATATTTAATTAATGATTGTATGTATATATTTATATACTATATTCAGTTATAATATATGTGAATTAAAAAAAATAACCTTGTTTTTTCACGTTATTTCAAATCAAAGAAGAAAATACAGAATAAAAACTTACATTATAACTGTCCAATATTTGCACTGTATAATGAATGATATTAAAAATATGTTTGAGAAAGATTATTATATTAATTAATATAAGTTTACATATTTTAGAATACTATGGAATTTTAATTTAATAGTTTTTTTTAAAAAACAAGTACATATTATTAAAAAGTATAGATTTTTAACTTTTGTATTACCGCATAATATTTACAATTTTATAAGTGTTCAAAAGTTTAAGAAACTTCGGGGTATAAATCTACGATTATATGGTTTAAATTGAATTTACAAGAACCGCCATGGAAAACTATATCCTGATAGTTAAAACGTTTGATTAATGGAAACGTTACAAGGAGCTGACGTTTCAATTCCGTTCAGTTTTTGTCTATTAGCTATTTTTCGACATATCTACCGGTAGTCGGTTTTTCCTTTTTATCTAATTGGATATTGTCCAAAGGAGCTTTCATAAATTAATCTGTTTTATGTCATGAAAGAGGTCGATTTAAAAATTTCATACTGTATATACAGAGTGTTAATGAAAAATTGAATGATGAAGTATATAGAAAAAAAATCTTGCATGGAGTTTATCTTATTGCAATCATGATTTCTGTTCATGATAAAAATATATGAAATAGTGCATTTTTTTTTAATATAATATTCTAGGATTCTCATACTCTGTGGTTTTGTTTGAATAAAAATTAGTTTCATTACTCATTATTTCGTTGTTCAAGTAGTTGTTATCTATATATACCAGTTATAATATTGGAATATTAAAGCTTAATAATATATAAAAAGTTTTTTTTCTTCAATTTTTAACTTTTCAATGTTCATACTATATACATATATCTGGTTTGCTTTTTTATTTTTAATTTAAAAATGTGAAATTTGGAGTTTTATTTTTGTATTCTTTTTTTTTATTCTTCTTCTTCTGTGAACTAAGTAGTGAACGAAAGAATTGGGGATAATAGTCTTCTATCTTTCGGATAAATTTGATTAAATGTTACTTTTGGGGGTTATCTCGAAGTCTCTACGGAGCTTCTAAAATGCAAATTCATCCGCCACAAAGAAGTCCGATTTCATTCGAAAATTTTTCCATGCGGTTCCTGCATATATTATACTTATATTGTAGCCTTTGAAAAATATGTTTTTAAATTAAGTCAAATATATATATATATATATATATATATATATATATATATATATATACTCTCAATTTACGACCATTAACATTTAAAAAAAAAATTTGATTTGCCACCATTCCGACTTATGTCTGAAATTGTGGAATCGTAAGTCGAGAACATTTTTCATTTTTATTCGATCAAAAAAAAAAAAAAGTCTTTAT
Organism: Leptonema lineaticorne; assembly: GCA_024500535.1. NCBI lineage: Eukaryota > Metazoa > Arthropoda > Insecta > Trichoptera > Hydropsychidae > Leptonema > Leptonema lineaticorne. The sequence goes on from JANIJI010000064.1 coordinate 4,389,965, forward strand.
ATAATAAAATATTTGTATCGAGTTGAAAATTATTAAAAAAAATCGTTTTTTCGCTTTAAAAATTATTTTCTTAAATTAATTTTTAGAACCGTTAATGACCATATTTGCGTCTGCGCTTTTCTTTATTAGTGAAAATTTCGCAATTTTCCCCTATATCGATTAATTATATCCAAAGTTACATTCGTGTTCGGCGGCAATAACGAAATTTACACACAAACGCATATAAATAGTTCGAAATAATGGCAGCAGTTAAAGCGAACCGAGTCCGCCATTGTGCAGGTGGGAAAATTAGGAAACGGTAATTTATCCATACTGCGAGTTTAATCCATTTGGGCGTATTATAATCGTATTATATAATATAATTAATCGTTCACTGTAAATATCTAATGGTTTCAGATTATATTAAATAATATATCTATTTGTTAATTGGTACTTGAACGATAGTGATTCGCTCTGATTTTATTAGAGAAAATGTGTTATATTCAATTTCACAGTCTGAAAATTACGTGAGATAAATCATTTGCTTTAATTGAAAAAAAAATACTATTGTAATCGTTGAAAATATAAATTTCTTTGAGTTATTAAGTGGAAACTAAAACATAAAAACAATAAATAAAAATATTTATTGTTGTTGAATTAATTTTAATTTGGATCAAAATTAAATTATATTCAATTAATCATTTAAATTAATGCTTATATTTTATATAAGTAACATATTTCAAAAAATGATTATCATAATTAAATTGTTTAAAGACGAGTTTAAAAATTAGCTAGTTAATGTATTTTTTATAAAAAAAAATATATGGCAAAACTCATGCAGCAGATATCTTTGATGTTCTCTCAAAATTTGGACAGTATCATTTTTTTTGAAATCTTCCCTATACAAGCTGAAGTAGGTATCTAGTCAACCCTGCTCCCAAAAGGAATCACCCTTAAGTGCCATCAATTATTGTAGCAACTTGGTGTAATCCAAAAACCTTCCAGTTACTATGTCGCTCTAAATATTACACTATATATTCCATAAATTTTGAATAGCAATCAGATTTTTACAAATTCTGTCGAAATTTTTATTATTATCTTCATCCATACTCATTCTTTCAACTTTAATCACAAAAAGGAACAAAAATTATTAAATTATTTTAAATAACAATTAGATAAATTAAAAAAAAAGATATATTTTTATTTAGACAATATAATACAAGTTGTATATTATATTCGAGTTTAAAATGGCGAAAAGTAATATATAATAATATAAGTCAATTAAATGTTTACGTTTTAAAAGAAAGTCACACATGGAGTAGTTGTATATTGTTCTCGTGGGTGACGTTTCGCGTCAACGTTGATTTATCGACATATTTGAAATGGATCGAATCAATATGGCGACGCTTTGCAATGGCGGATTAATGGCGGACAACCCGCCGTTACTCAATCATAATGAAATGCACCCGCGGTGGCCATTATTGTTCGACTCTTATCATTATAATATATCCGTTTCAATGCCAAATGCTATTTGTAGATTTCAGATGGCAATATACAGCTGAATTTTCATCGTAACTGTTATATGGTAATGACTGTGCGGTTAGATTATATGACTATTATTATTATTATGATTTTTTTTTCAGTTCGAATTCTATTTTAGTATATCGTTTATTTTGAGATTGTTTTATTTTATATTATATAATAAAAGAAAAATGGTAATTATAAAATATTATCAAAATTTCTATATTTAATACGTATGATGAAATGTTCATTTGCTCTTACATATACAAAGCTCATTATGAAGCATTATGTATATATATATATATATATATATATATATATATATATATATATATGAATATTGGTTTATTATATTAAATTATTATTTATATATGTATGAAGCACTTATATTAAGTCAAGGGTTTTATTGTATAGAATTAATATTGAAGTGAAACGAGAACATGGAGTAGGTGCATAATCGGTTTAACCTCATTATTGCAGAAAGACGTTGAGCTGGTTAGCTATTATGTATTACTCAGAACCGTAATGCTATCATATATATTATTATTTCATTTTTAAATTACACACACACACACATACATACACACACACACACACACACATATATATATATATATATATATATATATATATATATACGAATGAATCACGTTTAAAAATTGAAGAATTTTCAGTATATTATTGTACACTAAAAATAATTTTATATAGAAATATATTTGAATAAAATATTTTGAGAATCACTGATATAATATAATTCGACTTATAGAATATGTTGTATACACAGGATAGTCGTTTGTACGGTGTTTATAGTATAATATAGTATATATAGTATATATATATATATATATATATATATATATATATATATATATATATATATGCATTATTAACTCTATGGAAACAGCGATACATTTAATGAGGTTTAATTAAACTGATAAATAGATAACCGTACGAATCAATTATGACGTTTTATAAAAGCGGCATTTCGCTCCTTCAGAATCTCATAATCGGATATATGAATTGGTGAAAATTTTCAGAGATTGCACTCAATTAATGTGTTTATTATTAGTAATGAATCGGATATGAATCTGTCTGTTTCCGCCGCGGAGATTATGCGATTTTGCCATTGCTATTGGTTTAAATTGTCATTTCGTATACGAAATCAAATTATTTTGAATTTCAGAACATTTCATTCGTAAGGGTTAAATGTAGTGTACACGATTTTCCCATTTTCAGTTATACTCGTATGCCATGGATTACAATGCATTGTTTCCATTTTTTTTTATCAAAATTGATTTTATATTTTTTTTTTCAATTTAATTTTAGAAAATTTCTATTATTGATTTATTAAGAAATCATAGTGCAAACTATAAAAGGATTACTAAAAAAAAATACTTCACTGTATTTTATTAATGTACTATTGTTTGATAATTATATTATTATTATTGTGGATATGTATCTGTATGTTGAAGTAGCATGTAATTAATACACATGTCAATATTTGATTTAATCAAGATGTATTGATATAACGAGTAGTCATGTAATGGTTTATTAAATTTTATTAATATCTTGTATATTGTCTTATATTACGATGATATTACACGTAAGAACAATTATTTCAATATTATGAATGTTAATATTAAATTATATATTTTTTATTATATAAATTTTTATGTTAGTGTGTTTTAATTTAGTATATATTCGTAGGTTTTATTTAAATTTTATTTAGTTTTTAAAACGAAATATTTTAATTTTGTCTCTTTATAAACTAAAAAATATACTATGTTTTGAAAGCGATTAACGCGTAGAACGCAGAAAAATGTGAATATATGATATTTTACGTTTCCGGAAACGAATTTTAAATGCTGAAAATACATTTTCCTCTGAATTTTACGTGGTGAAATATTTATGCTTTACCCAGTAGAGTCGCATTTATATGCATCATCTGCAGTTTGTCTATTATTATTATTATTATTTTTACTTTTTATTAGATTGATACGAGATACGATAATGTGCAAGATATACTTTTTTTCCGTTTGTAAATCTTTCCCCATTAATGCCATGAAAACGAAGCACCTGAATGAATTATGAGACGACGCCAGGTTCAGAATCGCGTCGTACACCATCATGATGATTTATTATTGAGCCAGGGTAAATCCCGGTGTCTTGTTCTCGTTGTCTTCCAGGTTTTCTTGCTGCCTACGTAACATTTTGGCAGCAATGGACACAAAAGGGGCATGCCTGTTTAATCGTGTAAATTCTTAGTCGCAGCAAGGAATTTGCAGCACGTGACAACTTGCGATTTATCAAAACGTAACGTTCACGATGGTTGTTATTATATTTGCAAAATGGAATTGTTGAATATTTAATGGTTTTGTACGTCGAAATCGTTGCCAAAATTGAGGGTTCAAATCGTTAAAATTAGTTGAAACGAAGAAATATGTTACGTATATAATTGTAGGAAATTTGTATTGATATAAAATAATATATTTTATATAAATTTTATTTATTTTTAATTCAAATAATGAATAATGTCAATGATATATACAAATATTCGAGAATTAGATCTAAATATCTAAAGAAAATAATCGTTGAAATAATATGTCTTATAATATATATATATCTTAAAATAATATTATAAAATCGATTATCGAATTATATTTTATAATACGATTAACTTTAATTTGAGTTATATAATATAATGAAAATTAAATTATGCAAAATTATATAATCATTTGACTTTTTACTGAGTCTCATCAGCGTGATACTGCCTCCGAAGTCTCATCAGAGCATCCGAGAAGAATCCTCCATTGTTATCTTTTATGAAAAGATTTTTTTTCGACGTTCGTCATTTAAGAACGCCGCGAACTTTCGGAATAAATTTCAATCACGAAAGCTATTACGTAATTTTCTATCGGGGGGATTCTGTTTCGATCGATGACAAATATTGTAATGCGAAAATTCGACCCGTTCGCTGTTTTAAGCGGATTTTCTTCGCGAGTCCAAAAATTGAGGCGGTAGGATGGGGGGGGGGGTGGTGGTGGTTAAAAAAACCGGAACGAGCCGTTTAATTATTTTTAAAGCGATTTATTTCGGAAGGGTCGTGTTAGTTTTATCGAATTTTCCTTCAAACAAAAGACTAAAGGGGTTTGGAAAACTAATCGCAAACTTTCTACGGCCCAAGATTAACCTTTGTCGACTTCTGTCGAACAAAAGTCGTATCCGACCGCAAAAAGGAACCAGAAACGATCCTGATTTTAGCGTTTGATATGTTCTATAATATTGAAATTCATGATTTTTTTATTTTAGCGATTACGCTGGTTTTATAAATTTACGAAAATTATTTCTTTTATTCAAATTTTAATATTTTTTTTATATTTTCCATATTTAAAATATATTAATAAGAAATATTTATAATATCAGTATTATTTAAAGAAATGACTTTTGCAATATTACTATTTGCGAAATATGTTTAGATAACACTAGAAAAATAATAATGGATAATTTGTGAAATATTTTATATATTTCCACATAAAATTAAATCTTTTGCTTTACAGTTCTGTTGGATATTTTAGAAAGCGCTCAACGAGATGCTTTGAAGGCTTTTCTTGATAAGTGTCAAACGTTTTCCACAACATTTTCATCGTTGCTGTTGTTAATTATTATTATGTTCTTGTATATAATCTATTTTATTATCAAAATTGTTTTGAAGTAAAATAAAATTAAATTCATCTTCGCTGTTATGAATATATGCATTTATTTTTAGAGATCGTAAAATAACTAAGCATAACAAATATATATATACCATATTTAAATTATTTATTATAAAATTAAAATAAAACGATCACACAATAAAAAATATTTTTTTTCGTAAATGTATAAATAAATATCAAACTCAGAAAAAGGCCAAGATTCTGTCGTTTTCTCATCTATTTTAACCCATGAAATATTGGGTACAAAGTTTGCGGTATATCTCAAAGGTTCTGTTAATTTATGGTTTGCTTCAGCAGGATAGCAAAGCTTTCGTGGGCTCAAAGGGCATAGTTGATGATGAACCTTGTATCTTGTAACGGATCCCATTAAAGCCTTTTTTCATAATATAAATCTACATTGACGATGACTAAATCGATATAATAAATGTATGACAGTATGCTTGTGTATGTATCTATATAAACTTTTTGAAATGTTTTTAAAGTAAGTCAATCAATATCTTTATGAAGCGCAAAGGGGTTAAGTATTACATTATATACCACTTAGATATGAGAGTGATATATTTGCTGATAATGTAATTATATATATATATATATATATATATATATATATATGAATTTTATTATTAAAATTAAAAAGGATAGATGTGTCCTTCACCTCTGGGAATCGAAAAAAAGAAGGGAAAAAATTGAACGATCCAAAATCATCACTTTCAAAACAAAGTGGACCTTTAGAAGATAAGTTGAGATATTTAAAATAATATTATTATTATGATACGGCCAAAGATGAATAATGCTACTTTTCTGTGGATAAGCCTCTTGTTCAAAAGCTCACTGCCTTCTTTAGTTTGATCCATGAGCGGATACGAGCCTCAAAGTGGACGAAGGGAATATTATATATTAATTCCGACGCGTACATACATATCGTATTATAAAATATATTTTACAACATTTCCTCTGGGTATTAAGAAGGTTTTTCTTCCGAGGAAATTGTAAATCTCCTCGAGATCGGAAGCAGCCGGATGTTGAAAATACTTGGATTTTCGTCACGTCAACTCGTGCTGAAGTTCCAGGAAATTTTCAGTCTGTTTCGACTCTAAACTCGGTTGCTTTCCTCTGAAAATTCTATAGAAATAATATGTTTATATTTCGAGCTGAAGTGTATCTATGATTTTAATTTTAATATTTATTATTTTTTTTGTCACTTTAATGTATTATAATATTTATTCACTTCCTTTGATTAAAATATTCGAAAGAGATTTTTTATTCTAAAAATAAAATATAAATATTTTAAGAATATTTTTTTTAAGAAAATGAAGTTATATAATAATATTAAATATTCCATTTATAATGTGTATATATAATATATTTGAATTAATTAATTATATTTTTCTTCATTGATATATTATATTTATTATTATGTAGTCATTAACGACATGAATATGTTTTAGTTTGAGTAATTGAAAAAAATACGATTTAGATATTTATAAAATTATTTATATTTGATCCATTTATATCTATATAGATTCAATGATTCATTAGTATCTGATATATATATATATATATATATATATATATATATATATATATATTATTGACAAGTTAAATATATTTTGTTAAATCTGCTATATTTCAATTTTATAATACGTTAATATATTTTCTTTTTATTTATTTTTTTTAACGCAGATCGTCGAAAGAAAGTATTAACGCGTAAATTATTCTCGAATCATTGAACATTTAATATACGGCTAGATGAAACGTTTCGGTTTTCACCATTAAACGTTCGTCCCATTATACGTACAAATATACATACACACACAATAGAGAGACGCGATTTTCGGATAATTTTCGAAAATCGTAGTCCGCATTTGTCCAGGATAGAAAGAAAAAAAAAGGATAACGGCATCGGAAAACCGTTAGCCGGCGGCCGATTATTGACCGAGATAGTGCGACGTGATGTTTTCGCCGGTTTTTCAGGTGAAAATCCTCGGGAAAAGTCGGAAAGCGAGAAAAACTAATGACACCTAGAGGAGAGGAATTGAGGGGCGGGGAAAAGGGAATGGAAAAAATCGGAACTCGCTAAGGACGACGAGGTTGATACAGTGAGGATCAAAAAAAAAAAGAAAATACGACGTCTCTTCGTCAATTTTCCGGAAACGTGATGAGAAAATTAAGCGCGCGAAGGATAATTTACCGTGTTATGTACGTAAGACTCGTGAAATTTTTCTCATGGAAAATCTTGAGAAAAAAAAAATAAAACCTATTTCAGACGTGCTTTTCTTTGTGATTATTATTAAAAAAAAAACTAATTACGATGAATTAAAATTTATTTATTAAATATAGAAAATGATTTAGTTTTCAATAAATTTCATAATATTTTTTGACGTATTTTACGGTGGAAAATTGATTAAAATAATTAAATTCGATTTGTTATTGTTTATTAATTGAATTTCGTACGATATGGTATGTTGATTAGCAAATATGAAACTTTAAATTTATAATTAATAGTCACATTATGTAACGAATACAGGAAAAATTACTTGCAAAAATCAAGAATATAAACCGGGTCACTGTATTGTATTAAATTCTAAATGTATAATTTTATATTATATAATAATACAAGTGATGTTTAAGGGTTCTCGAATATTTTAGAGCAATTTCCACTTGGTATACAGTATTGACCTGACAAATATATATATATATATATATATATATATATATATATATATATATATATATATATATATAATATTATATAATTTATACTAAGAAAATCAATAAATGCTTTGCCGAAATTAATGTGTTCAAGTGCAAGTTTTGATAGCGTATTACATATTTTATGTAATAATTATATATATATGTTATCGATATATAATTTACGTTTAATATGTGAAATATTTATATTTATACATTATAAATATATATAGTAATGAATTATTTTTGTATTTTGTATGGCGGTTGTTTTATGACTTTTGTTTTCGAGTTTTATGGAACGTCCAAGATCAGGAAAAGTATTCGAGTGTGCTCTGATGTATTGACGTTTTTCCTCGTTTCCTTGTTTTTATGTTCTTTTTGCGTGTTGTTTTTCTATTTTTTTTACAAATAATATGTACATACATACATACATACACACACACACACACACACATATATATATATATAGTTTACATTTTTAGTATTAACATTCAGTATTAAAATTTGATACACATATTATATATATATATATATATATATTTAATTTATATAAAAAACATTTTTTTAAATGTTTTTATATATTTGTAATATGCAAGTGACAAATATTTTCCTTTGAATTTGTTTTTTGTAATCCCTTACTTATCGCGAAGGTTACGTTTTAGAACTATCTATGATATGTGAAAATCCGTAAAGTGCGAATATTATATTTATTTTAATATTTGTGTATTATTTTAGTATTTATACACTATTTTAAATCTTTATAAACCGTTTCCATACATTTATACACTATATAACCATTTTCAATTCCTTTTAATAACCTTTCTCAAATTGTTTTGTAGATGTTTTTTTTAAACTCTATCTGAAATGTTCTTACATACATTAAAAATATTTTAATCTTTTAAATCTAGATATATAGTTTTATAAATTTAATATGAGTACTTATCGAAAATACTGTGATATTTTTTTGAAAATTATTACTGAATACTGTTTTTATATATTCATAAGTATTTGGAATATTATTTATTAAATATTGTTTTTATTTTCGATGATTTTATTCATACTATTATAGTTCACATCGGTCATTGTAAGATGAAAACCTTCCATTTCAACCCAAAAAAAAACATGTATTTTACGGTTTGTGTGGCCATAAAGTGGGATCCAGCTGTGCGTTTTAGGGGCATGTTAATCTTGTTTCGCTTTTATGCAAAATTTTCTAAATGGGATTTGCAAAATATGTATCTTAAATATCGTAATCTGTTCCAGAGTAGCATTAACGTAATATGTGCCCCCCAAAAATGCGCGGAGTTACGAGGGTTTTTCAAAGAGGGGGGGGGACTATGAAATACGGATCTCTTGCAAAAAGCGAACACCGTAAAAAAAAAGGAGAAAATATATAAAAAATACATTCGTACAAAGCCCGTAATATAATTTAGGAAAAGTCCAGTTTTGCGATAAGACTCAGCCGAGGATGGAAATGGGGGGGGGCTCGGTTTCTTTTCGATGGCTTTAATATAAAACGAACTTTATCCGATACAAATCGGACCTTCGCTCTCTCTATTCCCATTTTCGGTTTTCAGATAGGCATCGGGGTATTTAAAATTTTAATGCGGTTTTCTCGTACTCGTATAAATATTTTTATATTGTATGTATATATATTTTCTCATCGCTGTCGGGTGTTTATGTTATTTTATTTGAGTTTATCTTGATTTATGCGCGAGTTTTTCCGAACCGGCACGGTCGTATTAGGCGATAAAGTCCGCACACGCGGAACTATCGGCGAATCAATGGACTGAGGAAAATATATGATATTAAAGTATATATATATATATATATATATATATATATATATATATATATATATGAAAAATATCGTATATTTATGTCGTTCATGTGAAGACTTTTAGCATCTTTCAATTGCGTTTATTATTACGCATTTAAAGAATATTATTATATATATAATATAATATAAATATAGAAATTTCTTAGAAAAACCATATTGTAGAACTATTTTATGGTGTCAAGGATTTTGATTTTAGTCGCTAGCTTTATATGTTATATATTTTTTTATCGCATTTTTGTAATATTTCAAAGTAATACATAGTCGTGTTTAAGTCAATAATTATATTAAATTAATCTTTTGTTATTATTATTATTATCATAGTAATTAGTGAAATAATATACGGCAATAATGCGGTTTTGAACGCGAGAGTTCAAAACCGCTCAATTTATTATATGTAAGCGAATTTAATCATCCGATTATTTAGATATTGTATAAATATAGATTATTGACATATACTTTTATATATATATTTTGTTATTAAAATAAATTTAAATATTGAATGTTTAAATTAGATAATATAAATTATTATAATTTTGATCGATATTCAACGAGTGTAATGGATGAATAATCGTATATTATTGTTTTTATTTTGATTATATGGAAATTTTGATGTAAATTTTAGATTTATCTAATAAAAAAAGTTATATAATAAATGATGTTTAAAGTTTGACATATATTAGTTTTATACATGATTAAATTGTTAATGTTATTATAATAGATATAGTATATAATTTTTTATTTATATTGAATGATTTACAGATGTTTTTCCATAAATGAAACATTCTATATATCGTATTTACTCATTGCATACATTTCATATACAGATCACTGTTCAAATATATATATTTGTATATTTTGGAAAAATTCTCTTTAATTCCCGGTCATGCGAATTTTTTTCTATTTTTCTTTTTTAAAACGATATTTTCCCCGTGAATAATTTAAATTATTTCGATTCAATCGAAATTCTACAGCTTTTTCGTTACCCTTGAGAATATTGGGTTTGAATTTAACGATTCGATTTCACCTATATTTTTTCCTCTTCCCTTTTTTATGGCATCACTGGACAATGGAATATTTTATTCGTTGACGTGACTGGTTTCTTAAAAAAAAAAACTTGTTCATGTTGTTTAAACATTTCACGATTATTCAATCGACGTTTTATGTAATAGTTATTGGAAATTTTTCAGATATTTCTAGTTTCGAAAAATAATTTTAAAATGAAAAAAAAGGCGTAGTTTTCTCATATAGCATATCGCTTAAAACGAGTTTTAAGTTAACAACGTCTTTTGTTTTTCATTACATCAGAAGAGGGGTTCTTTTTCTGTTCGTTTCGGCTATGTATAAAGTCGAAAGCTTTTGTCGAGTTTTAAGGGTCAAGTTTTCTGAGGAAAAGTATTTTATTTCTTCATGTCTCAAGGCCTTTTTCTTCTCTTTTTTTCTATTTCGTGTAAGAATTTCGAATGGATCTCGTGTAATTTGTGTTTTCATGTTTTTATATAAGCATTATCGAAAATTTACAATAAATATATTTTGATTATTTTATTAATTAAAAAATATTTTGTTTTAATACGAAGATTTTTCTTCTGCTATAATCTTTTTTAAACTTTTTACTTAACGTTTTTTGTTTAAGTTTTTGCTTCTTGAAAAACTTCAGTAGTTTAATAAAACTGGAAAAGTAAAAAGTTTTTTATATTGTCCTTCGTCAAATGGAATATGTTCGATAAAGTGACGCATTTATTTCGTTATTGATTAAAACATTTTTTGTCCTTTATTTTGTTTCTTTCAAATTTAATATATGGTAGTCATTATTTATATATGTGTAATATTCGATTATATATGCATATATACAAAATTACAATATTCGATGCAGTCTTGTATTAAGTGAGGTACTTCAGATTTACATAGTAAATTGTGACAATATTCTATATATATATATATATATATATATATATATATATATATATATATATATATATATATATATATATATATAATAAATAAAGTTCATAAAACATAATCGTATTGATGACCGTCGACTTTCTTTACGAAGTTATCTTGTTTTAGCTGAAACTATCAATTTATTTAAGCCGAGAACGTGACGACTTTTTTAAAGTCCTATAAATGAATTTGTGAAAATATCCGTTAAAAACTCCGAATTTCATGAAAGTAAAAAAAAATCTGCATCACATGGTTTTAAAAGCTTGTGACAATGTTAAGCCCTATATAAACTGCATAAACGAAGTTATACGAATATAAAGTTTGTAAAATGGAGTTATTAGAAATTTTGTTTATATTTTTCAAATAATATATTATATATTAGGGTACATATTCAGTACGCTGTTTTTATCCATTTTATTTTTATTTTTTAATACGAATTTTTCTTTCAATATAGCCGTTTTGAAAGTTGAGATGCATTTGAAGTAAAACGTGTTTCGATTAAAATTGAGAACGAAATCAATCTCTCAATATATATAAGAAGAAATATTGTTAGTTTTAAAATAATATATTTATTTTATTTATTTATATAATATATTTTTTTATAGAATGATGAAGTTTAATTAGGGTTTCTTTATATAACTATCCAAAATTGATATATTAAGTTGTAGACGTCGTTATAAGTTGAAAAAATAACTATAGTGATTGCTAGTGTAATAAATTGTGGTTCAGAATTTTATATTCTTTGAAAAAACTTTAAAAATGGATAGAATTTTTTTGAGTTAATCAATATTATTGAAGTCAGTTATGGGAAAAAATATTGGGTCATTCAGTTTATCTCCTTATATTTTTTGGGTCGCGACCAAAAAAAGGTTAAAAACAATTTTATCATTTTATTTATTTACATTTCTTTTTTCATATATTTATTAGTATTGAAGAATTATGCTGAAACATGTCGGCTATAAATATATTTAATATAGAATCGTCAAAAGTTTACTATGAACTAGAGAGTTTCGAGGTGAAAATATGTATATGTATATATATATTCTTATCGGTTTAAAATCAATTCGCGACAGGGTAAACAAGACAGTAGAGTAGATTACATGTCTAAATTTAGTTTGAATCAATCGGAAAACGTTTAAGTTAGACATTTACTTATTATTTTTTTATATTTGTTTCAGATCGATCGATATGTATTCGTTGCGAAGGTTTGCCATGTCGATGAAGCGATATTCGAAAGCATTTTCAAAGTTGTCCTTTCAACAACAGCCATTCGTCAAAATATCCGAAGAAGTGGCTGAAAGTTTGAAACTTGGAAATCCTGTAGTAGCATTGGAATCTACAATAATAACCCACGGAATGCCTTTTCCTAAAAATTTAGAGACGGCCTTAAACGTCGAGAAAATAATCAGAGATTGTGTAATAATATAAATTTTCCATTGTTTTGATCGAAAACTTTCGTCAGAATGTTGTTTGCAAACTCTATTATTTTTTTTATGATTTTATATTTAATTCCTATTACTTTTTTATTGTATATATTGAAACAATGTTAATTATATTTTTGATATTTGAACACGGAGTGTATTTTTAAGGTTGGTTGAGGGTCGAAAATTAAAATTGTGTGACCCCCATAAAAACTTCAATATGCGGTCAAGGTGTTCTAAGCCCTTTTATAATACACGAGGTCATTGAAAATCATTATTTTGTATTATGAGCCTTTGATATTTATTATGCTTCATTTGTCAAGATTTTATTATATATATATATATATATATATATATATATATATTATTTAATAAAATTATTTTTTACGTATTTTCAGGGTGCCGTTCCAGCAACAATATCAATAGTCGGAGGTAAAATAAACGTGGGTACTAGTAGCTGTGATTTGGAAATGCTGGCGGAAAAGTCCTCAAAATTCGACGGACCTGTGAAAGTATCCAGACGTGATTTTTCACGAGTTCTCGCCGGTAAATTAGATGGCGGAACGACGGTCGCCGGAACAATGGTGGTCGCTGATAAAATGGGAATTCGAGTTTTTGTCACCGGCGGCATTGGTATGTGTTTAATTTAATATATATATATATATATATATATATATATATATATATATATATATATATATTAGAAGCCGCTTAATTGGACCACCATTGAACGTAGCCGTTTTGGTCCGATTAAATGGCTGTTCAAATTAATCGAAATTAAAAAGTCTTTCATACGTCTTTTATTTCTTTTAATAATATCGTTCAGATCGCGTGTGACAATACTTTTACATAATTTATCATAAAAGTATATTCTATTCCTATTGTAAATAAATAAGATTTACTGCCGAGTATAAGATCTATGATTTATGGTGTACATGATTAAAATTAAATTTCGGTCTCTTAAAAATATGAAATTTATTTCGGTCCTAATAAGTGGCTTTCTATTAAACAGTAATCCCATTAAGCGGCTTTTACTTTATATAAAAATATTGTATATAATATTTTTTGACACTGATAAAAATTGATTAATATCAAAGTTTTATATATATATATATATATATATATATATATATATATTCTAAGTTAGTCGTGCATTTTGTTATCTATGGTCAATTAATCGCACGTATAGCCAATATTTTACTACGCGTGGTAAATAATCGGATAGCGTTTTTGTTTTCTAGGTTTCGTTTCGTCATTTCGATATATATTATAAATATATATATTTTTTTCTTACGAAATTCATATGCGATAACAAAAAAATATGCGTCTTTCTGATAAATCTGTCCGCGTTGTTTCGTACGAAATGTTTTTCAGCGATAAATTTCTATATTGCATTAGTCTCGATGGGCGACTGATAGTTTTTTTTATTAGTTATGAAATGTTTTTGTTTGACTTTGCCAAAGGGATATTTTCTTTATTTTTTTTCTATCACCAATATATATATTTTTTTCCAATTTCATTTTCAACAGATACGTCACGCGCGCCGTATATTTATTTATTCGTTTTTATAATATATTACGATGTAATGTTGCGACTGAAATGTATGTACATAAAATAAAAGTGAAAAAAAAAAAGATTTATTTGTAAAAAAAAACAAATATAAACGTATTATATATTAGTATATATATATATATATATATATATATATATATATATATATATATATATATATATATATATATATAAGGGATAAATCGTTTGTAAATATAAAACGGAAAAAGTTACATTATACATAATATCAAAATTGTATTCATTATGACAATATTATATGCTTCTAATATATAGTATTATAATATACTACTGTGATCAAAAAGTTAGGTGAAATTGTCATTTAAAACTCTTGGGCAATAGGAAAGCAGGTAAATTGTCACACTCGAATGCTACCTTATTTTTACAATTTAATATTAAATTATTTTTACAATTCAAAATATACATCATCGCCATGTCGGCGTTTAATTTATTACTGTATGTTTTCGTGTAAAATATTTCAGCATTTATGATCCAATTTTATTTCGATTTCCATAGATTTTGACAGCTAACCTCTTAATGTACGGCTATAAACGCGAACATCGTACTTTTTGTGAAAAATAATAATACTTTTAATCACCATAATTTTATATATTTAAATTAATTAGGATTTATTATTTTTCATTTGTTTAATTTTTAAAACGATTTTGTTATGCTTGTTTTTTCAACTTTTGTTTCCTTCATCACAATAATGCACCATGTCATATTGCATTGGTTCTTCGCGTTTTTTTTTTGTTATAAACTCGATTCATATCGTTCCGTAACCACCGTATTTGCCTGATTTGGCTCCGTTCGACTTCTAGCTATTCAGCAAACTCAAAAGGCCAATGCGATGATGCAGTTTTGACACGATTGAGGAGATAAAAACCGAATCGAAGAAAGTCTTGAAGGCTATACCGGAAAAAGACTATTCTGATTTTTTTGAGGACTGTAAAAAGTGTTGACAAAAGTGCGTTTAATCGGATGGGGATTACTTTGAATGGGATGAAATTGTTTTGGATGAATAAATAAAGAGTTTACATTTTATAAACATAATCACCTTACTTTATGATCACAGTATTATATGTGTTGATAATTATGAAAGTATTTTCATAATTTTGTAAAGGTATAAGTTTGTTTCAATTAAATTTCATGTAAATACACCGAGTTTAAATTCATTGATAATATTTCACAAAAAATATTTTTTTCATATGATATTAGATTTACAGAACTCGAATCTTTTAAGAAAAGCAATAAGATTTTAATTTATGAGATATTTATTCTGAAATTGTATATATAATAAACTATATTGAGAAAATTCGATTATTATGTTACTTGAAACGACCAATTTTAAGTTTAAAAACTTTAAATTTTGTTTTATTTCTTCTTTTTCTCAATGTCCATATAATATTTTATCCAAATTTCTTTTTTACATTCCACTCATATATATATATATATATATATATATATATATATTTGTGTGTGTGTGTCTGTGTGTGTGTGTGTGTGTATAGCACATTCGCTTTAATCGAAAAAAAAACAAAGTTCCTGTATTACGAGGGCAACTCGATTTCCAACGGAGGACTTTCACGTGAAAGTTTTTAATGACCGCCGCAAGTTTTCCGCGGCGGAAAATTCAACGAAAGTAACAAAAAAAAAAAAAATAACAGAAAGTCTTTCACTTATGGCCCGCGAATTTCTTCTGCCTCTTTTTACCCTTCAAGCCAATTTTTATACATCTTCCATCTCTCATACTTTTGTTTCGATATTTTTTTTTCCACGTTATATTTCATCGTCTTGATACTTTTTGATTATAACTACCGGTCTGCAGACGACGTTTCGTTTACGGCTCTCGTTAAAGTTTTCTGTTTATTTTACATAAATAAACGTGTGCCGTTCACATATATAAGAAATATGACTTAGATTATTTGTAATTTTACAAGAGAAACATTTCAAAAAGAACTTTTATGAAAAAATGTATTTAAAAAAAATTCATTATCAAGAGAGAAATTTTCTGCAGTTTCGTGTTATTTTTAAATTAATAACAGTAAATAATTAATATTTCAATTTGAAAAAGTGCTACATGTTCGTGACAAACTTTAATGTTGGATGTATTTTTCTAGAAAATAATTTAAAATGTTAATGTTTTTAGAATTATATGAGATTTTTTAAAAAATAAAGTTTTAATCTAGTAATATAATACCATTATAATAGTATAATATAATATAATTATTGAAAAATATTAATATTCTGTGACGGTAATGGTAAAGCTTTATTATTAAAAAAAGACATTTTTGATTAATTATTTTTATTAAAACTATTTAATATGATTCTGTATAAAAATATTATAATATCTTTTTTATTTCATATATGATTTTTACAAATTTATGTTATATTATAAAATATATAAAAAATTTTTATTATATATTTACTTAGATTTTATATAAAAATAAATAATTAATAATTTAATACATTTTTAAATACAAAACTATGTAAAGCATCGTCACTTACTTATATTACTAATAGACTATATTGTCGTTCGTCATGGAGTAAAGCCTCAATTTTTCAGAAGCGTAAAATTTTTGCGCATTTTTTTCTCGGGTTGATGCCTTCACACATACACACACACACGCACGCACTCGTGCGCACACACTCACACACTTGATATATGAAAATATAAAATGTACACGTATAGAAATATGAACGCTTACATATATTTATATACTTTTTTTGATTATTCGTCCTGGATTATTTGCTCCGTTTTTCAGAAGGGCGAAGATGGGAAATTTCTCATACTTCAATCCTTCGTCTTCTTCACGTCGCTTCTTTCATATGTAAAATATATGGTAATGATGGTACATGGAAGCGACGAGTTATTCCACGTCTAACGGTTGCCCATTCATACCGGTTTTGCTTTGCCTACGTGAAGAATTTTCCACTTTCTCCGTCTAATATGAATATGAATCGTTTTACACTTTGATTATTTTGTTTTTGTCTGTCGTTTTTAACTCGTTTATTTGTCGATACGTCGTTAAACTTATCGACGATAATAGTTGAATGCTGATTAAAAGTTGTATTATTCACACGTCTGTTTATTGAAATCGGATATTTTAATTATGAATGTGATCTAATTTATATCGTGTAAATAAATTTGTTCTGGACCGATTAAATTTAAACTGATTATCAGTTTTTTCTCTAGATTGATACAACATTCTTTGTCATTCAAATTTAAATTTTAAATATAATATTTCAATTAGTGTTTATTCAAAAACTATTTACGTGAGAAATTTATCTGGTAATTTTTGCTATGGAAAAAAATTATTCAACGAATTTTTGTATTTTTCTAATGGAATTACGGCAATAGAATTATTAAAAATATTGTAAGTGTTTTTCGGAGTTTACTATATATCAAGAATGTAAGTATTTAAATAACATAAAACTTTAAATGAGGGTTGTGACGTAGAAAACTTTCTTTATGTAAGTTGTTCATCCATCTTTGTTAACGACGATAACGTTGAAAAAATGAAGAAAATTGCGTTTAAAAATTTTCATATTGGCATTAGAGTATCTTATTAATATAGGGAAAAAAAATACTGATTCAAAACTTTTGAGTCAAATTTGATCATATGATATAACTCAACATTATAATTATGTGCAAACTATTTTCATTTACATTTTACAGTTGACGTACAACATTGTCTATCACGAACTGAAAAAAAATGTACATATTTGTTATCGATGTATATTTATATATTTTTTCTTTTACATATAAAAAAATATATTCATTAGCCTGTGATAACTTCAATTATATATAATATATTTTATATGTATAAAACCCTCTCAAATAATTTGTTTCCCTTGTATTACATGTCGTATTATTGATGAATATAGCTTAAATTTGGAGTTTGGAATTCGTCTAAGACATGGTGTATTACTCGAGATTCCATCTCAAGATAAATTATGATTTCTCAGCGCTTTTCGTTAAAGCGACATTCGTGTCGATATATATTGAAACATGCGTGATTGATTATTCAAGTTGTCGAAATGTGATATTCGCCGATACATATTTATGAGATTATTACGTCGAATAAGAAGGAAAGAGTGAGTGAGATTATATGAGAGAGAGAGAGAGAAAGAGAGGAAAGAAAAAAAATTAAAAAAAAATTCGACGACGTATTTTCTTAGTATACGAGACGGAAAATTTTATCGCGTTAATAATGAGAATGATGTATTTTATTCGTTACTTTTATATGGTATATTACGCATAAATGAATTCAATGAAATTATTGTTAACGTTCAAATATAGATATTTAATATAAATCAAGTATGTTGTTGAATATATATATATATATATATATATATATATATATATATATATATATATATATACAATTTCTGCACTCTGAATTGAATCGTAATTGTTTTTCAGGAGGTGTTCATCGTGAAGGTGAAAAGACTATGGATGTGTCTGCTGATCTGGTGGAACTTGGACGTACTCCAGTTTGTGTCGTTTCCAGTGGTATCAAGTCGATTTTAGACATTGGTAGAACTTTGGAGTTTCTGGTATAAATTAGAAATTCATCCATTGAAATGTTTCAGTCGTAACAAACGTTTTCATTAATGTATACACGAAGAACGATTTTGCTTGTGTATTATTATATATAATATAATATATTTAGTTTTGAGAAATATTTTATAATTTGTTACTTTATGTTGTCTTATGGTTCAACTTCAATTTATGACTTTTTATCCATGACGTGTGGCTTTATTGCTTTTTCACTTCGCTTATTCTCTTTTGCAACTTTTTGTAATGAGCTTTTTCAATTTTGTTTATACAAAATATTAGATTTTGCTGTGTGAAAAGTGCGACTTTACACCGAAGGAAATGGAAGTGAAAAATCTTCTATCTGCCGCATTTTACAATAAATTGAAAAAAAAATAGCTGGATGAAAGTTGTTGTATTTTTATTTCAATTTCTTATTATTTATTACATTTAACACGTCAGTTCGCTATATAATTTTATTATATATAATGAAAAATGAACTTTTCAGTATTTTCATTTCGACTTGTCGTTATGTATTATATTTTCAAACGTTAATTTACTTTAGTTACGCCATTTTACTATTTAATTTAACCCTTTGCATTCGAAACGTTTCGCAGCGTTATTGGTGATTTTTTTACTCCAAACTTAAAATTATTATAAAAAAAATAATAAATGCTTTTAAAAATTCAAGTTTTTATATTTTAATACTTTATATATCTCTGATGTTTAGTAGTTTTATGAATTTACTGAACAAATTTCTAAACCTTAAATAACAATTTTCGTCATCATTTTAGAAATTTTCTCAAAAAATAGTTTATTGAGGTATACTGATCTTTGAGGATTAATTTAATCCGATGGTCGTAAACTAATTTAAGATATTTTTTTTATATTCAAGATTTTATATTCTTATAGTACAAAAAGAGTATGAAAATTCGTTATGAAGAAATTAATATTAATAGTCATTGCCACGCATAGAGTTTTTGCATTAACCAAAGTGGTGACCAAATAGTACTTCTCGAATACAAAGGGTTAAATATATATATATATATATATATATATATATATATATATATATATATAATATTCAAATTAAATTAAATTAAAAAAAGAAAATATTTTTATAAGTATTTTTTACAAAAATTCTTTCCTTATTTAATATAATCTAAAAAAAACAAATATGATATTATTATATAAAAGGTGATTTTTTTTATTGAATTTATTTTATGATAATATAAATATTTATACGAAAATAACTTTCTATATTAATCGCATAAAATACGACAAGGATAAATATATATTTCAACTTAATCTTATTGATTACACAGATTGAACTCGTTTTTCGTACACACACACACACACACACACACATACACACACACACACACACAAATAAAAGTATTACGTTGTAAACAACGTAATGTACGTGTTTTTTCCGCTTTTTTTTTATAGATTTTACAGACTTTTCTTAGAGTAAGTTTGTTTTCAGGAAACCCAAGGGGTGTGTGTAGCGACTTACGGTCCCGATGGTGAGTTTCCAGCGTTTTACACCCGCCGTTCCGGGTTCAAATCCCCATACTGGACCGAGTCGACTGTCGAGATAGCCTCCATGCTGAAGTCTATTATTGATTTGAATCTAAATTCAGGTCTACTCATTGCCGTGCCGATCCCAGAAGAATACGCCTTGAAAGGTTTTACTATATATATATATATATATATATATATATATATATATATTACATAATAGTTATATTATTAAAAAAAAAGAAAACTGAAATTGCATCCATATTTTCAATTCATATTGTTTTTTTTGTGTTTAATTTGTTTGCAATGATTATTTTATAAATTGATATAATATTATCTATATGGAATATGATAATTTATTAGTTAAATATTAACTCTGCAATCGAGAGATTATGGATTAATGCGAAAACTCGACGCGTGGCAATGAATATTTATGTTAGTTTTATAGACTGCGTTTTTGAAATTGAAACTTTCATTTTTTTTTTGTTCAAACTTGACAATATTGGCGGAAAGTTTGCAAAAGTTAAATTTTTTTATAACTATAAATATGAAATGATTACACGATTGTGTAGATCAGTATATTTCAATATACTGTTTTATTAAAGAAAAAATGTAAAATGCTGTCGAAAATTGTTTTTTTTTTGTTTAGAAATTTATTTAAGAAATTCATATATTCTATATAAAACCACTAAATAGCAGAGATGTATAAAATGTTAAAATATAAATTAATTTGTATGTATTATATAATAATTTTAAGTCAAAATATCGAGTGCAAAGGGTTAATAAGGTGACCAAGTTTTTTACAATTAAAAGTGAACACACTGAGATTGATTGAAAAAATCAAAAAAATCCTCAATCTGAAGGTTGACTAAAATTTACAAAAAAAAAATAAAAAAGATGTCTGCCTTAACTAATTAGGACGATTGGTTATTTTAATATTAAGGGAGTAAAAATATTAACTCTGATTTTATATTTTTGTATTTGAATATAAAATAAAATAGTTATATGTCACTGTAATATCGATCGCACTGTTTTTATAGAATCTACCGATTATATCTATAGAAAAAAAGTCAGCATTCATTGAAATTCTATATTTCCGATAAATAAAAGATATTTTTACAAATTTAGGTGGCCGCTTCGTATAGTCAGGGTAATAATGGAGAAACGATTGCGTCATAAGTATATTATATTTATAAACATAATATATTGTATAACGTATGACGATATAGCCCAATAATGACATTCTCTTGGTGACATTGTCGAATTTTATGCGTTATTTATGAAAGTCTTCATATCCATAGGTGTACTATGGTATTTGCTTACGTCAATTGTGTAATTCACATGTGAAATTATTGAAATTACGTATTGAAATCACGCAGAATATTGGAAGTTGCGTAAATTATTCAAAGGTACATATTGAATCGAATTCTGATACGAAACCAATATTGTTCCATTGTATATATGTTTATATATATATATATATATATATATATATATATATATATATATATATATATATATATATATATATATATATATATATATATATATATATATATATATATAATAGGGAATGTTGAGTCGGTTGAAATAATTTTCAGAAAATTATTCACAGTAAATATATTTAAATTTTAATCCGTTTGTCATTGAGTTTCAATTTCAGCGATATTAATTGTAAGTTCAATATTGTTTTACCATCGATCATATTGAGAGCTAATTGAAAAAACAATTAATAAATAAAATATATAGTTTATATTTTAAATATAAAAATGCCATCTCTGCAAGCCTCGCGAGTCCAGATTTGACATATTTTCTAACATTAAATCCGTTTTTCTTTAAGCTTAACTGCTGTTGTAACTTTTCACACACAGATTAAAACATAAATATTATTTGTCATCGTTTTCTTCTTTATAAAAGAGGTCACAGATGTTTTGTATTCTTTTTTATTTGTACCATCTGAGCTGGGGTTAGTCCGTTTGAAATTATTTCTTAAATTTTTACTTGTTAAGAAAATTTGCCTGATATATTATAATATACGTCATTTTTATTTGTAGATTAATTCTAGATATTTTGTTTTAATTTTAATATAATATATTCCGTATCATTCTTGAAAAATACAATCTTAAAATGAAATTGAATCCAGAGCGATATATTATATAGACGAATACTATTTTTCTTAGTCATTAATATTAATAATAAAACGTTTTAAAGACAATTACATCGTTCAAATCGACTCCATAGTCCCCTATAATATTTTTTTTTAATATTTAATAATGATGTATATATTTTTATTTTTATATAAGGTGTGTCTCAATGGAAATCCAATAAATGAAAATATACTGAAATATTACTAGAATAAGTGTTCATTCATACACGTTAATATTTCGTTTGTATGCATGAATGTGACATTTTGTTGGCGTATAAGCCGATGAAAATATTTTATCGATTTTTCTTCTTTAAAAATATAGTTTCTTTTTCATTTAAATTATTTTCTATAATGATTTATATATATATACTTGTCATAATATACATACACACACAAGTGTGTAGATATATGTCTTACAAATAGTTGGCACATTGGTACGTCGTTTGTTCATTATGATCGTACTTTTTATTCTCTTTTTCCATTCATGATTGTCTTTTTCTCTTTCATTATTTTTCTATACAGAGCGTGAAATGGAAGAGGCAATTCAGCAGGCTTTAAGTGACGCAAATCGTCAAGGGATAAAAGGAAAAGAAGTCACCCCTTTCATTCTTTCAGCCGTCACAAATATTACTAGCGGAAAATCGCTGAATTCTAGTATCCTTTTTTTTCTCGAGAAAATATGATTTAATTTTTATTTTAACTATATATTATATAAGAATAAATTTCAATCAACATTAATAATAATAGTTTTTATGATTTATTAATATTTATTATTGTATATATTTTAATTTATTTCTATAAACCCAATAATACTTTCCTGAAGCTTTTGCAAAAGACGTGGCTTTGATCAAACACAACGCAGAGATTGGCGCTAATATAGCTGTCAGTTTCAGTAAAATGAGTCGAGAACTAAATCCTTCAGGATTTAATGAAACTATTTCCGGAAAAGTGAACCAAATCCTGCCTCATTATAGCGGAATGCAACAGGAAAATCTAACACCGGTAATTATTGGCGGTTCGAATGTGGACACCGTAATTAAAGTGCTGGAACCTGAAATTAAGGTAAAATATATATTTTATTTATTAATGAAACCATTTATTACTTTTTTCGGATGATTTATTTTTTATTTTTCATACTCCACTTCATAAATACATAATTCGTTAATTATTGTAAAATAAGAATAATAGTGATAATAATTATTGATACAACGTAATCATGAAGCTATGATACAACAGATATTTGTCTAACAATAGCGATATATTTTATACGAATATATATATATATATATATATATATATATATATATATATATATATATATATATTCATATAAATATAATACATATCGTGTACAAATATATACTTTACAGAAAAGTTTTTTTGAATACACAATATAATTGAATAAATAATATTATGTTAAGATAATTATTACTAAATTACACGAATAATATATGAACAATTATATGTTTTTTTCATTAATTTACATATCTATACAATTCAATTTAAATGTTTTTTTTCTAATATAAATATTACAGGAAAAATAAAAATATTTAAAACATTCAGATATTATTTTTTAAATATATATATATATATATATATATATATATATATATATATATATATATATATCTACTCCGAAAATATTCATCACACACGCTTTAAAAAGTGGTGTCCATTGTATGCATTATTTGTTGTTTTTTTTAATTATTATAGTAATTATGATTTTTTAATCATCATGAATCGACATATAACATGAAAAACATACTTTCACGCATATTATAATTTAAATATATATATATATATATATATATATATATATATATATATATATATATATATATTTATTTAATCGCCCATTCGTTCAATCATACTTATATAATAAATATTTAAGTCCCTCCCTTGTTTTCGAAGGGACCATTTTTATGTCAGCGACGGTTTTGAACCATCATTTGACATTTAAATTCTAACTACAATAGTTTAAAGCTTTTCAATCAGATATTTCTTAAGGGTCGACGTATGTGTTTATATACACCATTTTTTTAAAATTTGATCATGAAAATATATACAGTGATATATGTTATATATATATATATATATATATATATATATATATATATATATATATATATATACATATATATATATATGTTTTTTAAATTTTTTTCTTGTAATAATTTTGATTTGCAATTTCAATAATGACCCAAATATGTACATTTTTTGATTTATGTCGGTTGAAATATATGTTTTTTTTTCATTTGTCAATAACATGTATTATTTTCTAAACGGTTAAATATATTATTATCATCATCATGTGATTACTATAAGTATTTTTTAATACTATTTAAAAATTGACAACGAACATTGAAACACGGTAATATATATATTATTTTGTTATAGAATCGTTTTGGGTCTTCAAGTTTACAGGCAGTTTATTATATTTAAACATTAAATCGTTAAATGTATTTTTTTTTTCGTAAAATACCTAGAACATTTAGGATTTCAAAATATTTATATTCATACATTAAATACATATATTGTTGGTTGTATGTAATATTAGAAACGATTTTATTCTATTATTTAATCTATATAAAATTGCCTGAAACATTTATGAATTTGTAATATGTGTATACATGTATATTTTGTAAAATATATGGTATATATATATAAATAGGGTTTTTAAAAACTAATAGAACCATTTATTTTTTTTTCTAAGTATCTTTACATAAACCTAAAATAATTGTGCTTACATTATTTGGTCTACATTTTTTTATATCAGTATATATAGTAAGATAAGAACATATCAATTAATTAATACAAAATAATTGTTCTGCACGATTTTTTTATTTAAAATTTTTCATTTCGGAGGAACACTTTAAAAACGAATGGTTTGTTTATTTTTTTCCCATTTTTATTTTGTTTTTGTTAATTATTGGTCTCGCGCAGATAGTAAAAATTCAAACGATGACTTCTGAATTTCGTCTTTATTTTTAATAATAATAAATAGACAAAGTCGCCATATTTGGTCTGAGGCACGGTAGCGCTAAGCTTTTTTTTAATTTATAAATTAAAAAAATAATAATTAATACATAAATAGACAAAAAATTTATGTAATTTTCCATCTTGTACAAATAATATTCTTCATTTATTTGAATTAATTATAATAATATATGACAATAATTTTTATAAGTAATAATTAGTTCAATATTATACGAGTGACATCACTTTTAATAGTCGTAATATTTATATCAATACACACACGCGCGCACATACACACACACACACATATATTAGAACGAAAAATAAAATTATATTATTAGACATATATAATGGTCGTTGAATATATATATATATATATATATATATATATATATATATATATATATATATATATATATATATATATATATATATATATAGATTTTTTTCCATCAACTTTCTTATTATTTAGGCACTACGTATTTAAGCTCATTTTCATGCCGTTTATTAATCGTTAGCTTGTTGTTGTTGTTTGTTTTTTTTATTTATTTAAATATAGTAATTATAGTAATATTTAAGCCTTTTTACGTTACGTCGTAATTTTATGTTTATTCAAAAAACACATTTAAACGCTATTATGAACTAATGAATAACCAGTGGTAACAATATTAGATGTAATTATAATAATAATAGCTGTACTATCTATAACACCTTTCAATTTTTTTTTGAAATTTTTCGTTTTTGATATTCATTCACAATAATTTTAATTCAAAGTTATGTATTTTATGGAAATGGATTACGCGATAGTGAAATGTTGCGCAAATCGTAACAATCATGAAAATATGCAATCAAATAAATATTATTAAAGAAAATAATTAAAATAATAATAGATAATTTTATATTTTCGATATTGTGTTACAATGTAAAGATTTTGTCAATTTTTTTAATCGTGCATATGTGTTTATATCGATTCGTTTTTTATTATGCTAATTAATTGTCAATATATTGTCTCTACCCGCGATATCCTTTTTTTTTACTATTTTTTCACTATTACCCCCTTACCCCCATCAACAATATATTATCTATATAATTTACCTTTAATTGATCACCTTTTTTTCTAATAATACCACTCTAATAAATATAATTGAACCAACCATCTAACTAAATATGTATGTATAATCAAATATTTATAATACACGATGTTTTACGTTAATATAATAAAGTAAATATTTTGAAATATATGTTTTATTATACTAATGAGCATACTAAATATGATTGGGAAAAAAATATTAAATTTAGATATTTTTGAATGATATTTTTATAGTCGTATTGAGAGATGTCTATTATATGTGAATTTTATAGACATTTTTCGATTTATGAACATTTGTTTTACAGAGCACTAAGATTTAAAATTAGTATTAAAAAAATGTTTTTTATTGGATTTGTTTAAAATCAGCATTATATTTTTTTTGGAGTTTGAGTAAATAATATGAAATTTCTAAAAATGTTTCTTTTAATATAAAAGTAATTAATCAATTGTAAAAAACGATTTATCAATTATGAAATGTGATTAAATAATGTAAAAACAATTAATCAATTATAAAATGTGAAAAATCATTTCAATTTATGTACTATTTATAAGACTAAACGTTAAATGTAATTAATTTTCCTAATAACGGATTAAATTTACTGAAGTTAGTAAACTTTTATTTTTAATTTAATATAGTAAATCTTTGAATCATTAACAATAATAACTTTTAATATTTCATTTCTTTCTTTCTCATAATATTTTATTAATGTTGATTATTTAAAACGATTTTTATTATAAATACGTTGAATATTGAAGTCTAAAATTACAATATGCAATTTATAAAAATAAAAAAATACGAAGTGTATATAATAAATAAATAATATTTCGTTCATAAATCGAAAATTGCAAACGTTTGGATTTGTTTCGAAATGTTTTATGTTTTTTTTTGTAGTTTTCCTTTTTATATTCATTAGGTAAAAATAATAAAAACTGGGAAATCGTTAACGATAAGAAATTTGATTTATGTTTTTTACTGACAAATGTGCATGTTACATGTTAACAGATCTTACGAAACGTATTTTTTATCGAAAACTAAGAAAAACTTGATTTAGATTCCTTTTTCAATAATATTTTTCACGATTTGGACTTCTTGTTTAGCTTTATATTAAACGAAATTAATAAAAATTACTTGTTAAAAATGATCTAATTGTTTTAAATGTGCGTATATATACTATCGTCGCTATATATTTAAGATCATTTAAAAAAAAAAAACTTTTTCCTCATAACATTAGACAATTAAATGATATTGCATCATATTTTGCTGATATTTACTCCAGGATTGGTGTTTTTTTTAATTTTTCATATAATGTAAAAAAAATGGAATCTACAAATATTAGAAATTTGTAAAAATCTGTTTTGAAGAAAAAGAAAATACTTAAGATCATTCTCAATATTAGGTCGCGACTGTATATATTTGCGAAAATACGCAAAATCGTTCATCGTTAAAATATTTTTCTTTGATAAATTTTAATAATTCACGCTATCAAAAAATACAATTTTGTACATTGTAATACATATGTTTTTTTTTCGATTGAATTTAAAATATCATTTTTTTTCTTTTAAATTTAATTTTGATAGGACTCAACACACTATACGTATAATACATTCACCGAGGGTGAAACGCGTGGCCGAGCCGAGAATGATTCGGTTTGGTTGTCGGTTAAATATTTGTGTGGATGTTTTTAACACGTTGCGGAAGCAGTCCGTGAATTTAGTGAAGTTGAAGCCGATGTGATGTGACGACGTTAAGGTGTTATTAGCAACTAAAGGTACGTCAGTTCGGCTGGACGTGACCGCGCTCGCAGAGCTTTTAGAGCTAAAGCGGCGCGGGGACGACGCTCTCATGGTGAACGTTCTGGAGTTGCGGTCGTCCTCCATCGACGTCCGAAAAGCTGCTCCAAATAGTATGTTAGTCAGATGCTTGTGGCTACGGGAGGCGTAGGTAGTAACCGCCGACCTCTGCTTAGTTCTCTTAGTTCTAGTGCCTCTTCTCCCAATAGGGCACATCCGCTCGTGGCGTCCGAATCTCGTCTCTGACCTGCTCCGGCGCCTCCGCCTCCTCCCCCACTGTTCCCCAATAAAGCTTCGCGTTCTCCGCCTCGAACTGTTCCATTTGCGCTCACGGCAGGCGGTATTTGTTGACCCACACCACCTTCGCCGCCCGCCGCCCCTTCGATCGCCTCGCTCTGTAGCATTTTGATTTTTTGAATCATCTCTCTTATTTCGTATCTGAGGATTCCGAGGAAGCACAGTTTCAAAAAAGCGATGACACAATAGCCCAACACGAAGAGCACGTCTGCGGTGTGACGCACCCACGCCAGCAGTCTTTCGTCGCAGCCCGCGCACGAAGGTGGAGTTCGACCTCCGCAGCAGCTCGGCGGCCAAGCGGAGAACGTGGCGTTGTTTAGTGCTGCCGCGTCTCTTGCCCAAGTGTGGGGTAGTCCCAAGTCTCGGACGCCTTGCACACCGCAACAGCGAGCTTCTCTCTGAAGCCTGTCCCAAAGCGCTGTGAATTCCGGTTCGTTGCCGTAATCCCGCGACAGTCTCATTCGTAATCCTGGCTTCAATTCTCGGCATAATTGTTCCAAACGAAATACCCAAAACACACCGACGGCGACGTCTCCCAATAACAGAGCAAGCATCATCAACCAGTACGCGTTTAAAAGTCTTTCGTTGAGGCGCAGAGCACCCGCGCAGCCCACAGCTTGCAACAGGCCAGCTTGGGCGAGTAATGCAGCTCCGGCGCACAATAAACTTGGCTGATGGAGTGCAAATCCCGGTACTAACCTTCTTCGATAGTCTCCGACGAGAGTGCGGCCTGCTACGGCGCAAAAAACGAGCACCGCCAGAAGCAGTGCCCCGTTGCACGTATATATCCATAGTCGATAGTAGCGCATAGCCTTGGCGGCGTTGCAATTTGCTAGCAGCGTGCCAATATCTGCGGGGCCGCATGCCTTGGAGGTCCAGCCGGCAGGAGTGCCGCTGGAGCGAGCTTGTCGCACCAGCATCACCGTCATCACACGCCCATAAAAACCACCGCTCCTTCGCCTCCCACGCACTATCACCCAACTCGCTCAACATACATATTATTGTATTTTTTTCGCGATATTATATTTATACTTTATCATAAGGCTTATCTTATGGAAAACGACCGCTGGTTTCTCACACTTAAGCGGCTGTCTCCATTCAAAGATTTTTTATTTATTTTTAATTCCACATTCTAGTTTGCACATTTGCAGTTTGTTGATAAATTTCAGTTTTTATATCACTGTATCGAATCTTTAATTTTTTGAGTGGCGGTAATAGATCTGAAATTAGAAAAATAAACATAAATATATTACTAATTAAAAAAACCTTATGAAAGAAATTAAACGCTTAATGAAAATTATGCATGTATGAAAGTATGAACTTTCACGAACGATAAATTAATTATGATTAAAACTACAAAGTGCGAGCATAAAGAAAAATCCTTTTGTTTTAACGATTTCTGTTCTATTAATTTTAATAAAATTAAATGCAAGAACGTCTTTTTTTATGAAAGTATTATATTTATGGAGGTCGAGCTAAATTGTTTCTCCTTAATCCTGCGGTCTTATTATTTTTCATTTATCTAATACTGTTTTTCATCTTTTATAATCTATCAAACTGTGGGATTTTTCTTTATATTCATCACTATTAAATCGTTCATAAAATGAAAAATATGTCCATATATAAAATCAAAGACAAATTATTATTCGATAAATCTAATAACAATATTCAATTACCATATATTATATATTTTTTTAATATAATATATTGAATAATCGTATGTGTATTTTAAATATTTTTCAATTATATATTATTATATATTAATAATGAGTTAGTAGATCATTCATAGAATTAATATAAAAATAAAAATTTGGATTTAGTTTGAAAAATTCGTATATAATTATAATATAATTTTTAGATTAAAAACAAAAAACTAAATAAAAATATCCGATGGTTTAAAAATTGTGCAATGAATGTGCAAGCTCAAATTTTCACCTTTAAAATTTCAAGTACATTTTAACCGACAATATATATATATATATATATATATATATATATATATATAACGTCCATATTTTGCAACGTTTATATTGTGTGTGAGTAAAAAAAACAATAAAATTTCGCGAGGCAAAAACCTTACAACGGCTGAAACAAAGCAGCCCTTCGTGAGCCGCTGTAAAAAATCTCATTTTATCTTCATTAAGGCTTTTCAGTTTTTATTACACACACATACATACAGTAAAGGAGGAAAGGGGGAGTTGGGTGCTTTTTCGCGAGTTTTCTACGTGTTCCTGGCATTTTGTGCAATTTAGCTTTTTCTTCAAAAACATCCGCGGCCTTTTTCGTTTTTATGGCGGCTGATTCAGAAGAAAATTATATACGAGGACGCAATATTACGAATACAAAAAAAAATAAAATGCGTCGATTTAACGAATATTCCCCTCCCCCTCATACCCTTCTTATTCCATTTTACTTAAACAAATTTAGAATTTAATAGATGTTGTTAAAAAGAATTATGTTGCGCTTCAAAGTGCTGAATTCGTTATTTTGGACGTTTTCGCTTTTGTACAGAATGAAGATTCTTAATGAAATGAAATTCATAATTTAATATAATGAAAGCACTTCGAAATGCGTATGAATGTGTTTAAATTATTACATTTCATAATTAATATTTTATATCAATGACATAAGCTGTTTTATTATCGTATACTTATTATATAATGTTATATATAATAAATTATTGTTGTGAGAAGTTTTTTATTTGGCGGAAAAATATTATACGTATATATTTTTTGTTTCCGAAAACTCGCCTTTAGGGAGAAAATATTTTTCAATTTAAGAAACACGGATAATAACTTTGTATTCTTTGAGATTGAAATGTGACTTCGAAATTTTCAATCATTGTTTATATACTAACATATTTATATATATGTATATATATATATATATATATATATATATATATATATATATATATATATATATATTTTATAGTATATTGTTATTTAATTTATCAATTAATATAACGTACCATATTTAATTATGAAATATGTATATTTCAATTTAATTAAATATGAAAATGATTAATGTTTAATATGTTAAATATTATACAATCAGTTTCAATCTACAATTATATCAGAAATAAATTATGATTATTATTTTTTATTATGACATAATACAATGTTAGCGTGATATTTATCGAATTTGTAAATCAAATCGCGAATTTGTTAGCAAATATTACACACATTTTTTTTGTTAGATTTCGTTTATACTTTCATGACTTTTTTCATTGTTTTCTTTGTTACGGTACCACATTTTTTTCCTTTCGCCGGTTGAATTAGTGTTGAAATAAACAAAACAGTTTTCTATTCGTTTTTTTTCTTTATATATATATATATATATATATATATATAAATATATATATATATATGTGTTTTGAGTTCAATTTGTATGTAAATTCACGTGATAAATTTTATATTTCTAATGGCACTTCGTGAAGTGTAGTGGCATTTTCGTTAGTTTTCCTCAGGGCGAAGCGGACCATTTTCAGGACGTGTGATTGA